>CM028377.1:96521587-96649970 GCA_013146195.2 Codonopsis lanceolata
TAACTTCATCAATCTTCTTTGGTTCGAGTTTCGATACAAATGCATAAGCAAACATAGTTTCTTCTCGAACTTTTATTTCTCAAATGCGAACTCGTGTTTGAGATCACCAATGATTTGAGAAATGGGATGATCTCTTGTTTGATAGCAGTTGGAGGAAGATCCTTCTGGTGGGTTCTTCCCTTAAGAATTCGGAGTAGGTTGAGAAGGAGATTCACCAAAGCCGGTTCGGAAAGAGTATGATCTTCAAAACTTTCATTTTACGGTGAACAAGAAGGATGAGTGATGCAGTAAGGTGCTTGGGGTAAAAGCAGAAGAGATGGGTTCGAGGGGTCAGCGAAGAGTTATCGATAGGCGAGTTCTCGTCTAGGTGGAGGGTTAGCGGTACTTGAGGGTGCGGTTGTCGTTTCGATGAGGTGGAAGTAGATCTTTGTATTTGTACTGTCTCATCATTATCGAATCATTAGCAGCGTTCGAACCTTTCTAGGCTCTAACAAGTCATATTCATCAAAAGAAACATGCCAGATTCTAAGATTTTTAAATTAGATTTCTTGAAATGTGAAATGCTTTTGAATGTTTGGAATACCCAGAAAAATTCCTTCGTTTGATTTTGCATCAAATTTTCCTCTATATTCTTTTCCATTATAAAGAATAAAACATTCTGATAGAAGATTTTAAGAAATCTATGTTTGGGGATCTTCCTCTCCATATTTCATATGGAGTTTTGTTATGAAACTTGTTTACAGGGATCTATTTTGGGTAAAACATGCGGTGTTATTTATACGCTTAAATAACGGAGGATTTAGCTTACGCGGCATTGTTCTTCTTTGCTTCAATCGATGTTCTTCGTTCAGCTACACCATTTTGTTGAGAATGCCGCGCAGAGATTGTGGCCGATCCGGTGGTCATCGCGATACTTTTCTACACCATTGTTCTTGAATTGGTGTCATTGTCGATCTTATGTCACAAATGTCTTCAAGCTTTTGAGTTTGAAGTCTTCGAAAAGCGTGTGACTAGATCATACGTTCATCTTTAGATGTCGTAGTTTCAATCAAGTGAATCTAGAGTAGTCATCAACTACCAGTGTGTGTACTTGTCTCGGAAATCTTGTTTGTTGTGATGGGTCCAAAGAGATCCATATCATAAGTTGAAGAGGTACGTTTGTGACAATACTGGACTTTCTTTTTGGAAGACTTGGAAGTTTTCCTAGTTGACAAGCTTTACAAATGCATGAATTCGGCCGGACAGATAGGTAGACCTTTGACAAGCCCATTTTTGGAGAGCTTGGAGGGTGCTTGAAGTTGAGGTGGTGAGGCAGCTTGTGCCATAGCCGGTGTTGTCCACGAACATTGTTGGCTACTAGACACGAGGTTTGAGAATCTCCACTAGAAGATTTAAGTCACGACATAGACATTTCCTTGTCTATTGGGTCGGTATTGTAGAAAGCGAGGATTCACTATCTTTGATGAGGCCTTGGTTGGAGTTGAATTGGCATAGAAGTCCTTTGTCGGGAGGTGGGATATGCTCATAAGATTGTGCTTTAAACCACTTACTAGAGAAACTTTGTTGATGGAGAGACTTCTCCCAATGGTGAGCCATATCAATTGTCTTTCCTCTTGCATTATCTCAGAAAATAACTAGTGGGTCCTTTTGCTTCAACTATATCTCTAGAAGACTTACATTTCCGATCATGTGTCTTGGCGACCTTGTCTAGGTACCGGATGTCTTTGTTTTAGATTCTATAGCCATGAAGCATTCACGAAAGAAATTAAAGCAAACAAGGTACCCTTTATTTTCTTTCGGTCTAAGGATTAGCAACCTTTTGGAACCCATACCTTGACCTTGAGAGAACTAGGTCTCTCGGATCTTGGAGTGAACAGCAGCGCATGCGGTGCCGGATGGCCTAGGCAATTGCAAGAATGACATAAATGGAAAGTCCGTAGAAGCGTAGTGACTTCAAGCGAAAGAGTACATATGATTATTCCTTTTCTTGACATCCATTCTTGGTTCGGCTTGTTTGTTGATGGTGGACTTAATTGGTTTTATTTGAATCTTTCTAGGTAGGTTACCAACGAGACTTAGCTTTAGCTTTTACATTTGATTACCTTTTCGGAAGGATTCGGTAGAATACCTTTAAGTTTACTTTCACGGGTAAGGAAACCTTACTGTTTCATGAACAAACTTGATAATTCTGCAGGTAGGGGTTCGATAGGTCTACCGCTAGCGGAGACTTTGCCTTGGCATAGGTATGGCGGACTTCACTTTCTCTAGATTACCTTATCGGGTTTCTCATTTGAGTCGATCATTTTGGCTTTTCCTTTACGAACTTTGGGAGTAAGCGTAAGGGACACTTGAATAACAAGGCCTTGTTTCCCTATATTTCCAAATGTGCATTTAGAAGGAAATATCATTAGCGATCTCGGAGGATTCACCTTTCTCTATGGTGAAGAGATTGTCGGAAGAGCACATCGAATATCTATGCCGGTTTATCATTACTAGATTTTTTGGCTTGAAAGGATTTCTTGAATGCATCCTTGGAGTTGTTCGAGGAGTCAATTGTCTTTGCAAGGCAATTTTCTCTAGATCAAGTCCTTTGATGTGCTCGATAGACAAACAATTTTGTCATAAAGGAATTTGTTTTCTTCCTTGACTTGATACTCTCTTGTTGACAACTATTGAGAGTTTGAATCTCGGTACCATCATAGATTTCTCAGTATGTAAGTTTCTCCACGGTTCTTGGCCGGTTTAACATAGGCTACTCTAAAGGAATTAAATTCTTCAAGCATATCCGATTATCCTTGAGAAGTTCTTCCTTCTTGAAGGCTGTCACTTTTGGTTTCATTTTTGTCCAAAGGACTAGGTGAAACTACAACTTCATCTTGAGTCATAGGTAGGACTGAATCATGAGCTATTAAGCATATGTTAGCTTGCTCACAATCCTCTTCCTCCTCTTACGAATGGGTCTCAAAGCATGTAGCAACTTTTTGTCTTCTATGTCTTGACCAACATACCCTTTTGTTTTTGAAATTTTCTAAAGAGGTTTTCGGTATGCTTCAAATTTTGGCTTAGGACATTTTGAGGCAAAATGACGAGGTTTCCTAGGTTATAACACACAAGCTCTTCCTTAGATGAGCTTTCACCATTCTTCTAAAAGGTTGTTGGTGTGTGTTCTTCCTTCCATATTTTGCAAATTTTTGAAAAGCGTTTACAAACATGGCAAATTGTTCATCGATAAAAATCATTTTCACGAGGAAGAAGTGGAAGGTTTGTTTTCAACTTGATGATTTCTTCTTGGACCATGGTGGCAAAGACAGCGAACTGATTCGAGCTGTTTGTCTTGCTCTAGAGCTTGATTAACTTCAAGTTCATAAACCTTCAAACTTGCGTAGAGACTACGAAGAGTCATCTCGTTTAAGTTCTTTGATTCTTTCATAGCTGTGGTCTTCACATGCCATAAGCTACCTAGAG
Source organism: Codonopsis lanceolata (assembly GCA_013146195.2). Classification (NCBI taxonomy): domain Eukaryota; kingdom Viridiplantae; phylum Streptophyta; class Magnoliopsida; order Asterales; family Campanulaceae; genus Codonopsis; species Codonopsis lanceolata. Next base: position 96,525,053 of record CM028377.1, read on the forward strand.
AGCCTAGAAACCTCATGTTCATTTCCTTTTTGTCATACGTTTTACCTAGAGAAAAGCAACTATTAATTACCTCATTTGAAGCGATCGTATGCTTGTCTCAAGGTTTCCTTAGGATCCTTTTTGAAAGAATCAAGCTGGCTGGATGTATGTATATTTTTTACGTTGTCTCTTGTGTCTTGGTCTCCTTCCAAGTATTCCACAGAGCTTCCCATCTCGTTTGCGGTTGTACATCGAATCACTTCTTTGGTATGTGCTTGTGTCTCTGAGGCTGGTGATTATGTTGATTGCTTTCTTGTCAAGTTCAACCAGACTTTCTATCATCCTCTGTCCATTCGATTCTTCTTTAGGTATACGGGATTCCGCAATGGAGGCTAGAAGATTTGCCTTCATTGGTACATGTTGACTGCGGTAACACATTTCCATAATCTGTTGTCAATAGAGTTCATAAATCTCATTACTTTATCCTTCCATACATCAAAATGTCCTTCGTCCAATATTGGGACGTGGTTAGCATTAGATGTAGGCAGCATGTAGTGTGTTTGTGCCATTATATCGTATCTCTCAAGAGTTTAATCTTGGAAAAACTTGTTTTCAAAGAGTAAGGCTACGATACCAATTATGGGTCCCAATGGGCACAATAATAAGCTAGAAGGGGGGTTGAATAGCTTATTATACACTTAAAACTTTAAGTAAATTCTTTGAAAGTTACTTGCAATCTATCGAAAAGAATCAAGTAGCGGAAGACCTTGAGGAAGTTGTTCGAGTGCTTAGATAAGTACTACCGGTAGACCTTTACGGTTTACTTAAGTTACTGCGTAAATGGATAAATAATAAACAAAGTATATAAGCAGTTCAAGTAACAGAGACAAGCGATAAGGAATAACACAAGTATTTTGGGATGGTTCACACTATAAAGAGTGCTTTCGTCCACCACCGATCAACCTTGGATTTAAAATGTGCACTATGTTTTCCACTTAGATCAATTACAAAGAATATCCCTAATGGATCGTGTACAAAATATTGACTTGTGTTTGGGGTCTAGGGAATTAAATATCGTAAAAACATGATATTTAATTAGATGCGAAGAAAATATAGTTAATGAATGTAAACAACAAGAAGAGAAAACAATAAGTGTTGATGGCGGCTTCTTGTTGTTGAGGAACTTCTAGATCATTGAGGATCTCTTGATTGCTTTGAAGGACTTGGAGTTATGAAGTTTCAGAGCAATCCTTTAAGTGTTCGATTGATTCTGTACAGTTGTCTTTGGTTCCAGTCTTCAATGGCAGTATTTATAGCAGGTGCACTTCAAAAGATCTGTTGGAGGAGATGAAGACTTTAACAGCTCTTTTCATCAATGCATTAAATGCATGGGGCTGTCAGTCAAGGATTTTCGTCTTCACAGATATCTAGAGCAGGGAATGATTTCTGAGATCTTCAAAAAGGTGGGCGATTTAGGTGTCAGATCTAAGAGTTGTTGCAGAGACTAGGGGACGATGCGCTTTTCCTCGCTTTCAGTTCGGGGCGAAAAGTCTTCTGCTTTTCGGAAAAGGTTGCTTTCGGCTTGATATGTCAGGGAATGTCTTGGATTAATTCAAATAACAATTTAGGATAAGTTTGAATTAATCCAATCAATCTTTGCTGGATAGGACACGTCATAGAAGATTAGGTGGACACATAGTCAACCGTTTGTGGCCTTTAAGCATGTCTTCCGACTAAGCATATGGAGAAGTCTTCCGCTGAACCTGAAAAGTCCTATAAAAACTATACAAGGCAAAGTTCTATACACAGTTGCCACGCTAATCGATACGCAGCCCGATTAGCCACTGAAGTATAAAACTAATGTAATGAATTGAACAGATATAAATCTAACATAAGAATCAACATATGTCCTGTGAGATGGTTGTGAGACAAGTTCAGATACCGAAGGGAGGTAAGCATCCCAATGGTACATGGAATCTTTCCTTCAAATTTGTTGTTTGACATATCAATGGTTGTATACACCGTGAGGATTCTCACCAATTCAATTTCCAAGTTTTTAACCACGAGCACCACATAATATTGATAATATGGATTATCACCAATGTAATTCATCTTCCCATTCTTCTCATTCACGGTCATCATTGCTTCAAATTTTTTGAAATAATAAGACGGTAAAGGACCGGTGAATGCATTGTAAGAGAAGTCGACGATCCGCAACTTTGGGAATGGAATCTTAGTCGTGGAAAGAGGTATGATACCACTGAATCTATTAGATCGCAAGACAAGAACTTGCAACTGCGTAAATGAATCTATCCAATGTGGGAAGATATCGCTTATGTTATTGTTCCCAAGATCTAGAACTTCCAAATTTCTACAGTTGGTCAAAGCTTGCGTAACGGCCCTTCCAATTGATTCCGTTCAAGTTAATACTCTTAATGGAATTTCCCTTTGTGAATGTAGTCGAAGTGTACCGAAAGCGATTATCTCGCAAATCCATCATTGAGAGATTAGTGCTGAAGTTTCCCAAGCATTGAGGAAGCAAACCGCTCAATCTATTATGGGACAGTTGAAGATATTCAAGGAAACTCAAGCTGCAAAGGAAAGAGGGATGTGCAATGCGGATAATTCATTTTGTGATGTAGAATGGACGATGATGGTGCACACGAGTGGAAATAAAAACAAGGTAAATTAGTTATACATAATGGTTTAGACTAGTTTTGTTTGAGAAATATATCAACGAGAAAGCGATCAAGCTAGTTGAGTTGAAGGAATTCTACCTGAGAGAATGTTATGTGAGAGATCGAGAATATTTAGACTTGTTAAGTTGCCGATACTCCGAGGAATCTCTCTTGTCAGATTATTAGAAAAAAGCTGAAGGGTTTCAAAGTTTATGAGGTTTCCAATAGAAGAGGGAATCAGACCATAAAGTTTATTCACAGAGAGATCTAAAGCCAACAAATTCTTCAAATTTCCAATGCTGGATGGAATTAAGCCAGAAAAATTAATTGTTCAGTCCAAGTCTAAGATCTTTTAATTTGGAAAGATTTGAAAAGTTCAGTGACAATGGCCCTTGAAATGAATTATAAGTAAGATTAAGATATTCAAGATTAACAAGATTGGTAAAAAGTGACTCGGGAATTCATTATCAAGTTCATTGAGAAATGCTGGCATGCTCAAAAAGTTCGACCTTTGAGTGGCCAAGTAATCTATCTGTTATATATATATATATATATATATATATATATATATATATATATATATATATATATATATATATATATATATATATGGCAAGGGTAGATTTCTCCCTCCAAAATTTCACTTTTGAATTATTAATTTTTCATTTACCATTTCACTCTTTCTCTCTCCCGTCTTCTCCGTATTTTATCTCCCTTCACTACTATCTCCTCTCTTTTAATTATGTTTAAACGTTTTTCTATTTTTAAACATAAAAAATAGAACTAAAACAAAAATAATAGTTCCCGAGTTAAGAAAACAAAAATATAAGAGGATTTTAAAATAAAAATAATTTCTAGAACAAGCCACTATAAAAATAAAAGTTACAGAATCAACAAAACAAAAATAATTTAATGCGAAGGTTACTAAAATAAAATAATTTACGGAACAAAAGTTTAAAACAAATTCTTAAAAATATATATGTAAAACAAACATACGTTAGTAAAATAAAAATATTTGATGTAACACAAATAATAGTTAAATAGTCAATAAAAACAAAAACAATTTAAACTGAGGTTACTAAAATAATAAAAATAATTTATGGAACAAAAATTTAAAACAAATTCTTAAAAATAGCTATGTAAAACAAAAATACATTAGTTAAATAAAAATATTTGATGGAACAAAAATAATAGCTACAAAGTCAATAATCAAAAATAATTTAAACTGAGGTTAGTAAAATTATAAAAATAATTTACTGAACAAAAGTTTAAAACAAATTCTTAAAAATAGTTATGTAAGAAAAATATGTTAGTAAATTAAAAATATTTGATGGAACAAAAATAGCAGTTACAGAGTGAATAAAACAAAACAATTTAAACTGATGTTAGCAAAATAATAATAATAAATTATGGAACAAAATATTTCTGTAAAACTAATTCTTAAAAATAAAACAAAAATAATAGTTACGAATTCAATAAAACAAAAAAATATTATGGAAGTTATTAAAATCAAAATAATTTACAAAACAAAAGTAATAGTTAACGGTAAAAATAATTTCGTTATTTTGATTTTAGCTTATTTTCTTCTCAGAAATTTCTTTATTCATAAAATATAAATATAATATAATAAAAGTAATCTTTCAAAAGGAATAACTTATTTGAGTTCATATTCTATTTGAAGGGCGGAAAAAATTCAAGTTTGTTCGAAAACATTTATTATACAGAGTTTTTGAATAGTATAAATTGTTCGGGGTTGTTAAGTCATGAATTGACACTTAAAATTAGTGTTTCAGTAATGCTATTGAGAAACATTGACCATACTGCAGGGTTGCGCAATGAAACATGACTAATCATCATAAATCTTAGGGATCATATTGTTGAAACAAAATTTTTGAACGGAAGTAATGTTGAACGGGATCATATAGTAGAAAATGTTTTTATCCCAAGATTGTCATTAACTCTATTTGATGTAAGACTGTGTTTCAAGTTCTGGAGAAGACAATTTACATTGTTGATATCATATGTAATGACAATTAACAAGTGCCAAAGACAATTTAGTCATAGACAGTTATATGTCGTAGTTTCTAGAGTAACAAATTATTTTGGTTTGAAGATATTGATATGCGGTGAAGATGAAAAATCATCTAATAAAACAACAAATGTTGTGTATAAGAAATTTTTTAAGAATCTATAATGATTAGTGATATACTTATGTGTAATTGTTAATAAACCGATTCTTCTTATTTTATTTATGTATGATTTAGTTGATGTGCGTTTAACACACAGGTTAAAAAACTAGTTTATACTAAGGTCTTGCTAATGATTTTTTTTAAATGACTTGCTAGTTTCTTCATTTTTATGTTTACTTTTAATTATTTGATGTTTTTTAGTTATACATAATGGTTTAGACTAGTTTTGTTTGAGAAATATATCAACTGGAAAGCGATCAAGCTAGTTGAGTTGAAGGAATTCTACTTGAGAGAAAGTTGTGCGAGAGATTGAGAATAATTAGTCTTGTTAAGTTGCCGATACTCCGAGGAATATCTCATGTCAGATTAGAGAAGAAAGGTAAAGGTTCTGAAGGTTTATGAGGTTTCCAACTGAAGAGGGAATTGAACCATAAAGTCTATTCACAGAGAGATCTGAAGCCCACAAATTCTTCAAATTTCCAATGCTAGATGGAATTGGACCTGAAAAATTGTTGTTGTGGAGAAAAAAGTGTTAAAGCACAAAATATAAAAGCATGACATACATTGTTGGTCCTCCTGGTAAGCTTCTGGCTTACATTTTTAGGAAGGGTACATATTGGCCCTATATAAAAGTAAAAAATATTACAAAAGGTACGTATTGACCCTGTATGACTACTTTTGTATGAGAAATATATCAACCGAAAAGCGATCATGCTGGTTGAATTGAAGGAATTCTACCTGAGAGAAAGGTGTGCGAGAGATCGAGAATAATTAGACTTGTTAAGTAGCCGATACTCCGAGGAATCTCTCCTGTCAGATTATTAGAAGAAAGCTCAAGGTTTTCAAGGTTTATGAGGTTTCCAATTGAAGAGGGAATCAGACCATAAAGTTTATTCACAGAGAGATCTAAAGCCACCAAATTCTCCAAATTTCCAATGCCGGATGGAATTGGACCTGAGAAATTGTTTAGGTAGAGAGAAAGATAATTCAGATTTGTTAAGAGATGAATTTCCTCGGGAATTCTTCCACTGAATGAGTTATTTTGAAGCCCTAAAACTATCAATTTGGTCCAATTGGTGAAAAAATAATGAGATATTTCACCTGAAAGGAAGTTGACACCGATACCCAAATCAGAAATCTTGGTTAAATTGGACATAGACAATGGCAAGGCCCCCTTAAATGAATTGCCATCTAGTGCCAAATAAGAAAGGTTCGAACAAAAGCCAATCTCTTCAGGAATTAAGCCATTCAATTTATTCATTCGAAGATCAATACTTTCGAGATTCTTGAGTTGGCCAAATTGAAGAAGGAATATTTCCATGAAATGAATTATTGAACAAATCAATGATCAGCAATTCATGTAACAATCCTATGTTATCAGGAATTGAGCCAGAAAAAATATTCTGTCCATGTCTAAGATCTTTCAATTTGGAAAGATTTGAAAAGTTCAGTGACAATGCCCCTTGAAATGAATTATAAGTAAGAATGAGATATTCAAGAATACCAAGATTGGTAAAAAGTGACTCGGGAATTGAGTCGGTCAATGAGTTATATGACAAATCAAGATAAGTCAAATTCCTGCAGTTGGGTATGAAATTTGGGAATTCATTTTCAAGTACGTTGGAAGATAAGTCGAGATAGGTCAATGTTGGCATGCTCAAAAAGTTTGACCAGTTTGGAGTGGCCAAGTGATTTAAACTAAGTTCTAAGTATGTTACCTTTTGAAGATAGCTAAGCTGGAATGAAATTGTACCAGTGAGATTATTGTTCTCAATACTCAAATACTCAAGTTCAGTCAACTTTCAAATCTCTAATGGAATCTCTCCTACAAACAAATTGCCGCTCAAATCCAAATGAGTGATTTTGGAGACATTGCCAATGTTGGGTGGGATTGAACCTGAAAGATTGTTGCAGTTAAAATCGAAATGAGTCAAATTTGGGAATGAAGAAAAGCTGAATTGGGCAAGTGTTCCAGCAAGACCGGAATTAGAGAGATGGATTTTGGAAACTGCCCCAGTAGGGTTGCACATGATACCAGTCCATGTGCAGAGGTTTGGGATATTGGAAAGAGACCAAGAATTGAGAGAGGATGAAGAAGACAAGGTTGTTTTCCATCTAACAAGAGTTTGTGCTTCTGTTATTGGTGTTGAATTGATCTTCAATGGAAGAAAGAGTAGAAGAATATAACAAAGGATGAGAGTTGGCTTCTGAATAGTTGTCATAGCTTTGCTTTGCTTTTTCACTTTTCTTGTTACATTTTTGTGGGCTGCTCTTTTATACTAAAAAGAGAGAGAGTGAGTGAGTTAAACTTGTGACGTGATAACTCATGAACATATTTTGAACAAAGCGAACCTATGGGAACGTTATTTACGTTCCCTCAAACTTAATTCCAATTTAGTTTTTGATTAGTATTCGAGTACGTCTCTTGTAAGATGTTTTACGGATCTTAATTAGTAAGATGGAGCTCCACCCTCTCATAGCCCAACCTACCATTACCAACACACGATGGATTGAATAGGGATGATCTGTCTTTAAAAAAAATGCTTTCACAAATTTTTGCTTTAATTAAATGGTTTTCGTGAAGAGGAACTTGACTTGAGGTAAACGGATTGAAACCAACTTAGTAATTGCAATTGTGACTTATGACTGACAAAATAATTATTGAAGGGAATTTTCCAGCTTGCAAAATTTGACCAAGAAAACATGTGTTTGCATACTTCTACTCATAACCAAAATCCCTCCTCCAGATTTTATGAAAACACTGGTGGGGCTCGAACTGTGGAAAAAAATCCGTTTGAAAATTGATGGTCATACCGTGTTTAAAGGTTTTTGAGTAGTTTTTTCTTTGAATGTCCAAAGTCTTCTCATGCAATAAAACTCATGGGACTAGGACTCAGAAAATAAATACATTGGAAAAATGATGGTCGTCTTTTGAAGGTTTTTGAGTCGATTTCCATTATTTATACTTAGTTGTTATTACTAAGATATTAATTACATTTAATTAAGTCAAGTTTTATTTTCTTCTATCAAGCATGGAGGGAAGAGGATGAAAGTGCAAGGTGTGGAAAATATAAGAATTCCGACAGTAAACTTTGAAAATGCAAGGGCACCGTAGTAAAAAGAGAAAGTTCTCAATAATGTGTTGTCACCTTTACCGAGTTGACACGTGGCACCCCTCCTCTTGGGTGACTCGCATGCTATGTTGCCGGATCTGGATCGATCCGCGGGTTTTAGCCCAATTTGTTCAATTTTAGCTCATTTTCACTAACATTTTGACCTGATTTCTTATTAGGTAACCCGTGGTCTTTGTTGATAGGTTACTTGCTCCAGCAACCTTCTTTTTATCATTTTTGGGATTCCGTTTTACAGATTAATGATCCGTAAAACCGTCCTACACAAATTTTTGCCTACGTTGAACTAGTAAGATTATTTTAAAAGACCGCAAGGGCCACAACCCCTTTAGGCTCTGAGGTGGCTCCACCAATGCACGGATTCAAGCACATGGTCGGTCTTGACTTTTTAGGGGACCGGGGGCAAACATGAAAAATGAGACTTCTGATTCAAAATGGAATATCATATTTAATATATTTGTGTCTATGTGTGTGTGTATATATATAATTAGGTAGATCGATATAACTATAATTATTAAGCTAGAATATAACTCTTGACAAAATTTATATCGAATCTAGACGATTATTAGCCAAAATTAAACTCTCAAAAATGTTCAAGTTCAAAAAATATAAAAATAGTTTTTCCATCAACGTTTTCTCATGAGATTAAATGTACATAAAAATAAAAAGTTCATTGTTAAACTCCAATGTAGGCTCCCATTTTCTTCTACCTAAATTTTGATTTTCAATAAGTACAACACAAGCAAATCCAAAAACAAAAAACTAGTATCAAATATTCACGGAATATTAAATTTATAAAACAAATGTCCAACATAAAAAGTTGGGATCATAATATTTTTTTATCCATTTTGAAAAAAAAATTGGAAAAAAATCATATGCTTAATTTTTTTTCTCAAATATGATAGATCTAAGTTTCTATTTTTATAAACTATTTTTTAAAGTAAAGATGCATATTGATATGTACTTGGATATAATTAATTAACTATAAGATCCGTATATTTTACATACTTAGTTAAATTAAACTTTCAATTTTTTTTAATAATAATCGAAATTCAAATTTATATCATACAAATTTCTCTCAAAATTTAATTTAAAAAAAATAAAAAGGAAATGAAAGAAACCAAATTGTGAAATGGTTAGAAGGTATTCAATGTTAGGGTTTATTGGGGGATGATGTGACTACATATTCCGAAAAAGGGAAGGAGGCCTAGCGAAATATCAACTATCTGTTATAGAACTTCTTTCAAGGCACACTAAGAATCTAGATTCAATAACTTTTATAATTAAATAGTTGTATAAAAATTATGTTGCATAATATGATATTTCTAGTGTTGGAGGTTTTGTTTTGAGTTTGTTAGTTTGACTTCAATTCCTTTTTTATTAGATATAACAAACAGGTTGATATTTGACTATTTAATATTTATTTATATATATAACATAAATATTTGTGCTTTTTAAAGGTTATTTGAAAATTACCAATCCAACATTTAAATGTAATTTTTGGTGATGTTTTTATTTGGTAACAAGAAAGATTATCTCGATGTTTTAATATTAGGAATTCAAAGTACAGTTTATGTCATATGCAATGATAAATACAACTTCATACTTTAAAACCACCCCTTCTAGAATTAAAAGTAATAATCGAATGTTTTCAATGATAAATATTATATATATATAAAGCAATATTCATAAAATTTATAATAATTTTTTCAAATACATGTGAATTTTTAGCTTTAATTTTAGTGTTTTTTTTGTTCACATTAAAGTTCTTAATTGCATATTATATTCAATTTCATTTAAGTATATGATATTTTATCGATATATTCAGTTTTATTTAAGTATAATATATTCTATTGATATATTAAATCTTATTTAAGTATATGGTATTCTATTGATATATTCAGTTTTATTTAAGTATATGATATTCTAATATTTCATTTGGAGGTAAGACAATTGTGTTTGGTGGAGATTTTTGACAGATATTGCATGTGATTCCAAAAGGAAGTACATAAGACATAGTTATCCCACTATTAATTCATTGTATTTGTGAAGAGATTCATTTGTATTGAGATTGACAACGAATATAAGATACAAAGTATGAGTCAAATGAGAGTTATGAATAATTGAAACTTTTTGTCAATTGGATTGTGAAGATTGGAGATGGTAAAATTAGTGATCCAAATGATAATTGTGTTTATGTTGATATTCTCAATCAACTGCTTAAGGAATTCAACGATCCAATTGCTCCAATTGTACAAAACACATATCCTTCATTTGGAAGCAGTCCCGATGATTCATCATTTTTGGAAAAGAGAGTTATTCTAGACCCGACTCATGATGTAGTTAATTCAATAAATGATTACATGGTATTGAAGAACAATTCAAAAGGAGGATTGTTTTTTAGCTCAGATTTTTCGTGTTATTTTGGCAGAAACGTTGATCTTTTGAACGATATAGATATTCCTAAAGTTTTAAATGAAATTTCATATTCTAGAATCCTAAATCACGAGTTGAATTTGAAGGTTGGAACTTCATTAATGTTGCTTTGTAACATTGACCATTTTCTTGGATTATGTATTAACATGCGATTAATTATTACAAGGGTAATAAATCATGTTAAAGAAGGTCGAGTTCTTGTAAATGGTCATTCTGGTGGTACTGTTTTATTTCAAAAATATCAATGACACCATCTGATCATAGAATTTCATCCAAATTTCAAAGAAGACAGTTTACATTGATGGTGTCTTACGAAATGTCTATAAATAAAAGTGTCTAGCGTCAAACTTCTTTTGAAAAACCATATTTTTAGTCATGATCAGTATATCGTTTTGTCTAAAGTTACTAATCTCAATGGTCTTTGAATTTTTTTTGTGAAACTAATAGTTGTAATAATCGTACATCTTCAACGAAAAATGTTGTACATAAGGAAAATATTTTAAAATTTATAATAACTTTTTTTAAAAATTATGTGATTTTATTTGATTTTACTGTTTATCAATTTTTATTTATTTTGTTCATATTAAACTTTTTAATTGTATATTATTCAACTTTGATTGAGTATATGATTTTACACCCAAGGACAAATCGTGCAACGCACGGGTGCATCACTAGTTTAATATATTTGTGTCTATGTGTGTGTGTGTGTATATATATATATAATTAGGTAGATCAATATAACTATAATTATTAAGCTAAAATATAACTCTTGACAAAATTTATATAGAATCTAGACTACTATTAGCCAAAATTAAACTCTCAAAAATTTTCAAGTTCAAAACATATAAAAATAGTTTTTCCATCAACGTTTTCTCATGAAATTAAATGTACATAAAAATAAAAAGTTCATAGTTAAACTCCAATGTAGGCTCCCATTTTCTTCTACCTAAAAACAAAAAACTAGTATCGAATATTCACTGAATTTTTTTAAATCGTCTAGCTTTTTGAAAAGCAAAATCATCAATAGCTTTTTTCAACATCTCTTCCTTGTTGACAAATTGTGAAATTATATTATCTTTTTTTGTTTTTGATTCATGTTGTGATTAGAGAGATCAAAGAAGCTATTTTAGGATGTTTTACTTTAAAAGTTCATTTTCAAAAAAAAAAAATTTGTTTATCTTCTCCATAACATATTGGTTATGCTCAAACATTATTGTAATAATGATCAACTTTAATGCTAGTTATATATCTCATAATAATTAGACTTTTCAATTATTGACTCTTTGGGTGGAATGGAAGTAGTATAATTTTTTTGTGCAAAGATTAGTATTTTATGAATTTTTGCGGAAAAATTACGGGCTAGTTCGCTTTTCAAAGTTTTCAACCATTTCATTCCTCTATATTTTTTCGTAACCGAAAAAAACACTTGATGTATCACGATGGATCATTTGTACATCGTGATGCATGAAAACTCCTTATTTTGTGAATTCCGGTACATAATTTTGTGCATCAGGATGAATGAAATGTCTTTTTTAGATTATGAAAAATGAAAAACATATAGAGGTATAAAGTGAATGAAAATTATGTATGGGTTGGTTGAGAAAGGACTCTTGACTCCATAACCACTTCAATTATTTGAATGATTCTTCTCATTCTTCTCAATTATTTGAATGATTCTTTATTAACCTCCTCTTGCTTGTTGGAGGCTGGGTTTGACAATTGTAACCCACTACCCATTAATACACTCAACCTAACCCACTAATTATTCAATTCAATCCAATCAATTAATATTTTTGGGTTAAAACGGGTAAACCGTTTCGACCCAATAATAATAATGGGTTGTGTTAGGTCGGGTTAAAGGTGGTCGGACCCGTTACCTATTTCGACCCATTAATTTTTATGCTATAAATTTATGTTTTTTGGGGAAATTTGTTGGGTTGAGACGAGTCGATCCGTTTTAACCCATTACCCATTTCAACCCAACTCATTCTGACCCAACTCATTTCAATCCGTTTTAATATTTGGGTTCTATAGTTTCGACATGTTTCAACCCATTACCCATTCCAACCCAACTCAAATCCAACCCAATCCACCCAATAATCAAACCTATTGCAGGCTATCGCTACGTCGCTTGTGATGACATGGTGGAAGATGCACTCGTAAAGGGAAGAAAGGGACTGGAACATAAGTAAACTGGAGCATCTGTCTTAGCAGTTAAATATTACTATTCGTCTTTAAATGTCTTCTCTTTTGAGTTTCTTTACTAAAATTAAGAAAGTTATCTACTGGGTCATCTTAATCGCATATATACATTAACGTCTTATTATATACACCCCAATTCCAGGTAAAAAGTCCCGGTTTGAAAGTGAATTTTTTTTTAAAAATGATACATTTAGTAGCTTATTAGTAATAAAATAACACTTTATACATTAATTTTTCAAAGTAGACTCTTTAAGTAAAAAATTATAAAATTAAATAATGGAATATTTGCCCGAGAAGCAACACGAGCACAGCAACTGGAGAGTTCCCGAACTCATCTACTGGGGGGGCTGGGGGGGAGGGACAAGTACAAGACGAGCAGAGTATACACACATGGGGTGAGCTCGTTGAACCTCCTCGGCTAGAGTTGTAACGGTCGTTTGGACGTGGAGGGTTAATGGTGTAAAGTCGCACCCACGTTCCAAACGTGGTCTAATCAATGCCTTGGAGTTAATTGTTAGGCGGTTAATGTCTTTACTCGACAATTAATGTCTTTACTAGGCAGATGAAGCCGCTGGGTATATATGCCCTTCTAAAGTATATGAGAAAGGTACATTGACATATAATAAGCCTATACTCTGTCAAATTAATTATGCTATAGTGTGTTGTACTAATTCTCACCCCGGAGGACATTTGCAGTGAAAGAAAGTGATATATCCAAAAATGTGATTGTTTTGCCTCTTTGTTGACATGTTTTAGATTTGGACTATCTTAAAACCCATATATCCTATACACGTTGGAGGCCCAGTAACTCCAATGTATCATTTTTGGATACATCACTTTCTTTTTTCGTTCGTTCTAAAATAATTTCCTTGTTTGTAACTTTCTTTTTTAAGATATCATTTTTAGCATTTCACCCTTCCTTTTCCTTTTTATTTTAATTATAGGTCGCATACGCATAGACTTTATTGAAAACTACAAGTTATATCAATATTTTTAATGTAGCAAATGAATTTTTTTTAATCCGTATATCGGATCAAATAGGAAAATAATTTTAGGATGGAGAGAGTAATTGATATTTATGGGTTGGTTGAGAAATGAAAGCCATTCAACTGTATTTGTGAATGATATTTATGGGTTGGTTGAGAAATGAAAGCCATTCAACTACATTTGTGAACGATCAGCCTATTTAGACTACATGGCTCTTGACTTTTGAGTCTTGCCCACTTCAATTATTTGAATTATTCTTCTCATTTGCCATACTATGTATAAATATTGGGATTTCGCTTCCCTCTTACCCTCAAAATAAACTCCTACTAAATGGCGTTTAAACCTATTTCTTTCCTATTATCCATCCTGTTCATTTCCGTCCTCTTTGTTGGTCAATTTGCAACTGTTATTGTTGCATTTGGAAATCAACCAGGTGAATGAATCTTTTCACTTATTGTTAGAACTATGTCCATTAATTATATTATCTTAACGTCGTGTATATAGCTTATCACAGTTCTTCCTTGCACGAATACTCAAAAACAACGCCTTTGTTCCAAAGAATTATGTCAGCCACGATAGATAACAGCAAATTATATAAAGTTGATGTGCCAAAAATCCACAATCAAGCTGCTGGACTTAACTACAGGGTCGGCCCTGGCATAGGCCCACAAGGCGGTTAGCTAGGGCCCCTAATGTTTTACACCTAAAATGATCTCGTAATCTCACTTTTTATCTTAGCATATATAAATCATAATTTGCTATGAATGATTATTTTGTTAATTAATCAATAGTTTAGATTTTAGATTTTGTTTAATCCCTCAGTCTCAAAGTTATTGTCATGTTTTTTTTTTTTTTTTTTTGCATGTCTTAATTTTTTTTTTGTTTAGGTTGAAAGTTTTTTTTTTTAAGATAACACTTTTATCGTTCGGCTCTTAATTTTTTATTCAAGCTTTAATTATGAGCTACATGAACATGAGTTTTAAAGAAAACTAGATATCATACCAATATTATAATCAAGTCAATTATTTTTCCATAATTCGTGTGTCGGATCAAACATTACAAATTTTTGAGACGGATGAAGTATTTTTTATTGTGAATAATTTTGTGTTTAAATATTTATCAGTTAATGTGTCTATGTAAGGGTGCTATTGTTTATTGATTTCAATTTTTTTCAGGTGCTTACAATTTTATTAGCTTTTAAAAGAACTTAAAATTAAGCATGGATCTGACAAATAAAAAAAGAAAAAGAAAAACAATTAATTTGATCTCGAACCAAAGCTTTTAATATTTTTAACATGTATATGATTGGAGCCCTATTTTTTGAGTTCGCCTAGAGCCCCCAAAATTTCAGGCCGTTACTACTTAACTATAGTAGGATATTTGAACAAATCGATTCAACTTTAAACCTACAAATCACAAAACAAAAACTTGGGTGAATGAGAGATTGCCTGCTAGAACACTCCGGTGTGTAAATAAGTATTTTACGCACTGAGAACACAATTCAAACGGTGCTTAAGTATAGAAATTGAGTACGCACATTGTTCCTTATTGAAATGAGACTTTTACCATGTCCCTATGCCCTTAAATTGTTATGCTTTGTCTGCTCCCTATATAGAAGTCTCTACTCATACATAGTTGTTTGCTCGCTACAGACTTGATCCAATAGTGGGTAAAGGGCTAGAGCGTTCACGTGCCATACATGTGATTTACTCGCGTGCCCTGTACGTGGTGTGATCACGTGATTGGCACACCTCCTCGATCTTGCTTGTTGCAGGCGAGTGCTGCATTGATATACCTAGTAAAGCATTCCCAGGCCTACACCTAAGCCCATGCCCAAGCAAGAAGCGGCCTTAGCGGTTAACAAATACTTTTAAATAATACTCCCTTGGTCTATAAATGTGTTCATTTTTGAGTTTTTTTTTAATGATACTAAAAAAGCTATCATTTGGATCATCTTAATGGTGTATGGACACAGTATGTTAATGTGGACACATAGCAATAAAAGTGAGAGAGACGGAGGGAATGTAATGCTTACAACAATATCATTCGAGGCCTACTATATATGGAATTGAAATAAAATTGTGGATCCCATTTAGGAAACCTTTTGTAATAAAACAAATATATATATTTAAAGTTGGAGAGGAAGTATTAGGCTGTGTTATCTCACCACCTTTTGCTAAATCTTCATTGTAAAGCATCTGTGGATGTCTTAAAAACTTTTTGTTTTCTAGTCATTAACTAATAATAATACATATCAATAATTAATATGATAAGGTGTATTAATATTTAGTATATATAACCTCTTCTATTATCAATAGTAGACATGTTATATTTAAAAAACTTTTACAACTAACACTATTTCTAACCAATGTAGGATAAAACTCTTCTATTAATAATAAAATATGCGAGTGAGATATAATTTTTCTATTGGTAATAAAAGGTGAGATTTTTAATCTAATGACTTTTAAAACTAATGTAAGAAATATCTTTTCTAATGGTAATATTAGTATAAATGTATTTCATATTGGTTACAAATTGATATTGGTTATACATTGTTTAGAAAAATATGTTGGTTTTAAAAATCTTATAATAAAAGACTTCTACCCTTATTTCAAATAAAAAAAGTATATCTCACACAGTTTAAAAAGAAAAGTTGGATTTTAAAGTCTTTAGACTAAAGACTTTCACTATGACATCTGTTACAAAATATTTATTAGTATTACTAATAGAAGAGATGTATCCCACATTTGTTAGAAATTGATGGTGCTAAAAATATTATTATTAATTACCAATAGAATAAATGTATAATACATTGGTTAGAATGTAATGTTGGTTTTCAAAGTCTTTTGTTAAAAGATTTCTACCATTATTAACAATAGAAAATGTATATCTCACATTGGTTAGAAAATGATATTTATTTTAAATTATTTAGATTAGATAAAAAACTTTTATTATTATTAGCAATAGATGAGATATATCTCATAGTTGTTATAAATTGATATTTATTTTAAATTACTATTATTACCAATAAAAAATATATATCCTACATTGGTTAAAAGTCTTATTACCAATAGAAAAGATGTATTTCACATTGGTTAGGAAAGTGATATTGATTTAAAATATTTTTAGATAATGTATCTCACATTGGTTACAAAGAGATGTATCCCACATTATTTAGAAAATGATATTGGTTATAAAAGTCTTTAGACAAAAGAATGTTTATATTATTATCAATAGAAGAGATGTATCACACATTGTTTAGAAAAAAATGTTGGTTTCAAAACCATTTAGATAAGACTACTATTATTAATATTTTTTTCGTTATAACTAATAGAAGAGATGTATCACCTATTGTTCAGAAAGATATGTTGATTGATTTTGGGACGAATGGAGTTATTGATTTTTATGGGTTGGTTGAGAAATGAAAGCCCATCAACATCATTTATGAATGGACAGCCCATTTAGAATACATGGCTCTTAACTTTTGATTTTTCACCACTTCAATTGTTTGAATGATTATTCTTATTTACCAAACTATGTATAAATACTAGTACTCCTGGATGTACCGATGGCACGATACAAATTTGAGAATTTATCAATAAATGAAATAAATAATATGAAATGAATTAATATTACTTATAATTTGTAGGGGTTGGATATATGTATACTCTACAATAAAAAGGGGAGAAAACTCAAATACCTAACAAAATAAAATATTTTACTTCGATATTTATTTCATAAGAAAACCAAGAAAGAAATATTTAAGTTATAACTACTGTTAAAATACGAAAAGAAAATTTTATTGTTTTCTCAATAACGAAAGCTCAGTTTTCTTCTTCTGTGGGTTCTTGCTTAACAACAATGATTGATTTGAAAAAATGAGATGCAATAATTTTGTCTATCCTGCTAAATGACGTTTAAACTTTTTTTTTTTCCTATTATCCATCCTACTCATTTCCCTCCTCTTTGTTGGTCAATTTGCAACTGTTAGGTGTCTTTCCTATTTTTCCATAATTCGTGTGTCGGATCAAACATGACAAATTTTTGAGACGGAGGAAGTATTTTTTATTGTAAATAATCTTGTGTTTAAGTATTTATTAGTTAGTGTCTATGTAAGGGTGTTATTGTTTATTGATTTCAATTTTTTTTTCAGGTGCTTAACATTTTTTTAGCTTTTAAAAGAACTTAATTAAAAACATTGATCCGACAAATAAAAAAAGAAAAAGAAAAAGAATTAATTTGGTCTCAAACCAAAGCTTTTAATATTTTTAACATATATATGGTTTGAGCCCTATTTTTTGAGTTCGTCTAGGGCCCCAAAAAATCTCATGTCCGACACTATTTAACTATAGTAGGACATTTGAACAAATGGATTCGACTTTAAACCTGCAAATCACAAAGCAAACACTTGGGTGAATGAGGGATTGCCTGCTAGAACACTCTGGTGTGTAAATCGGTATTTTACTCACTGAGAACACAATTCAACAGTGATTAAGTAAATAAATTGAGTGCATACCTTGTTCCTTATTGAAATGAGACTTTTACCATGTCCCTATGCCTTTAAACGGTTCTGCTTAGTCTGCTCGTTATATATAAGTCTCTGGTCATACACACTTTGTGTGCTCGCTATAGACTTGATCCAATATTGGGTAAAGGGTTAGAGCATTCACGTACCGTACATGTGATTTACTTGCGTGCCCTGCACGTAATGTGATCACGTGCTCAGCACATGATGTTAATTTTGGGGTTGCAATTACAGAAGTGTAATCCAACACAATGTTATATGATCACTTTAAGTTATAAATTTACCTTTGATCACCCTCCGTGATCTTGCTTGTTGTAGGCTATCGCCACCTCCTCGACATGTATGTTCCACACATTGATAAACCCCATGGGGGAGGCCCAAGCAAGGAGCAGCCTCAGCGGTTAACAAATGCTTTTAAATAATATTGCCTTGGTCTCTAAATGTGTTCATTTTTGAGATTTTTTACTGATACTAAAAAAGTTGTCTTTTGGATCATCTTAATGGTGTATGTACACAGTCTATTAATGTCGACACATCTCTTCTCTGTATCTCTACATATCTCTACATATAAAAATCAAGGTTGTTTCTTACAAATTAATGGATAGACAAAAATTACTCTTCACCAAATAAACCGCTCACCATTTAATTAAGGACAAAACAAGTAAATTTACCATGACAAAAGATAATATATGGAAAAAAATAGTCCTAAACATAATAAAATACTCACATTAATTAAGGTGAAACAAGTAATATGTTATATAAACTCTATTAATTAACACTTGTTTTGTATAGTTGTGGGGACGGTGATGTATATAGTTATATAAACTCTATTTTGGGTGATTGACATTAATGGCCTTGTACTATTATTTTGATGCCGATGTTTAACATCGTGCTTGTGCATTATATTATACTAGTTGGTTGGTCGTGGAGCCATTATGTTTAGTTCTCGAGCAATAGCTCATTGACTTCTGTTTTCTCAGCTTTTTAGAAGTTGTGGTGTATATATTAGTCACATGAGTGAATATGCTTTATCCAGTGTGTGTTTGTAGCCCGTGGTAAGCATGGGCTTTGCAGGTGTTTAAGTTATGTGTTTGTTTAGGCGCTCGACCCCAGCTCGTATAGAGATTGGGGGTCAAGGCGCGTCATGTCATTTGTCGCTATATTAAAACAAATAAACAATTACAGATTTACCGTTTTAATTGGCAGTAGATTATCACATTCAATCAAATAATAGGCCTTTTACTTGATCAAACAAAATATTCTTACACTTGAAATGTAAAAAATAAATAAATACCAATAAACAATGGAGTAGAGATAAGAAACTAGACCTCGCAATTGTTTTGAATCAAAGCTTCAACAATCCTTCAACTAGAAATAGAAATTTAGAAACGGAACATGAGGGTGATGTATACTTGATATGAAGTGTGAGTTTGAGTGAAAATTTGCTCAAAATTGTGTCGTCCCTTGAAGATTTTCTCTATATTTATAGGGGAATTTCGAGGGCCAACCTTCCCCACTACTACCACTACTCCATGCTCCTACACACTAACCCATGTTCCTAAAGACTCGAGCGAAAGTCTGAAACAGTGCCCAAAAAGAAAGAAATAAAATAATAAAATCCTAACATAATAAAAACAAAATATTAAATAAGTCTTGAGGTTACAAAAACTTAAATCCTAAAGATATTAAAGGTTTAAAATCTCATTAGTCATTTCTGCTTGCCCACGTGCTATCAGCATTGCAAAACAACTATTTCGAGCACAAATTTTAGCCATTCACATGCCCACATGCAAACTCTCGTGTCAATTTTTCTCTTTTCTTCAATTTCTTCCGTCGTACCTTAAATCATCAAAAGTCATGAAAACAACACCATTAGAGTAATATTTATCCCAATAATTAGTAATAATCCTTAGGAAATATTGCACTAAAATTACTCCTAGCTATCACCCTTGTCATAACTATTAGCAAAATTGTGGTATCTTACAGTTTAATATTTGGAGCATTCTTCACCTGTTGGTGTGCGCTGCTACCGTCTTCTTTGAACAATTTTTATTTGCACATTGTTCCTTAATCTTCTTCCATTTCTGTTTTGTACTCGTTCATCGATTCTCACAAGCCATTTAGGTTTTCCAGTTAAGAAGATTAGATACCCAATGGTAAGTCCAAACAACATTCCAAATCCATATCCCATTAGGACAGATTCCCAACTAAACCCATTGAAAAATTATGCAGCAGCCTCTTGTTCCAGTGACATAGGCACTAACGATGCTTCATCATCGTTGCATTTCTTAGTTAATGGAAATCCACATAACGCCAGGTTCCCTTGAAATGAATCATTCCCGAATGTATTAAATTGTGGACCTTTAGGTATGGCTCCAGCAAGAAAGTTCTGCGAGAGGTTAAGGACTTCAAGAAACGTCAACCTTGTCAGTTCCAAAGGAATCTCCCCTGTCATTCTATTAGAAAAGAGATCCAATGATTCGAGCACACTCAAATTTGCGAGGAATGCTGGGATATGTCCTGTGAGATGGTTGTGAGACAAGTTCAAAAACCGAAGGGAACTAAGCATCCCAATGGTACATGAAATTTTTCCTTCAAATTTGTTGTTTGACATATCAATGGTTGTGTACACCGTGAGGATTCTCACCAATTCAACTTCCAAGTTTTTAACCACGAGCACCACAGAATCTTGATAAAATCGATTATCACCAATGTAGTTGATTTTCCTATTCTTCTCATTCATGGTCATCATTGCTTCAAATTTTTTGAAAAAATAAGACGATAGAGGACCGGTGAATGCATTGTAAGAGAAGTCGACGATCCGCAACTTTGGGAATGGAATCTTAGTCGTGGAAAGAGGTATGATACCACTGAATCTATTAGATCGCAAGACAAGAACTTGCAACTGCGTAAATGAATCTATCCAGTGTGGGAAGATATCGCTTATGTTATTGTTCCCAAGATCTAGAACTTCCAAATTTCTACAGCTGGTCAAAGCTTGCGGCAGCGGTCCTTCCAATAGATTCCCGTTCAAGTTAATACTCTTAATGGACTTTCCTTTTGTGAATGTAGCTGGAAGTGTACCAAAAAACTGATTAGTTTGCAAATTCAACATTAAGAGACCAGTGCTGAAGTTTCCCAGGCATTGAGGAAGCAAACCGCTCAATCTATTATTGGACAGTCGAAGAATTAGAAGGAAACTCAAGCTGCAAAGGAAAGAGGGGATGTGTGCAATCAATTCATTTTGCGATATAGAATAGACGAAGGTGGTGTCTGGTGGAAACAAAAACAAGGTAAATTAGTTATACATAATGGTTTAGACTACTTTTGTTTGACAAATATATCAATTGGAAAGCGATCAAGCTAGTTGAATTGAAGGAATTCTACCTGAGAGAAAGTTATTGGAGAGATCAAGAATAATTAGACTTGTTAAATTGCCAAATGAGGCAGGAATTGAACCGTTCAGCTGATTCTGGCTCAGTTCAAGATCTCTGAGAGACTTCAAGACACCTAACTCCTCAGGAATAAGGCCGACCAACTTATTAGTGTGCAAGTAGAGAAGGCTAAGCGAGGTCAGATTGCCTATTGATGTGGGAATCAAGCCAGAGAGATTGTTCTTGGAAAGGGCTAAACTTTGAAGTGATGTCAAGTTGCCTATTTCTGAGGGAACAGAACTGGAAAGTTGATTCTCGGGAAAGTGCAACAAAGTTAACTTATTCAAGCTCCCAAAATTGGATGGAATACTATCGGTTAGAACATTTTGAGACAGTGAGAGCTCCTTGAGATTAAAAAGATTACCCAGTTTCAGAGGAATGGGACCCGAAAGACTATTGTTGTAGAGATAAAGGTAAATTAAGTTTGTTAAATTACCTAATGAAGCAGGGATGGGACCTTGAAGATTATTGGTATTCATAGTGAGCTCAGAAAGATGCTTTAAACTGCCTATCTCTTGAGGTATAGAACCATTCAACTGGTTATTAAACAGCTGAAGAGTCTCAAGATGTGTTAACAGCCCGATTTCTGATGGAATCATTCCAGAAAACTGATTTTATGCAAACGAAAGATAGACTAGTTTGGATAGGTGACTGATCTCATTAGGAATGGTTCCATAAAGCCCGTTTACACTGAGCTCGAAATATGTAAGATTGGGGAATGATGAGAAGGAGAAATGGTAAAGAGTACCTTGTAACCTTGATGATGTGAGGTTCAACCTGTTTATGCTTCCGTCACTATTGCAAGAAACTCCAAACCAGGTGCTTGGTGCTGGTGACAAGATAGTAGTCCACGAAGATAGCATAGCAGTATCGTTGTGGTTTTGAAGGCTAGTTTTCCATTGAAGGAGCGCATTAGCTTCTTCCGGCAGAGCAGATGTTAGATTGGATTTGGCACAAGAGATGTAGATTATAATCGACAACTGTATTAATTTTACGAAGAATGGGGCCAATTCAAGGTTAGAGAACCCATGTGTTTGTTTTATTTTCATGACTGATGAAGATTGTACTTTGTTTCTGTGAGTTTACTAGATAATCTTAAGGTTTCTATATAGTCTTCTTGTTGGCGACGATTATTCCATTGAAAAAAGATGGCCGAGTAGGTTTTTGAGTCTGCTTTCTTTCTGAATGTCCAAAGTCATCGTATGTAATAAAACTGGTGGGACTCAAACTGTGAAAAAAAATTCCATTTGAAAATTGTTGGTCGTATCGTGTTTGAAGGTTTTTGAGTCTTTTTGTCTCTGAATGTCTAAAGTCTTCTTATGCAATACAACTCGTGGGACTCGAACTGTGAAAAAAACCCATTTGAAAATTGATGGTTGTATCATGTTTGAAGGTTTTTGAGTCGTTTTCTCTCTGAATGTCCAAAGTCTTCTTTTGCAATAAAACTCATGGGACTCGAACTGTGAAAAAATATTCATTTGAAATGGTCGTATCGTGTTTGAAGGTTTTTGAGTCGTTTTCTCCGTGAATGTCCAAAGTCATTGTATGCAATAAAACTGGTGGGACTCGAACTGTGAAAAAAAAATTTCCATTTGAAAATTGATGGCCGTATTGTGTTTGATGATTTTTGAGTCGTTTTATCTTTGAATATCTAAAGTCTTCTTATGCAATAAAACTCATGGGACTCGAACTGTGAAAAAAAAAATCCCATTTGAAAATTGATGATCGTATTGTGTTTGAAGGTTTTTGTGTCGTTTTCTTTCTGAATGTCTAAAGTCTTCTTATGCAATAAAAATGGTGGGACTTGAACTGTGAAAAAAAATTACATTTGAAAATTGATGGTCGTATCGTGTTTGAAGGTTTTTGAGTCGTTTTCTCTCTGAATGTCCAAAGTCTTCTTATGCAATAAAACTTGTGGGACTCGAACTGTGAAAAAAAAATTCCCATTTGAAAATTGATGGTCGTATCGTGTTTGAAGGTTTTTGAGTCGTTTTCTTTTTGAATGTCCAAAGTCTTCTTATACAATAAAACTCACGGGACTCGAATTGTGAAAAAAAAAATTCCATTTGAAAATTGATGGTCGTATCGTGTTTGAAGGTTTTTGAGTCGTTTTCTCTTTGAATGTCTAAAGTCATCGTATACAATAAAATTGGTGGGACTCGAATTGTGAAAAAAAATTCCATTTGAAAATTGATGGTCGTATCGTGTTTGAAGGTTTTTGAGTCGTTTTCTCTCTGATTGTCTAGTGTCTTCTTATGCAATAAAACTCGTGGGACTAGAACTGGGAAAATAAATACATTGGAAAAATGATGGTTGTGTCGTGTTTGAAGGTTTTTGAGTCGCTTTCCTTTATTTATATTTAGTTATTAGTTATTATTACTAAGATATTAATTACATTTAATTAAGTCAAGTTTTATTTTCTTTTATCGAGCATGGAGGGAAGAAACTATATATTCCCTCCGTCCAAAAAATTATGGCAAAAACTTGGGTAACACGGTCTTATGAGTATTTTTTGTAAGACAGATAACCTTACTTTAACTACGACTGTGAGAGAGTGGAGTTCCGTTTTACGTTTAAGATCCGTAAGACGGTCTTACAGGAGATATACTAAAAAATTATTGTCTTGCTTTCTCTTTTCGTTTGTTCCTAAAAAATTGCATGGTTTGTAACTTTCCATTTTATGACAACAATTATAACTTTATCCTTACTTTTCTTTTTTACTTTAACTATGACTCACTTGCACATAGACTTTGAAAGAAACTACACATTATATAAATATGAATAATCAAGTCCATTATTTTTCTTTAATCTTTGTGTAGGGTCGGGTCAAACAGAACAATAATTTTGGGATAAAAAGAGCTTAACTTTTGAATTTAAAATTTTTAGGGAGCCCACAATATAATTGTTTTCCAAATATAACTCAATTAGCTCATACATTGAAGAGTAGGTCTCCTGTAGGACAGTCTTACAGATCTTAATTGGTAGGACGGTCTTACGGTTCTTAATCTGTAAGATGGACCTATCCATGTTAAATAAGCCAAGATTCAGTAATCTCAGTGCAACTCCTCGAATTTTCAAAATTACAGCGTTACCCATCACGTGTATAAATGAAGAGTGTCACTTTGTAATATTAATTGTGTCATTTTTCAGTATAAAATGTGTCACATTGCGTTTTTAATAAAAAATATCACTTTTTCCCTTTAAAAGATGTTACTTTTTAGCCTTAAATGTGTTACTTTTGGTTTTAAATGTATTTTGCTTTAGAAAATGCTACCTTCCATTATAAATGTATAAATTAAAATTGTCACTGTTAGTTTTAAATTGTCACTTTTTCTTTCCTCATTAATGTTTTTCTCTATCTTTGTACCTTTCTCTCTTATCTCAATATTCCCCTACCCCTTCCCACTCCCCATCGTCACCACACTTTGAATCCCTCCAAATTCATCATTTCACATATAACTCTCTCTCATCTCATTAAATTCTTCAATTCTTCAATTTTCTCTCTCATCTCCTTACTTTAAATAATACGCAATAATCATTTTTTTTCCTTTTCGTTCATTTTAATTCAATATCAAAGTTGGTCTTCATTTCTCTCCATCAAAACACCCAACAATTAACTTATTCCTAAAAAAAACAACAAACCCACCTCCCCACCACCGATTCCAAGAAGCAGTACCACCCAAAACCATCAAACTCTGACCTCAAATTCAGTTGCGATTCAACAAGAAAAATTCAGAAAATACAACATCACATGAGGTACGATGCCGAAAATTTGGATATTTCAAGCGGTACGATGCATAAAATTGGGCGTCGTAAGTTCCTAAATAATGAAAAGGGACATGTAAGTTGCAACGACGCCCACAATTTAGGCATCGTAAGATGCTCTTCTTCTTAAAACTGTAATTCCCATGGAAGATAATCTCATCGTTAACATTGGTGTCGTTGTTCATATCCTCCTTCCGTGTAGTTTTGTATCCGTTTATTTCTTTTGTTGATTCCAGTACATGGTTTTTGTTTATCAATCACTTAAATAAGGGTAACCCACTCAATATAAGGAAATGTATGGTACTTAATGTTATATTCTGTCTGGTTTAGGAATCATGTTAGATGGGCTCTATTGAGCATTGTTATCAAGTATTTTTCTGGATGAAGAATTAGAAGAATTATTATGCGCGAAATGACATATACAATATGATGATCACGCTACATGCAAGGAGTAGAAGAGGGCCGGAGGAGGAGAGACAATTTAGAAAGAAAATAATATTGAAAAGGGACTTATACGATTGAATAAAAAAATAGGATAATGGAGCGGTTACAATTTTCAAAAAGAGTACCGGTAGTGGAGCGATTACTATTTCCGCAATTATTCCTTATGAATAACATAATGGTCCGTTGTAGTGGAGAGTCTCTATATTTAAGTAAGACCTAAACGTTATTAAAACGGATCCAAAATATGTACATTAATGGAAACCTTTATTGATACTCTTTGTAAAAAAATATGTACTTTTTTTATTTTTAAAACGATTCTTGGAATGAATTGTGAATACAACCCTTATTATATCTGATAAAAACGAAGTGTGCGTACAACCCTTATAATATCAGATAAAAATATAGATAAGACTCATTGATTTGTCATTATTGGAACCATTAGGCCAAGCATATCCTTTAGTATGGTGTAATGGTAGAATACTTAGAATTTAATTGTTGAATATTAAAATAGTGATTCCCTTCTTGCATACTCCAAATAAGCTTGTTTTTCTCCTTAGCTCTATGATTCCATTATTGTGCTCCCACTATTTCAGATAGTCTTATTTCTTTTTTGAATAACATATACTCCTGTTACAAAAACTTGGATTGGACGACTTTACGAATATTTTTTGTAAAATAAATCATCTTTATCCGATCATGTGTTGGTGGGTTAAGATGTAAGAAAGTGGGTTCCGTCTTACGAATTAAGACGGTTTTACATTAAACCTACTCTACTTCAATTTATTATGTTTTTGGTTATAATATTTTAACCATTGATGCAATGCTAAAAATACTCTGATTAAAACATTTCAAAGTTTCATGACAATAACTAATTATTTTTGTCATTGTTTGATCGAATTGTCCTAAAAAAGTCAAGTAAAACTATTTTTTATTTTATTTTATTCACGGATACTCTTACTAGGCTGCATCAATAAGTGATGTTAGAGTCGAAAGTTTATTGCATATTTATTTACTTTTTTGCAGCCGATTTTGGGGTGTTTTCGTTGGCTTATTAGCGATCACTTGATATCCCTTATAATTTGGTGGCTTAGGCTCCGTTCTTTTAACGGAAAATGACTTTTTAAAAATATTTTTTTTTCATTTTTCGGTGTTTGGTAATTTTAGAAAAATATAGTCAACGTAAAAACTTAATTTTCAAGTAAACAGAAAATGAAGGTTTTTTTTTTTCTGGAAAATGACTTACGGACTCATTTTCTGTAAGTCATTTTCCAAATCTTCAAGCACCCCCCCTCGCTCCCTTCCACAATTACACATATTTACAAACATGCACAATATTTCACTCAACAAATAAATTGTTTAGAAATAGAAATGGAGTTTGTGCACACATTTATAAATTATACTTTTATTAAATACTCACTACATCCTAAAATTATAATCAACTATATTATTTAGGGACGTCTCAAACATTGTCCATTTTCTTCTTTATAACGTTTTTTCATATCAATTAATTATAAAAAAAATTATTTGTATTTGTGAGATTGAAAAAAAGATGGACCTTATTTATTTAACACCAATAATGATAAATTGAAGATTACTATATAAAAGAAAATTACTTAAAGTTCAACACTATCTTATATTCAATATGAACATTAATACAAGAATATACTTTTGTTTTTATTCATATATTGTGTTATGTAACATTTTCCGTATGTTTGCCAAAAACACCCGAAAATGTTTTCCGACATATTTTTAAAAGATTTTGTAAGGGTAAAATAGACATTACCTATTTTGGTCTTGTTTTCTCCTTTTTTAGTCCTAAAGTTTAGGTGTATTTTTTGGAAACAAAATATTCATAGTATTTTGGTTTTCTTGGTTCTAAAGTTCAGGAGTATTTTTGGACACAAAATCTTGGCAATATTCATTTCCTAAAAACGTGTCTAAGAGTCCTTGTTTATTTGGTAATAGAATCTAGGAATTAAGGTAGTTTATTTAATTACTAATTCTAATCATTTACCATGTTGGAGTTTGTTTCCTAATTGATATGTAGGTCTCCTCCATGGTATAAATAAAGGACACGACTTAGAGGCAGAATATAGTGAAACAGAAAAGGTGCAGACAAAGAGAGAGAGCGGAGCATAGAAAATCAGCACATTCTGAAAGTATTCAGAAATCCTGAAGCTGAAAGTGAATGAAGAAGCTACATCTGGAACTATATTGAGTTTCTGTGACTGTTTGTCTTTCTAGATTTTCTAGGAAGTTGATTTTTTAATCCCACGTTTTCTTTACCCTTTGTTTCTGTGAGTTTTGCTCTCCAAGACTTGTTGTCTTGTGAGAGTTTTTGGTTTGGTAATTTCACATAATTTTTGTAAAACAATTCATCTCATTTAGTGAAATCTTTTTGGCCATAAGGCTGGATCTACAAGTATAAGGCTTGTAGATTGTTTGGTAAACGTTTGTGTTTAATTCCTGCTTTATTATTAAAGTCTTCCGCTCTTATTAATTTTCTGACCAATGCACCTTCGAGTGTAGCTTTTATACAAGCTACATTGGGAACTGCATTGACAGTTTGTGAATCCTAGTTACTGTTGATTCTTACAATTGGTATCAAAGTCTCCTCTTGACAACACTAAGAGAAGATTCTGGTTGTAGTCATGATGGATTCTCAATATGTGAATGTTGTTTGTTCTCCTACCATGAAAAGTATTGTTTTTCCTTCTGTTGTTGATATGTCCTCTGATTTTGATGAATATTCTATGGATCTTTTAACAACAAAGTTTAAAAATATTTTAAAAATCAAAGGACAAAATAGATCTCCTTTTTCAAGAACCAAAATTGCTTTCAAACATGAGCCTAGCAAGTTTATTCACGAAGAAAATTCTTTCCAAACCCCTGAAAAATCTTTTATCAATCCTTTTGCTAAAAAGCCTATATCTAGAGGTAAAAATATTGATTCTATTCAATGTAGGGCTTGTCAAGGGTTTGGTCATTATGCTAATCAATGTGCTAATACTTTGAGAAAGAAGGGTTTGAGTTTTTTTGCTACTTTGAGTGACAGTGATGATGAAGATCCAGGTGATCTCATCACTCTCACTGCTGTATACATGTCTTAAACTTATCTTGTAGGTTTTTCGACTGATGTACCCCCGAATGTAGGTGGTTCACAAACTACACCAAAAGCTACATTGGACTGAAGCTCGGATGACTTTCGCTGCTTTAACTCTTCTGTCACTGAAGATGATGGAGAATCTGAATTAGAACTGCTGGAAGCCTATAAAGAGTTGTACAAAGATTGGGAAAAGAGAGCTCTTCAAGTTACATTACTTGGAAAGACTAATGATACACTCAAAAAAATAAATGAAGATTAGAAAGAGTGTATCACAAGGATGAAGTGTTTGCTAAGTAAGAAGGATGTGGAGGTTAAAGACCTGAAAAGAGAACTCATCAAAGCCAATGAAACCATGACAAAATGGAATTGAAGACAACACAAAGTGGATGATATGTTGAAATCTGGGAATACTGGTAAGTCTGGGCTTGGTTTCAAGCCAATGACATTTGTTAAAGAAGGTGAAGGTACTTCTACTAAACCAAAACAGCCCACACAAAATTTTCAAAATCCAAACTTCTTTGAAAAACCATAAACTAGAACGAGAAATTTTGTGTGCCACTAATGTCACAAACCTGGACATATTTAGCCCTTTTGTTACCTAAAAAAAGTTGTCTATAATGAGGAGGTTAGGCAAGCTTACCTAATTCGTAACCAAGTGCAGCATAAGATGCAGCACCGGATGCAACAACATTCGAAGCTACATCGGCCAAAAATGTTTAGAAAAGTTTGGATTCTTAAAAGACAGTCAAACTCTAATCCAGAATCACATAATTCAAAAGTTGAAAGTTCTAAAAATTCAGCAAATGCGGATGCAGCTCCGGATGTAGCTGCATCACAAGATGCGTCAGAAGATGCATTGGTCAATACTTTTGCAAAAGCTAAAACTGAATCCCAAAATGTTGAAACTTCTCCCACTGTGACTAATCGAAACCACGATATTCCTAGCCGTATACAGAAAAATCATTCAATCTCTCAAGTGATAGGTAATAATCATGATGGCATATCCACAAGGAGAAAGGTAAAGGTTGATTCACACAAATTAGCATGCTTATCAAAATATTTTTGAGAAAAGACTTGTTAGTTTTAGTTGTTGGTTTTAGTAATTAGTTTAATCTAGTTTTGTTTTTTAATCATAATTTTTTTCTAGAGTCTATTGTTTTTTCTTTTATTGCTTGTTTTTTAGATATGACTCTACAACTTTTATGGATGCACTAAATGATCATAGATTGTGGGCTACACATTGATGTATTAACCATGTATTTTGATAACACCAATGCAATTTGTATAACACAATAATCTAGTTCATCATTCTCGAACAAAACACATTAATATAAGACACCACTTTATTAGAGACTTGGTTAAACTAAGAATTGTTTGCATTGAGTATGTTGGGACTGAAAAACAACTTGCTGATATTTTTACTACGAGTCCATGTGGGTCCCAATAGGCACAATAATAAGATAGAAGGGGGGGGGTTGAATAGCTTATTAAACACTTAAAAACTTTAAGTAAATTCTTAGAAGGTTACTTGCAATCTATAGAAAAGATAGAAGTAGCGGAAGACCTTCAAGGTAGTTGTTCCAGGTCTGCCGATAAGTACTACCGGTAGACCTTTTACAAGTTACTTAAGTTCTGCTGTAAATGGATAAAGATAATCAAAGTAAAGAACAGATCAAATGACTGACAAACAGATAAGAAATAACACAAGTATTTTGGGTTGGTTCACACTATAAAGAGTGCTACGTCCACCACCAAGGCAGTCAACCTTGGATTTAAATAGTGCACTATGTTTTCCACTAGATCAATTACAAAGAATATCCCTAATGGATTGTGTACAAAATATTGACTTGTGTTTGGGGTCTAGGGAATTAAATATCTGTAAATACAAGATATTTAATTCGTGCAGAAGTATAGTTAATGAAAGTAAACAACAAGAAGTTAAAACGATAAGTGTTGATGAGCAGCTTCTTGTTGTTGACGAGGACTTCTAGATCTGTTGAGGATCTCTTGATTGTACTGAGTTGTAAGACTTGGAGTTATGGAGTTTCAAAGCAATCCTTTAAGTGTTCGATTAATTCTGTACAGTGCTGTTTCTCCGGTCTTCAATGGCAGCATTTATAGCAAGTGCACTTCAAAAGATCTGTTGGAGAAGACGAATACTTCAACAGCTCTTTTATGAATGCATTAAATGCATGAGGCTGTCAGTCAAGGGTTTTCGTCTTCACAGATATCTAGAGCAGGTAATGATTTCTAATATCTTCAAAAAGTGGGCGATTTAGGTGTCAGATCTGAGAGTTGTTGCAGATAGTAGGAGGCGATGCGCTTTTCACGCTTTCATGTTCGGGACGAAAAGTCTTCCTGCTTTTCGGAAAGTTGCTTTCGGCAGCTTGATATGTCAGGGAATGTCTTGGATTAATTCAAACAATGATTAGGATAAGTTTGAATTAATCCAATGAGTCATTGCTGGATAGGACACGTCATAGGAGACCAGGTGGATATAAGGTCTGCCGTTGTGGGCTTTAAGCAGGTCTTCCGATGAAGCTTGTGGAGAGGTCTTCCGCTAAACCTGTAAAGAGTCCTACAAAAACTATACTAGGCAAAGTTCTATACACAGTTGCCACGCTAATCGATACACAGCCCGATTAGCCACTGAAGTATAAAACTAATGTAATGTACTGGGCAAATATAAATTTAACATAAGAATCAACAGCCCATATTTTGAGAGATTTTTCAATCTTTGGAAATCTCTTGTGTTATATGTGTCATTTGACTTTACACTTAGTTTAATAAAAAAAATTAGGCATGATTGCATTTTGTCTTTAGAGGGCACTCTAGATCATTGACTCACATGTTTGTGTCTTTTGTCGTTGCTTGAAAATTGCATTCAAATTCAGTTGTAGTATTGGTTTATGATTCTCACTCTCTCTCCCAGTTTTTGAGCAAGTTTGAAGTCCACAAAGAAAAGAGCTACCTTGAAATATAAGGGTTGTAGCATTTTATCTTGGTACTATGGAACTTTGGTTCTCATGGGTTGATCTTGAGCAAAATGAATACCATTGGAAAAGTGTGAAAGCTACCTAAAGGAAAAGAGCTACCTATGAACAATGTTTGTTGCTATTCTCTCTTGGGATTATGAATCTTTGGATTTCATGGGTTGATCATGTGCAAAATAGCTTCCCTTGGTAAATAGTGTGAAAGGTTCCAAGTGGCATGTTTTTATAGCTTGAAATAAAGTAAAGCTATATTCATAGGGAAATAAAGTACCTATGAATTTTTGTTATGAAAAATTTATGATCTTGGGAGAGAAATCTGGTTGAGAAAACAAAAGATGCAAAAATTGCACAAAATTTTATCATTGATGAATGCACCTCCCAATGCAGCTACATCAGGAACTGCAACCTTTTATCTGGTCTTTATGACTTGTGAGTGATTGCATTATTATTTTTCCTAGCTTTTTGTAATCATGTTTTAGGCATAAAATTTTAGGACATGCATTGTTGGTAAGGATATCAGCTTGGTGAAATTTTATCATAAAATAAACTGTGCAAATCAATTTCTAAAAATTTCCATGTTGAAAAATATTTAGTGGATGTCTAATTTTTGTATGGAACTAAGAGATATTGAATCTGGATATGAGGTGCACAGTTATTGCTAGGGGTGTGATCAAGTCATGGTGAACACTTAATTGTGTTTTTCAAAATTTTGGATTTTTGAGAATTCCGAAAAGATTGTTTCTCCCTCTTCCTTCTCTGATCAAATAGGGGGAGAGAGGTCAAGTGTTCCTATTTCTGGTGATGCTGATGAATCTGATTCTTTGTAGATTCATCATTGTGATTGTTTCTCCCATAAATTGTTTCATGTTTGTTTTGTATGCATTGGATTGCATCATTGGTATATTCTTTGTAGATTCATCATTGTGATTGTTTCTCCCATAAATTGTTTCATGTTTGTTTTGTATGCATTGGATTGCATCATTGTGATTGTTTCTCCCATAAATTGTTTCATGTTTGTTTTGTATGCATTGGATTGCATCATTGGTATATTCTGATTTGTGCTTAGTAAATGATTTCTGATTTTATACCTTACACAAATTCAGGGGTAGATGAGATTTTCTAACCAATGCATGTTAGATGGTTTGATTGGTGTTGAATAAACACTTGTCATTTGATTTTACCATAAAGACTCAACAAAGGGGGAGATTGTAAATGCAAAATAGGCATGCCCTATTTTGGTCTTGTTTTCTCCTTTCTTGGTCCTAAAGTTTAGGTGTAGTTTTTGGAAACAAAATATTCATAGTATTTTTCTTTTCTTGATCCTAAAGTTTAGGAGTATTTTTGGACACAAAATCTTGGAAATATTCATTTCCTAAAAACGTGTCTAAGAGTCCTTGTTTATTTGGTAATAGAATCTAGGGCAGTTTATTTAATTACTAATTCTAATCCTTTACCATATTGGAGTTTGTTTCCTAATTGATGTGTAGGTCTCCTCCATGGTATAAATAAATGACACGACTTAGAGGCAGAATACAGCGAATTAGAGAGGGTGCAGACAGAGAGAGAGCGGATCATAGAAAAGCAGCTCATTCTGAGAGTATTCAGAAATCCTGAAGCTGAAAGTGAATGCAGTTCCGGATGCAGCAACTGGAGAAGCTACATCTGGAACTACATTGAGTTGCTGTGACTGTTTGTCTTTCTAAATTTTCTAGGAAGTTGATTTTTTAATCCCACGTTTTGTTTACTCTTTGTTTCTGTGGGTTTTGCTCTCCAAAACTTGTTGTCTTGTGAGAGTTTTTAGTTTGATGATTTCATATTATTTTTGTAAAACAATTCATCTCATTTAGTGAAATCTTTTTGGCCATAAGGCTGGATCTACAAGCATAAGGCTTGTAGATCGTTTGGTAAACGTTTGTGTTTAATTCCTGCTTTATTATTAAAGTCTTCCGCTGTTATTAATTTTCTGAACAATGCACCTTTCAGTATAACTTCTGTACAAGCTACATTAGGAACTACATTAACAGTTTGTGAATCCTAGCTTCTGTTGAATCTTACAAATTTACAAAATACGTGAAAATGAAATCTTTTCATTTTCCAAACACGGAGGTTACCTATTCACAGGTTCTTGTTTTTCATTTTCAGTTATATTTATTTGGCAATCAAAAAAACATTACGTAAGAGTTAAGACGAAGCATCGTAGAGGACAATTTCCTAAATGGTACGCCTCGAATGATGAGTGATGAAAGAGTAATTGTTGTAAGCATTACCCTCCCTCCCTCTCTCTGACATCTAATGTTATGTGTCGACATTAAGGTACCTATGTACATAGTAGGCCTCGAATGATATTGTTGTAAGCATTACAATCCCTCCGTCTCTCTGACATTTATTGTTGTGTGGACATTAATATACTGTGTACATACACCATTAAGATGATCCAAAAGAGAACTTTTTTAATATCGGTAAAAAACTCAAAAATGAACACATTTAAAGACAAAGGGAGTATTATTTAATAGCATTGTTAACCGCTAAGGCCACGTCAAGCTTGAGCCTCCTTGTGTGGGATGATCTGGTTCTGAAATTATCTGAGAATCTGCAACAAGCAAGAGGAGGATCAAAGACAAATTTATAACTTAAGAGATCATATAACATAAGAGATCATATAACATTGTGTTGGATTACACCTCTCAGCTGCCAACCCCAAACTTAACATCATGTGCCGAGCACGTGATCACATCACGAGCAAGGCACGCGAGTAAGTCATATGTACGGCACGTGAACGCTCCAGCCATTTACCCACCTACTGGATCAAGTCTACAGTAAGCAGACAGTTGTGTCCAAGTGGAGACTTATATATAGTTTTGCCCGACTAAGAGCATAACCGTTTAAGGGCGTGGGGTATATGGTAAACCGGACTACTCTATAACCACCCACTTGTCACCAACATGGACCAAATGTCACTTTGTAATTGGCCCAACGTGCTCGACAATTAAGGCTGGTTAGACCATGTACAACAAAGCTCCTCATTTGGGGAGCTTAATCTCTATTTTTCTCTATTTTATTACAAAAATGCCATTAAGCTCCCCACTTAAGCTCCCCAATAAAAATATTCTTTCAACAATGCACAAACTCCAACATGTTTATATACCACATCATCTTTATCTCCACTAATTTAATATTTTTATAAAAAAATAGCTAAAAATTTGAAAAATTCATAGAAATTTGTTCTAATATCCAAATGAAACAAACCAAGTCTCTATTTGTAGGTAAAAATGTTTACTTTAATACAGAAAAAAAAATATTTAAAAAATATTTTTTATGGCTGAAAATTGGCAAAAAAAAGAAAATGGAGGAAAAGAAAATAGAATGATGTCATGTGAATAGGAGTAATGGCAGGAAATGGCAGAGTGGCTGCAGGTTTTAAAAAAAAAACGCCTTCGTTTCGTAAGTTTTTTAAAAAAACGATGCCGTTTTGGCTGAATTTTTTTCCCAAAACATGAGAGCTTAAGTTGCTCCGGATACACCTTTATGCTTAGCTAAGCATTGGTTAACTC
Source organism: Codonopsis lanceolata (assembly GCA_013146195.2). Classification (NCBI taxonomy): domain Eukaryota; kingdom Viridiplantae; phylum Streptophyta; class Magnoliopsida; order Asterales; family Campanulaceae; genus Codonopsis; species Codonopsis lanceolata. The sequence continues at coordinate 96,560,473 of CM028377.1, forward strand.
CTTTGTTATTTCAAAGAATCCGGTTGGCAATTGGTTTGGAACCTTTGTTGTTTTTGGTCTTAGTCGGCAGTTGCCAAACTTGGCTATAAAAGCCTCATTTCAATAAGGAACAAAGTAAGCACTCAATTTCTATTATTAAACATTGTCGAATTGTATTCTGAGTGAGTAAAATACTGATTTGCACACCGGAAGGTTATGGCTCGCGTGATTCTTTTGAGCAAAGGAGTCACTTTTGAGAGTATGGGTGTAAGGAAAAATTGTGATAAGCTATATAGACGACGTTAAGATAGTGTAATTAATGGACATACTTCTAACAATTAGTGAAAAGATTCATTCACCTGCTCGTGTTCCAGGCATAATCCCAAGAAAGAGGAGGGAAATGAGCAGGATGGATAATAGGAAAGAAATAAGTTTAAACGCCATTTAATGGGTGTTTATTTTGAGGGTAAGAGGGAAGCATAATCCCAATATTTATACATAGTATGGTATAAATGAGAAGAATCATTGAAATAATTGAAGTGGTCAAGACTCAAAAGTCAAGAGCAAAGGCCTGGAATACGGATTTTAAAAAAATGAAAAATCAATTGGCTACATTAATAATATTAATAAAGGCATAGTTTTCAATAAAATCTATGTGTATGCGACCTATAATTAAAGTAGAAAGAAATAATAAGGGTGAAATGGTAAAAAATTGAATTTTATATATTTAATTTTTCTCTGCCAAATTTTTTTGTCTGACTTTTTTATTTATTTTAGGTTTGTACGAAAAGATAGTCTCATTTTTATAAATATAATATAGTGTAATTTAAAGGGGTAACATATTAAAGTATATATATATATATATATATATATATATATATTAAAATAACTTGTTAAGTAAAACTAAGTTTTTTTAAGACAGAGGAAGTAGCATTTATTAACAATAACTAATTTTACACCTCGTGCGTTAAACTTACGGAGATGTTTTTTTAATTAATTTAAAATCAAGCGAGATGAAGAAGAATAAAAAATTATAAGAATATAGAAAAAATAATAATAGAGAAAACTACTTAAATATAAATTTATTCTTATAGTTTTCATTAAAACCCTTGTACATGTGGTCATAATTAAAATAAAAAGAAAAAAGTAAGGATAAACTGATAAACAAATTTTCTAAAATAGAAAAGTAGAAATGAGACAATTATTAAGGAACCAATAAAAGAGAAAGCATGAGCATTATTTAAAGAATTAATTTTTTATCCACCGGTGGTGTAGATTTTATTTTACACGGGCAGCCTTTGGAAAACGACACGGTCGAACCTAAATCTAAAAAATAAAGACAAAGATTGTGATTGACACATGTCATGATCTTAAGGCCACTTTGTAAAAAAGATTCTAGGTGAATGAAAATTTTACTCTTATTTAAAACTTAAAAATATAGATTTCTAATTGATTTAAGTAAACCAACATATATTTTGCATGTAACTAGATGTTTAATCTCGTTATTATAATTTCAAATCTGTATTTTTCTTATCATATATTAGTCACATAAAAAATCAATAAATTTTATGATTCACATTTTGCAAAAAAAGTATTCGATTGATAGAATTTTATTTATTTTTATTTTTTATGCTACAACAAGGCTCTCAATATCACCCTATCCGTAAAAGTCAAGGTTGTTTTAAATTAATAAACGACAAAACAAATAAACTTATCACGATAAAAAACAATGTAAAATTGTAACTATAATAAAATATTTGTTGGTGAGTACGAAGAAATTAAGCAAATATGTATTGTGTTTAGTAATTACCGGTGAATAAATTAGAGAAATAGTTTCAGAAAACGTGCTCTAATGTCAAGAATATGACGAAAAATGGAGAACACACTTGATGAGTTTGTGCGTTTTGTTAGAGAAGAAATCGAAAATCTAATAGTTTATTCCTTTGAATTTTAGACTATTAATACAAGCAGCTTTAAAAACTAGATCTTACAAACAAAACCACTGTCACTTATCACAAATAACTGGGTTTCATACTCTAAATCCATTAGAATATTCTGCTAGTTTCCATAACTGGGTTCCAAATTCCTAGCCTCTTTTGTTCTTCACTTACTCATTTCCATAGGACCTGAGTAGTTATATGTGAGAATCTCTCTATTCCCCTCTTCTGGCTATCGACTTTCTTTTGCTATACCACAACTCTCCTCTAATTGAATGAGACTATCATTTACCGACAACGTCCCGTCCTAAAATGAAAGTGAAAGATGATAGCTACGGACTAAGAAGAGGAGACGTTCCAAGAATGAAGTTTGACTGAACGGAAGCTAACATAATTCTTTTTCTTCATTTGAGCAAGACGAGGTGAATACGGTTTTTAGTGGTGATGATGACAGTGGCGTCGACGCCAGGGATGGTGGTGGTAGTTAGGGGTGGTGGTGGCCATTGAGACTACAAGAATGAATTTTATTGAAGTATTTTTCTTCAAAATTATTTTTGTCTCTATTCTTTTAATTTGTTATTTTTTTTAATTTTGCTTGAATTTAATTTAATTAAAATGATACATCTCCATATGTTTAACGCATAAGTGTAAAAAATAAAATGTACTCCCTCAATCCCTTTGAATAAAGATGACAGATGTGAATAAAGATGATCTGTCGTATATAAATACTTAGAAGACTGTCGTTCCTAAGTTGTTGCCATTAAATTCGAGCCATGACCAATTTTTCTTTGTGTTCAAATGAAAGCGGGTTGCATGTTATTTTCATCCAAAAAAGAAAGAAAAAGAAGAGAAAAGGAGATGGAAATGATCAAAGGGGCTGATGAAGATGGCCATATGTATGATTGATGACAGATGTGAATAAAGATGGTTCACTTTCTGGCTGGACCTTGACTTGGATTTGGAACCATACTAGCAATTGCAGTCGTGACTTGTGGCTAACAAGAAAATATAAAGTAAGGGAATTTTCCACATCCATATGGAAAAACAAGAAGTTAGGACAAATATTTCCACGTCCATATGGAACTAATGTTGAATTTTTATTTATTTATTTTTTCTCTGCCAATTTTTTTTTGTCTTTCTTTTTTTAATTTTAGGTTTGTACGAAAAGATAGTCTCATTTTTATAAATATAATATAGTGTAATTTAAAGGGGTAACATATTAAAGTATATATATTTTTAAAAAAACTTGTCAAGTAAAACTACGTTATTTAAGACAGAGGAAGTAGCATTTATTAACAATAACTAGTTTTACACCATGAGTTAAACCTACGCAGATATATTTTTTAATTAATTTAAAATCAATCGAGATGAAGAAGAATAAAAAATTATAAGAATATAGAAAAAAAATAATAGAGAAAACTACTTAAATATAAATTTATTTTTATAGTTTCCATTAAAGCCCTTTTACATGTGGTCATAATTAATATAAAAAGAAAGAGTAAAGGTAAACTGATAAACGAATTTTCTAAAATAGAAAAGTAGAAACGAGACAATTATTATAGAATGAATACAAAAGAAAGCATGAGCATTATTTAAATAATTAATTTTTTATCCACCGGCAATGTAAAATTTATTTTACACAGGCGGCCTTTGGAACACGACACATGGGCCAACCAAAATCAAAAAAATAAAGATAAAGATTGTGATTGACACATGTAATGATCTTAAGACCACTTTGTAAAAAAGATTCTAGGTAACTTGGAAAAACACACCATCTCACACACTGAAGGTGCGATCTCCATTTTGCGGCTAGGGTTTAGCTGCTGGTTTCATGGCCGATCAGCCACCTCCTCCAGCCCCTCCCGACCCTCCTGCCCATCCGAAATCCTTTGCAGATGTCCTCATCTCGTCTCCTACTCCTTCTTTTAACCTGATTCCTCCTGCCTCATACAAAGGAGAACCATCTCTCAAACTATCGTCTGATGTCATTGAGGCTCTTGCCAAGCCATTTAAGCACGCGCTGATCGGGAAGTTTTCCCACGGGAGACCATCGATGGATTCTATTCGTAAACTATTTCAGACCTTTGGCCTCAAAGCAGCCTTCTCAGTTGGGCATCTCGACGCGAAACATATACTTATTCAGGTCCATAGTGACGAAGATTATCAACGATTATGGATTAAAGATCACTGGTATCTTGGACGTTTCCCTATGCGTGTATTCAAATGGTCACCCGACTTCCGACCAGATATTGAGAGCCCCATTGTTCCGGTGTGGGTCGCCCTTCCCGGACTGCCTATCCATCTATTTCATAAGACCACTTTTTTTTCTATCGCTTCACTGTTTGGCAGACCTATCATGTTAGACCAACCCACTATTAATCTAACACGGCCTAGCGTTGCTAGGATCTGTGTTGAGATCGACCTCACCAAACCAGTTCCTAAGCGTGTTTGGATTGACTGCGGACAATCGTATCCCAGTTTTTGGCAAATCCTTGAGGCGGAAAACATTCCTCTTTATTGCTCTCATTGTTTTCGCCAAGGGCATTCTGAATTAGGCTGCAAAATAAAACACAACACGTCTTCTGGCGAGACCAAGTTTACAGCCCCTCCCCCGCCGCCTCCGCCGGCATCAAGATGGACACCCAATAAAGAATACTGCTTCAACGGAATTTAAGCACTCTTCTGGTCAGGATTTAAATCCTTCAAAAGCTCCAATCCCATGCCCCGGCCCTTCAGCCCCAGCGTCTACATCTCATACTACTGATACCGAAGATGCTTCCCAGCAAGAAGTAATGGACTCTCCTAAATCCCCAGATATTGTTGTTGATCAAACTCATTCGCATGTTACTATGAATCAGGCCCCAACTATTGTGGATACTTCTGGTACTAAGGCCGTAGGAGAGGATGGTCCCAAGTCCCCGATGGAGAAAAATAACGATGGTCCAGGCCCTAACGTTATACCCGCTGGTAATGATCCAGATTCTTCAGCCATGGAGAATGAGACCACTATTTTATCCCCGAATCGATTTGTTGTTTTACAAACAGTGGATGAAGAAGATACAAGGGATGACAATGTTAATTTAGCGGCGCTTAATCTGGAAAATATGGCTAGAAAATCCAAGACTTCCACAACAAATAAAGCTCACGGACAAGGTGTGTGTACCCGCTCCAAACGACAATCAAAGTCCTCAAAAGCAAACTCCTCACAGTCTGCCCATGACGATTAAGACCTTATTTTGGAATTTACGGGGTGTTGGAAATGATTCCACTACTTCTCGTCTGAAAAAACTCATAAGATTACACCAAATTTCTTTTCTTTCCATCTGCGAACCGAAGCAAGATAAGTCTCAGTTACCTTTTATTGCTCACAAGTTAAAGTTTCGTCATTTCTTTTCTAATTCCGCTAATACAATTTGGATTTTGGCTAAGTCCTCATTTCAGTGTCAGGAAATTTCGGAATCTGAGCAGCATTACACTTAGCGAGTTAGTCATTATTCTTGGGCTGAGCCGGCTTACGTATCATCAGTTCATGCAAAATGTACCAATAATGATCGGCAATCTCTTTGGTCGGATATTATTGATATGGGGCTGGAAATCGACTCTTCTCCATGGCTTGTTCTTGGAGATTTCAATATTATAATCGAAGCTGATGAAAAAATTGGAGGTGTCGGTTGGGATAGGCAAGGGGCTCTAGAATTTCAAGCGTGTCTCAATGCGGCGGGTTTATCTGACTTGGGTTTTATTGGCAGCAAATACTGTAAGATCCCGATTCCCGGTTAGCTTGAATTGCGTCAATGCTCGCATTCCTTCTTTGGTTGATTGCTCGTTTGGTTGTGAGAGAGTCTAAATGTGTATGAGAGATCACATTAAGACTAAAACACTTCTAAGAAATGTCATATAGTGGTTGACTTGCTAAAGTCAAAAGTCGTAACCCGACGATAGTCGAAATGCGACGCGATTGAGAGTTTATTCGGGTTTTGTGTTCTTGACCTCGATTTGGTCCCAGATCTTTACATGATGATTAAATAACATGTTTAGATGTGTTAGACTTCTAATTGGATGTATTCCATAAGTCTCGTGAAGTTTTGACGCTTCGGGGATAGCAATTCTCCTTATCGCGTAGTTCGAGATTGAGCTGGGTAATCGTCTCGCCCTTCGGGAGTCCATTTCTCCTATCTGTTGTAGATCATCTGAGAGGTATTCAGGCCTATTTTGTAGCCCTTTTAGGTGTTTTCAATCATGGGTTATTGCCCGACGGTTTGCGGTTTCATTCGACGTTTCGTTAGCGAGATGTCGCGCCTTGCGCCGGTTTCGCACCGGGTTGCTTCGGGTGTTGTTTATGGGAGTTTAGACCTACTTTAAAAGTGGTTTGAGACTTGTGTGGTTTAGCCAAGGGTTTGAGGACTTTAAGGGTTGAATTATAGGCCATTTCGAAGCTTTAAGGCTTGCGGTTGCATGCGGGAACAATCGGACGCGAACGAGACAACAAGAAAACTTGAAGACCAGATTTTAAGGACCATGCGGTCGCTTTGATCTAGCCCATGCGAGCGCATGGGGGCAGCAGTCCCTGTTACGGGATTTTTGAAGAAATTTGACATGTTGTCTAACTTATACCCACCCAAACCCATCCTAAACTAATCCTAAACCTTCCTAAGTGTCTTATGACATGTCCTAACCATCTATTGGTGTTTTAGATGGGGATTAGTGTGGCTAATTAGAGAGAAACATTCTCATTAATCTAACCTACACCCACTTACTTCCTATCATATATAAGCCACAAAACACCACTTAACCCTCCCATTTTCTGCCTACACTCCACAAAAACGTGAGAGAGCTTGGGAGAGGCAATTTCTAGGGTTCTTGAGTGCCCAATCTTGGAGGCCATAGCTTGGGACCTTCTTCCCCCAATCTACACCATGGATTTGAAGTGAAGGTTGAGAAGAACAACCTCCCCTCTTGGAATTTCGGGTATGGCAGCTTGATTAGGGGCTGAGTAAGGTAAGTTTCTACCCTCTTCCTCCTTCTTTTGGGCTCCATTGACCCTAGGGAAACAATCATTTGTGCTATGTGAGGTCAATGGAAGCCATTGTTAGGGTTTGTAGAGAAGCATGAACCCTAGGTTTTCAAATTGATGATAGAATTGGATTGACCTATGTGAGACCATGATATATGTGAGATTCATGTTCTAACTAGGCTATTGAACTTGATTATGTTGATTATCCATGAGTTTTGAGGTTGGTTTGGTTGAGATACTTGGAGGGTGTTTTGCCCAAATTTGGTGTAGCTTGCAAAATAATTAATGTGAGCTTGATTACTATGTTTTATATGCTTAATAGAGTATATTAAACCGGGTTGTATGATTTAATCATGAATTGGGAGTTATGATTGGTAAGGTGAACTAAATGAAATTGTGTTCAAAATGATGAATTTATTCTATGTTATATTAGTGAAGGTTTTGTCGGGTTTATGCGAGTTAAACGAACCCGGGATGATGGCTATTGTTAATAGTTATGAATATAGGGAGAATTGAGAACCATAGCTTCTATGCCCTAAAATTTTAGAAAGGGTAGATTAGACTCAACGGAGTCATTATAGGCTTGATAACATGTTAAGCAAACTTGGGTTGAAATCCTACGATGATTGGATTTCGTTTGGTTAATGTAGGGAAGAACATAACTTCCAAACTTTAAATGGTTGGTGATTGAGATGTGTTTTGTGGATTTTTAGTCTTGGGAATTAAGCCCTAATGACTATTGAGATTTGGTTGTAAACCTTAAGAAATTATTACGGTGTGAATTTATAAAACACATTAAGAATGAAATGTGTTAGTAAGACTCAACGGAGTCGTAATAAGACCAATAAAATGATAAAGAGCCTTGGGTTGAAACCCTACAATGTTTGGGTTTGCTTGGGTTGTGTTTGTGCACACCGGGTCTTTGGTTTGTGTCCAATGGAGACATTCATGGTATGAAGATTTATTAGAAATATATCTTGAGCGTGCTTGTTAGAGCATGAGATAATGTAGAGACCCACGGATGGACATGAGAATATTTAAGAGAAGACTAAGAAAGAATTCTCTTTGCAAGGATTTTTAGTTGTGTGTATATGAAAACCTTTGTGAGAAGTGACTACGGAGTAGTCATGTTGTTTTGTGTATAGAATTGGTGACATCGATCATATATGACGATTAGGACTATGATTGAGTCTGGTGTACTTAAAATAAAGACTAAGATAATAAGTCTTGAATTGTGGATATTTTGAGACTAGCGTAGTAGTCTTGTTTTGGTTTGAGTTGAGGATTATGGAAGACCTCACATTATATTTTATTAAGCTTGTAAGCTATGCTTGAATGGGTTAATGACTTGAGGAATAACGAATACCTCAATAAAGTAGTTCTTGAACTAAACTTGAAAGTTAGTTGAACACAATGGTTATATGCAAATATATGCGTTGTTCATGATGTTTGGTAGAGCATTATGTCCTACTTGATTTTATGCAATTATATGCATGGTTTATGAGATTTCAGAGTGAGAGCATTATGTCCTACGTGGTTATATGCAAATATGTGCATGGATTATGGGATTTTGTGGAGCATTATGCCCTATTTGTTTATGTGCAATTATGTGCATGGTTTATGAGTTGTTGTAGAGCATTATGTTCTACATGATTTAATGAGTCCGATAAATATGAATTTGGTCTCATTGGTGTAGACAAGTAAATATCTACTTGAACGTTTGGTTTAAAGTCCAGCTGGCGGGTTTTGGTTGTTGTGTCGGCAATGGGACGATTCATAGCCTTTGGGAACAATCGCTACGAATCGTTGCATTGGGTCCTTTTTCTCCTCACTATTTGGCCAATAGTGGGATGTGATCTCGAGTTATGCATCTAGCCCGACATCGAAGCTCTCATTTCTCATCCCGAGATCGATGAATGTAACGAGTACTCATTAAGGAAACCGATGAGTTGAGATTATTTGGGGAGGAAACCCCAGGGTATTAATGATTGGGAATTGAGCCCGAATCATGGTTTGAGATTTGATATCATGGTAAGTTGGTTGGGTTTGGAACCCGGATTTTATTGTAATCTGTCAAATACGCTATCGTTACGCATGTTTATTTATGAGCATTTATATGAAAAATAAAATGCTACTTGATTTATGTGAGTTTATGTGCTTTAAAAAGTAAGTACATGTTTCATGATGGTATACTAGCATGATACCATGATTATATATGATTGTGCATTTATGCCATGCCATGTCATAATATGCCACATGTTGCATTTAGAAACTTACTGGGTCATTATGACTCACTCCGTGTGATTGTTTTCCCTAGTGTGTGCAGTGATCCCGTTAGTACGCGTAGCGGCTTCGGATAAAGACTTTTAGCAGGTGGTCTTCCAAGTCAAAAGCTTGGAGTTATTTATTGTTATGTTGTATTTTTTGTGAGGCTCGAATGTAAAGTTATGTAGACTTTACTTGGGTAGATTATAGTGTTATATTATGGTTGTATATTTGGGAGCCGGTTGTATTGCCGAGCATTTGTACCCTTAGTATTTTTTTTCCTTTGTTGTTTCGAGCATGTGTGGCTCGTTTACCCTAGTTGTGGTATATTGTTGTTCCTACCTCCGATAGTTTTAGTCGTTGAGGTTTGGTTGGTGGTTTAGCATCATTTATATGGTTATAGTGAATTGTTCCTCCGGCATGTTATAGCCGTTGAGTGTTGTTTATCAGGTTGGGACTTTGGTAGTTGCCGGCCTTGGTTGCCGATGGTTTGTTGTGCGTGTCCAATGTTGCGTCACGCGCGTCGAATTTTTGTGCCGAGAGATTTACTATCTCTTTGGTTGTTTATATTTAGGAGCTTGTTAGCTCGGGTCCCATTATGGTTTTTTTGCTTCCGCAGGTTTTGGTTTTGATTTCCTATATCACTGATATGGCTTTATATTCCTGTCTTGAGCTTGTTGGCTTATCTTTTGACTCGCACCATTATGCTTAGCAGGTGTTTGTCTGTCTCTTAGTTATCCTGATGGCACGACCTTGGGATCTCGTATTGAGATCCGGGTCGGGTCGTCACAAATACACTTGGAGCAATAACCATGATGGGCACGCCACCATTTATGAGCGGTTAGATCGGGCAGTTTGCAATACTAAATGTCATACAACTTTTGCTTCGACATCGGTGGAACATCTTAACCGAACATGTTCGGATCATGCCCCTCTTCTTCTCTCCATCAATCTGATTTCGAGGCAAATCCCAGCTCCTTTTCGATTTCTGAATGTTTGGGCAGATCATCACTCTTTTCAGGAAACTGTTCGGAAGGCTTGGGAGACCCAAACTTGCGGCAGGCCTATGGTGCGTTTTGCTCAAAAGTTGAAAGCGGTGAGATTATCCTTAAAAGCTTGGAACAAGAATGTATTTGGGAATATATTTCAAGCTGTCAAACAGGCTGAAGATGATGTTCTGGCTAAGGAACTATCCTACGAACTCTCGAATACCTCCACCAATCGGGTTGATCTCCATTTAGCTCAGGCTAATTTAAAACGCACCTTAAAAGTAGAAGAAGAATATTGGCGCCAAAAGTCTCATTTGCGATGGCTTAAGGATGGAGATGGTAACACCAAACTATTCCATGCCTCAGTTAAGCATACCCGCAACGAATTATTTCTTCATCGTATTTCTGATATGCATGGGAATTTAGCCTCCACTGAAGATGCGATAAAAAGTGCGGCTGTTGAGTTCTATAAAGATCAGCTAACTGCTTGTACAGGCATTCCTTCCAGTAATATTGATGTTATTCCTTCTCTTGTATCGAATGCTCAAAATGCCAATCTTTCTGCCCCTCCTATAGTCGAGGAAATTAAGAACACTGTTTTTTTGCTCTGTGGGGACAGTGCTGCAGGCCCGGATGGCTTTAACGGTAAATTTTACACTTCTTGCTGGGATATTATTGCGGAGGATTTTTGTCTGGCGATATCGGAATTTTTTGCGGGATTTGAAATGCCAAAGTCATGGATCAGCACCCTTCTAATTACAATCCCCAAAACCAATCAGATTAAGTCTTTTACAGATCTCCGCCCAATCAGCTTGAGCAATTTTTGTAATAAGGTGGTCTCCAAAATTCTTGCTGCTAGGCTGGCGTATATTTTACCTTCCATAATAACCGACAATCAAAGTGCTTTCACGAAGGGAAGGCTGATTCAGGATAACTTGCTTTTAGCTCACGAACCCACTCATCAGCTCAAGAAGAAAGTTAATGGTTCTAACGTTATCATCAAGTTAGATATGGCGAAGGCTTTTGATAGAGTCTCTTGGTGTTTTTTGATTCAGGTTCTTCGGAAGTTTGGATTCGGTGAATCCTTTATTGATATGATATGGAGAATAATATCTAATAATTACTTTTCTGTTTTGGTTAATGGCTCTTCCGTGGGTTTTTTAACCTCCTCCCACGGATTGCGTCAAGGGGATCCTCTATCTCCCAGCCTTTTCATTATCGCGGCGGAAGTTCTTAGCCGAGGCCTAAACAAACTTCAATATGATCATCCGAACTTTGCCTTTTCCTCGATCCTCAAGGGGCTGTCCCATTATTTCCCATCTAGCGTTCGCGGATGATATCGTTATTTTTTGCAATGGTAACCGACACTCTCTAGCCTCTCATCGGAGACTTCTTGAATCTTATGAGGCTGTTTCGGGTCAATCTATAAATAAAGGAAAAAGCTGTTTCATGGTCGCTGGAAATACTTCGGAAGCTCGGGTGGCCTCTATAAAAAGGCAGGTGGGTTTTAATCGCAAAGTGCTGCCGATTACTTATCTGGGTTGCCCGCTATTTGAGGGAAGGAAAACCAAGAGTCTCTTTGATTCGCTTCTAAGCAAGCTTCAGTCTAAAATTAACTGTTGGACGGGGGCCTTTCTCTCTCAAGCCGGTAAGATCACGTTTATCAATTCTGTCTTACAATCTATTGTTATGTACCAAATTGATGTCTTGGATCCCCCAATAGCAGTCATTAAAAATATTCATAGACTATTTGTGAATTTCTTTTGGGGCTCTGTTGATTCCAAGCTTAAAGCCCATTGGGTAGCATGGGATAAATGTTGTAGGCCGACAGCGGAAGGGGGTATTGGCATCAGATCTGTTTCAGACGTTATTGGTACCTTTTCAATTCAGATTTGGTGGCGTTTTAGAACCTCTAACAGTCTGTGGAGTCGATTCATGGCTGCCAAGTATTGCTCTAATTCTCATCCTTCTACAGCTTCCAATAAGGGGTCCTCCATCTGGCGTTGTATATGTTCAGTTCGTGACAATTCTGAACAGCACATTAAATGGATTATCGGGCGCTGCAATTGCTCGATGTGGTTCGATAACTGGATGCCTACTTCTGCTCCTAAACCGTTGATCAGTAACTTAGTCCAAGTTAAAGATGCATTCGCTGATCCGCCTTGTCTTTCACTGCCTCGTAGATTGGTCCGTAAGCCGCCGCTTCCATTTCAGATCGTGAAATTTCTCTCGAATCACCGACTTCGCTTGTTGGTGTCTAACCAATAAAGGCAATTTCACGCTCTTCTTCAAAGATGGCTACCACCCGCCAAAAATGGCTCACATCAAGTTTCCAACCAGTTTATATGACATAAACATATTCCCAAAAAACTTCACATTTTCATGTGGCGCTTATGGGGGAAGAAGCTGCCGCTCAATGAAAGTATCATTAAAAAAGGAATCCAGCTCGCATCCCGGTGTTCTTGCTGTCACATAGGTAATGCCGAGTCTTACAGTCATGTTTTTCTTAACAGCCCTATGGCGACTTATATTTGGGATGTTTTTAATGGGCTTGGAGGTATTCGATCAAATTCTTCTTCGATCCATCAGACTTGTATCGCTTGGTGGTTCAAGGAAAATAATTTTGTGTTGTATTCTTTAACTCCCTCCTTCATTCTTTGGGAATTATGGAAGAATAGAAATTTATGTTTGAAGAACGGGACTCGTCGCCACCCATGGATCTTAGTTGACAAAATAAAGACATCTATAATTTCTTCGCTCAAGAATGCTGGGCTGTCCCCTATTGTCGGAGACTCTTGGGATTGCTTATTCTCTTCTCGTCTTGGTCGGGCTTCCTTGAAGACCATCCGTTCCCTATGTTGGAATAAACCTTCCCCGGGTATGTTTAAGCTAAATTGTGATGGAGCTAGTAGAGGTAACCCAGGTCCAGGATCAGGTGGAGGTATTATAAGAAATAGTTCGGGTGATATGTTGTTGGCCTTTTCTGAATTCTATGGCCATTGTAGTAGTTTCCAGGCTGAATGTAAAGCTTTGCTTCGTGGTCTTCGATGGCTTCGCCTAAAAGGGTGGTCTCACTCTATTGTCGAAATTGATTCCAAAGGCATTATTGATAGTATTAATGGTGGTGGGCACATATCATAGACCTGCATTTATTTATTGCGTTCCATTAAGCATCTTATTCAGAATCTGGGGATTGTTCTTATTCACACGTATCGAGAGGCTAACGCTGTGGCTGACGCTTTGGCTAAATTTGGTTGTGATCAGAGACGTGATTTTATGTTTGAAGCTGTCAATGATCTTCCTTCTTCGATTAGAGGTCTTATTGCTCTTGATAAGATTGGAAATGCTTATGTTCGCATTTCTTAATTTTGTTGCTTATCTTTGTAAGTTTCCTTTCCGAGGCAAGGCTCCTCCGTCCTCCCATTTATAAGGGCCAGGCTGGTTGTCCTCCTCAAGTTTGTATTTTTTTTATCTAATTAATAAAATCTAGCAGGGTACCGTCCCTGTTTCTCAAAAAAAAAAAAAAGATTCTAGGTGAATGAGAATTTTACTCTTATTTAAAACTTAAAAATATGGATTTCTAATTGATTTAAGTAAACCGACATATACTTTGCATGTAACTAAATGTTTAATCTCGTTATTATAATTTCAAATATGTATTTTTCTTATCATATTGTGAGTGCCCCGGATTTTTCTGTATCTCGCCCTCCTTTTTAGGGAAAACGAGATGCAGAAAACGCAATGCTCTTTTCATTCAATCTTCCCTTATTTAGGGAAAAACGAAATTAAAAGCACAAAAAGAGCGTTGCAAAGAGTGCGTGGGAATATGCCCAGCCTCATTGTGGACCACTGTGAGTGCTTTGGATTTTTCTGTATCTCATCCTCCATTTTTTAAGGGAAAACAAGATTCAGAAAACGCAACACTCTTTTCATTCCATCTTCCCTTGTTTAGGGGAAAACGAAATTAAAAGTGCAAAAAGAGTGTTGCAAAGAGTGCGTGGGAATACGCCCATCCTCACTGTGGACTCAAAATGTTTTAACAGAGTCGCCATCTTTATTTTAAGGAGAAATAAAGAAAAGCAAAAAATAACTAGATTTTGAGAAAGGGTTTGGAGGTTAAGTTACGAGGTGAGAAGGGGTTAGGCACCCAACTCACCCTTTCGGTCTCAAAACAAGTTTTCTTAACTAAAATATGCTTTTGTTATATTTATTTAACATATAAAATAAAGCATTTAAACATATATATATCTGTATCTATATTACTACAAACTTGCCACAGTCTCCTTCCAGGAATTACAAATACATTTATAAATATTTGGCCATAATAATGGCTCTTTTTAGTGTTATTTTCTTATAGAAATTCGAGCAGCATAACTGCTTATATTTATTACATCGGGCCGGCTTAAATAGCACTTTATAAGTAAATAGCCTACCTTTTGAAGCGCAGGGGCTTTTATCCCGTATTGACTAACTTCTAGTAGATTTTAGGTGCGTTCGCTCTGTCTTTCTGGGAGAGGGAGTCTTTTGCTGCTGCGGAGATTCGGGCAGAGTAACTGCTTCCAAAAATTGCTTTCTGGCATCGGGAACTGGGCGGAGCAACTGCTTGCTTTTGTGCTTATGTTTGTTTGTTGACGGCGGAAATCGGGCAGAGCAACTGCTTGCTTTTTGCGGATTTGGCGTCTGGATTCGGGCAAGGCAACTGCTCTTTTTGAGTTTTCTAGATTGGGGAAATAGGGTGGAATCCTAGCGGGGAGGCTAAGTTTCTCTTTGACTGGTTAGTTTTGTGTTTGGGGGAGATTTGACGGAGCTTTGAGGCTTAGGAGAGAGGAACTCTCAGGACGCTCACTCAGGAGAACACTTACTCACTGTGCGGTGAAAGTTTGATAACTGCGTGTACTGTGTTATTTCACAGGCCGGGGCCTCTTATTTATAGGCTGGAGAAGGGATTCCTTCGTCATTAAGATTTCTCACTTTGTGCTTCATCGTCTTGTACCACGCGCTTGAGTGATTGTACCGAAGGCAAAGAGCTACAGTGCACAGGCACTATTGGGCACCACCCATGGAGGGTGCTTGCGCGGCGCCCAGATGCCCTATGGATGGCGCCAGGGTCCTTTCTTGGCTTCTTTTTGGCTAGCCCCCCTGCATTTTACTGTTTACGCATCCTGCTTTTTCCTTTTGCATTTAAAACCCTGTAACTTGACATTCGTTAGTTTATAATAGGTCTTGATATCTCATGTCATGTTACATACCAGATGTACGAAATTGGGGTGTCTACAGAGCCCCTCAACGATGGAGTTTACGGGTAACCCGAAGCTTACCGAGTAAACGAACATCGTTGATAAGAAATAGACTCCCAAATTTTGTGGAAATTATAATGGGGAGAGATGCAAGAGGTAGCAGTTTATAATGCAACAGTTTATAATGAATTTCAAATCTCACATACCCTAGACATATTTAATCGGTTATAGCAGGTTATCGTAGTTTTTAAGCAGATATGTAATTTATATGCTCTGATGGTCAGACCTATCGAAATAGGCTGCGTACGTATCCCTTAATAAAAGGAATCAAACCAAACGTAGTTCGGCCTCTTCCAAACAAACAACAACCACTAGGTGGGATATCATGAAATCCGATCGTTTCCAAGACCCGGGGTTTTCACCCGTTGTGGAAAGGATCCAACACAGCTTCATATGGGGTTGATCGTTTTCCAAGACCCAGGGTTTTCACCTGTTGTGGAAAAGACCCAACAACAACAGATGGAATAGGATGGGACTGATCATTTCCAAGACTCGGGGTTTGCACCCGTTGTGGAAAAGATCCAACAAAGATTCGGATGGGACTGATCATTTTCCAAGACCTGGAGTTTGCACCCGTTGTGGAAAAGATCCAACAAAAATTCGGATGGGACCGATCATTTTCCAAGACCCGGGGTTTGCACCCGTTGCGGAAAAGATCCAACAAAGATTCAGATGGGACCGATCATTTTCCAAGACCCGGGGTTTGCACCGGTTGTGGAAATGAATCAAATGATCCAACAAAGATTATAACATGGCATAAAATTGATTATTTCCAAGACCCGAGGGTTTGCACCCATTGTGGAAATGATCCAACACAGATTATAGCATGGCATAAAATCAATTATTTCCAAGACCCAGGGTTTGCACCCATTGTGGAAATTATCCAACACAGATTATAGCATGGCATAAAATTGATTATTTCCAAGACCCGGGGTTTGCACCTGTTGTAGAAATGATCCAACACAGATTATCAGATGGCATGATATAAAATGCATGCAAAAAGGTAAAGTAAATGCATATACTTTTACCCTTTTTACTTTCCTTTTGGTTGCAGGCATCCTGCTAAGGATTGGATTGGTATAATTCTTACTTTTCTGCTCTTCTTGCGGCTGTTCTTCTAGGGATATAAACTTTTCTTGACTTTTGATGGATGACCGTTCATTTTTGTTTAACAAAGATAACTTTGTTAACTTTCTGTTAAGCTTTCAGGGCCTTTTTGCAATTTGAGCAAACTTGGATGTTTAGATGTTGCGCTTGGACTTTGGAGGGGAGGAAAGCGAAATTTTCCTTTCCTTCTTCATAAATTACGGGGAATGAAGAAGAAACACCAGCTTCATCATTTTCTTTCTTTCTTCTTTGTCATTTTTCTTTCACCATTGTTGCCGACTGTCATTTCTTGCTCGTTACTTCTCTTTTTCTCGATTTTCTTTCACCAAATTGATTGTTTTTCTTGATAGATGGCTTCTTCTTTGCGATCTCGGAAGGGGAAAACGCCGATGCACCCAGATTCAGGCGAGGAAAGACGAGAACTTCCTTCGCTTACTCGAAATTACATAAAATATTTCTTTTTGAAGGATGATTGGGGCAATATCCTTCGAGACCGGCATATGCATGTTTCAAATCTTCCAAATCCGGCTGTAAGTTTCTTTTTTTTTTTCTCAAACCCATTTGGTTGATTTTTTCAGATATGTCGGTTTTCTTGCTGTTTTGGGCTCTTTAGAGTTTACCTGCTCTTTGATTTCAATGCTTATGCATGCAATTTATATGCTAGAATGATGCAATTTAACAATTATACTTAGCAAAAATATGAAAGTTTTGCTATTAATTTTACGATGCATACTTAAGCAATTGGAACTATTTGATTCTACGATGCGTATCTCATGTTACTGATATTATATGATGCATGTTTGGGTTTTAAAAATATTCTTTTATGATGCGTGCCCATGCAATAGACTTTTCAGATACATGGTGTATTGTTTCTATCAGATATATTTTACGGACATGTGCACATACTACAAATATATATTATATGCCAAAATGCAACCGTAATGCTTTCTAAGATGTATGCAGAATGCAATATTTATTTATGCATGCAACATCATTTTTTTACATTAATTTTTTTTATGAATATATGCAAAATGCAACATAAATATTATTTCTTACAGCATGTTATTATTCCTACATGCAAAATGTGCAACATACATATGCAAATGAGGCATGGTATATATTTTTTCTGATATGCATGCATGCAAAATGCAACATGGATATTTTATGCTACAATACATATATTTATTTTGACATGCTTAGTGGGATTAACATGATATTATGGCATGCATGGGGTTTAAACGAAATATTTACCTTCCCTTTACCTTTTATTCCCCCCTTTGCTTTTTTTTTTCTCTTTTCTTTTCAGGCATGTAGGGCTTTGACCAGAATTCAGGCTAGCTAGGATGAAGTCGTGTCTAATTACAATTTGATGCCCTTGCCAGCATAACTTTTGGTTGAGTCATCGGCTCTTGGCGTGTTTTTGCGGGCCTTTCGTCCCTTTTGCAGCTATCTTCCTATTTTCGAGGTCTTACGAGACTATTGGTGGGATACCACCCATATCTTCCACTTTAGCTGGGGAGAGTCCACATTGACTCCATGTGATTTTGTCATGATTACGGGTATTTCTACCAGCATTGGCAGGACTTTGGAGCCGGGCGACACCCTCCGACATCAGCATGATGTAGTAGAGGATCTTTTGGGTTTTAAACCTAAGTACAAGACTGCCGACAAGGTTAAGATTGGCAGTGTTAGGAGTTGGCTGGTAGGACATGCCGGGCAGGTTGATCAGAATGATAGCGAGGCTGGAACTCGCGATGCCAGGGCATTCTTGTTTCTCTTTCTGGGGGTATCCTTGTTTGCCAACTCATCCACTACTTTGAGGATTTCCCTCCTGGGATGTTTGCGGGACTTGGACCACGTCATTGATTATGACTTGGGGAAGGTAGGCCTGGCCGAGCTTTACGCTTCTATGGATCGGGCCAGCCGTAATGATTCGCCGGTTCTTAACAGTTTTGCCCAGGCTTAAGAGGTATCCTTTTCTTTTTCCCTGCTTTCGATTTTTGTCAGCATTTTTTTTTAATTATTATTTTTGCTGACCCCCTTTTTTTCTTTTTGTAGGTCTGGGCCTATTCTGTATTTCATTTTACTCCAGACCCATTGCGTAACCGCATTCACGAGCCACCATTTCTGGCTGAATTTGCGAATGCAAACGAGTAGAGGAGGACCGGGATGGCAAATTCCTGGACGAGATAAGGATGCGGGACAGGTTGCGAGCTCGAGCTCAGGCACCGTACACTTATTTCCCTGGAGGGGTCTGGTTGGGCCTTATCTGATATCTCTGGAGATGAGTCGTTGTCGGATTCTGATGGTGTCGATTATGGTCGATTCTTTATATATGGGCGAGCGGGTTAACCGCCAGCATTTCATGTATCCGGTGCCTCCTGTGACACCTCCTGCACCTCCAGACTGGGTGATTGTCCCAGATTTCCTGCCGAACAGGTATCAGTACCTGTCGAGATTCATTGTTCCTCAGGATAACTATCACATGATGTCGTATGAGGAGTTCTTAAGGACAGTGCTTCATCCAGCTCCTGCAGCGTCTAGGCGTGCATTAGATGTGTCTGATAGGCCGAGTCCTTCTCGTCTGGTTCCTGATGCACAGTTGGATTGTTTTGTGCCTGCTGAAGACTTTTTCACCTTCCAATATCAGCGTAACGGAAGACTCGTGGAGGAAGTTTTGCATGACATCGAGATCCCTGAGCGGTACCAGATTCCAGAATGGACCCACATGGTATATTTCTTTGCCTTTTCATACTTGCATTTTTTTTTCTTTTTCTTTCTCTTTCTCGATGCTGACATATATTTTTTTTTTTGCTTTACACCTTCTTTCCCAGGTTGATGCTTCTACATACAAGAAGGCGGTGAGGGGCTTTCTCAATGTCACCAAATTATATCAGACGCTTCTAGATGAGCTCTCTTGCCGAAGGAATGATGCTTTCAATCAGCCTAGGTGCCGGGGCGAGGATGATGATGATGATGATGATACTGTTGGTGGGTCTAGTCATGCTCGAGCAAGAGGACGGGGGTACAAGATTGGTGGGATCGGCCCTCGGGTTATGGGTGGAGATTTAGGAAGGAGTCGATCTTCACGTGGCCATTAGCTCATTTTACTGCATTTATTGGTCTTTGTTGTACATAGACACTATATCTATTTCTAAATGCAATGTATTTTAATTCTACGATACATGACATAACTATGAAAGCTCAATTATTCTAAGAATAAAAAGAATCTAAATTGTTTATCTAAGATAATGGCACACCGTAGTTTAAAAGGTGGAGGCTTGGAGGGGTACACCTTCGGATTTAAACATGTTTATCTGGCATTCTGTGGGGAGGAAGAGGCAGCCGCCTCTTACTGTGTCTGATATTTTCTCATCCGTAGGTGAAGGTTATTTCCTAGTTTCGGTCCTTTCTTACCTTCCTTGTGAACGAGCATGGCCAATAGTGGAGCAGCCGGAGCCAAAAACAGGGATACCAGGCAGTTTAGGGTGACAATGGTGGGACCCCTGGGCGTCGCCCATAAAGGCCGTGGGCGCGGTTCCCAGAGTTGCCATGAGTGGCACCCATGGCTCTCCTGTGCTGTCCTGTTCCCACTACTGTTTGTGTACTGTGCTTAATATTCGTCAATTTCTTCGATTTTCAGTATAAAAGGGAAGCCGAGGCAGCGTTTATTTTCACCATTCATCTGGCTTTCTTTCTTTTCTCAAGCCATAATCTGTTCTGAGTTCCTTCTTTGCCTTGATCCTCTCTCTTTAGCCAGATATAAAAATTTTCCTTTGTCCAGAAATGGCCGCACCTTTTCACACAGCTTTGGAAATGGAGATATATGAGAATGCGCTGGATTTCTGGATACTTTCCTTGCGAGAAGAGGAGCGAGATTGGTTCGAGCATATTTATGGCTATCGATGTTTGTTGTCATGGCGGACTCTGCACATTAGTGGGAGATCTTTGAGGGCGGCGTCCGGTTCAGTCGGTGCAAAGCCATCTCTTCAATTTGCAGCGAGCAATTGTGCCCCACTTTTGAGGAGTTCTGTGGGATGGTGGGGATACCGGTCATCGGGCCTATTGCTTTGCCTTCTACGCGGAGGCGCCCTTTTATGGCGATACAGGAGTTGTTTGGCTCGACTCGCAAAGCTACTCTAGGTTTTTATAACAGAGTCAATTTTAATTTGACTATTCTTCCCGCTGTCTATACTGAGTATAGGGAAGACCCAATCTACCTGCAGCGTTGGCTGGTTGCCCTCTTTCTCTGTGTTGTGGGAAGGTACCTCCTGGTGGGCCAACCTGGATTCATTGATGTGCGGGTCGTTGAGTTGGTGCTGCAGGCTCGGGACCGCTGGGTAAATATTATCCCGATGATTTTGGCTGAAACTTTGTTTGGCTTGGATGCCTTTTCGTCAGGTGAGATGTTTCCTTCTGGCAACCCTCTCTTGATTCAAATATGGCTGGAGGAGCACCTTAACTGGGTGATGGGTCCAGTGCTTATGGGAGGAATGTATGATCCCAGGCGTTATGGCTCTCGCGGTCATTATCCCCATAATAATTTTTCGGAGCGCGTCTGGATATAGTACTTTTTTTTCGCATTGGCTCCATAGAGATCATTTGGGTGGTCAGCCATTGGCGGATCCGTAGATTTTTCCTGTTTACCGGGGCTTATGCCCAGGTCATCTTGTCTGGTCTTGAGCATACCACCTTTTATTTGGTGTATAGAGTTCTTCTCCAATTTGGTAGAGAGCAGGTCATTTCGGATGTGAGTCGTCCCTTGACTGAGGAGTTGCAAATGAATAGGGAGGTGGGCGATCTCATCTGTGATATGTGGGAGCTCGATTTTCCTCTACAGGAATCGGCTTATGCCTTTTCTGAATATATGCTCTTGTCCCATGAGTATTTATCATGGGTGCTGG
Source organism: Codonopsis lanceolata (assembly GCA_013146195.2). NCBI lineage: Eukaryota > Viridiplantae > Streptophyta > Magnoliopsida > Asterales > Campanulaceae > Codonopsis > Codonopsis lanceolata. Next base: position 96,581,965 of record CM028377.1, read on the forward strand.
TGGCGACTAAAGGGGATTCCCATGTCATTAGACATGTACTGAGGAAGATCCTTTGTCGGCGAGTGAGCAGCGGCGTAGATGCTCGTTTGATGGAAATTGTCAAGGATCTGGAAAGCTTAGGGCTGGTGGTTCCTCAGGCTCTGCAGGAGGAATTTCGACGAGTGCATGGCCTTGGTACCGGGATGGCCCTGATCCTAACAAGGCGGGACCTAGTAACGTGCCTCCAAGATTGAGCAACACGAGTCGGCGGGGTGATCCCGGCGGCCGGTCATTGTCCCAACTTCAGGCCGTAGCGTAGCCTTTGCCCCAGAGGTGATAGTCTTTGGCCCAAGTCTCCCTATTATCCAAGACAATGGTGATGCTGATGATGAAGAAGAAGAGGACACGCAGGGGTTCTCATTTGGTGAGGCGGGGCCTTTACACCTGCAGAAGTATGCAGTCGCGACTAGGATGTCGCAACGATGGACCGTTTACAGGCGGCGCATGAAAAAAGGGATAGTTAGGGGAAAAAGGGGATATAGGTAGCATGTATATAGGGAACTGTACAGGAAATAAATGTTAATCTCTATGTCTTAGACATTTATTCCTAAATTACACTTTATGGACCTCATTGTATTATATTTTAATGTTTTATTATATGAGCTCTGTCGTGGTTTTTCTCTAGGCCAGTCAAGACCATCTTCCCTGAATATGATGAAGACTGTTGCCTGCTGGAGGTAGGATGCTGGGGTTTGAATGCCAGAGACTGCCTTTCCTCTCTTTTTGCTGTTGTTTTTTTTTGGCTCTAACTTTTGCCTTGACTGCCCTTTCGGTTTTTCAATCTAGCGAGCCTTTATTCTCCTTTTATATATATTTTTTGTGCTCTAACTTTTGCCTAGGCCGCCCTTTCGGGTTTTTAACTTAGCGAGCTGGAGAGGGATGCAGTGAAGTATTATCGATTTACACATAGTACCTCTTGAGTTTGACGAGGTTGAAGGGCTGAACAAGGTTTTCCCCATCTTGGTTGGTGAGGAGCACTGCGCCTCCTGACTGGATCCACTTAACTATATATGGTCCCATCCAAGGAGATTTCCATTTTCCCCTAGTATCGACGTAACTAGGGGGTTTTTCGCGAAGTTTCAGATCTCCGACTTGGATATCACCACCTTTGACTTTCTTGTTGAATGCTTGAGCTATTCTTTTTTGATATGCTCGAGTATGTTCCAGGGCGAGAAGTCATCATTCATCTATCAGGGCTAATTCTTCGTGGCGTTGTTTGACCTAGTCGATCTCAACTACATCTGATTCCATCATAACCCTTAATGATGTGATTTCTACTTCAATGGGCAACACGGCCTCCATGCCATATAATAGAGAATAAGGGGTAGCCCCAGTGGGTGTACGGACTGAAGTACGATAGCCCTAGAGGGCTAGCTACAGCTTCTCTGGCCAGTCTCTTCTTGTATCAGCCATCTTTCTGATGATGTTTTCTAGTGTTTTATTGGCTGCTTCAACGACACCATTTACTTGTGGCCGATATGGGGAGGATTTGTGCTTTTGGATTTTGAGTTTGTCGAGCAGGCGGTTTACGTCTCCTTCAAAATGTGTGCCGTTGTTAGAGATGATTTCGAAAGGTACCCCGTATCGGTATATGATGTTGGTTCTAATGAATTCGAACACCTTTCTGGCATTTAGTATTTTGTAGCAAGAGGCTTCTACCCACTTTGTGAAGTAGTCAACAGCTACCAAGACGTACTCGTGGCCATTGGATCCTTTCTAGTGAATTTGACTTATGACGTCAATTACCCATGTTGAGAAAGGCTAAGGGGCTGTGGAGTTGTATAATATATTCAGGGGCACGTGTTGTAGATTTGCGAAGCGCTGGCATTTGTCGAAGTGACGTAGCCACCGAATACAATCAGTTTCTAACGTACTCCAATAGTACCCTTGTCAGATGACTTTCTTTGATAGCATATGCCCGTTCATATGTAGCCCACAAGTACCACCATGAAGCTGGTCCATGACTTGCTCAGCTTTGGCCCGGTCAATGCATAATAGATTTAGGCCTTGATAGTGCCTTTTATATAAATTGCCTCCGCTGATCACGAATTGCGATGCCCATCTTCGTAGGGAGACTTTCCCTCTTCTGTCTAAGTTGGGTGGATAGACACCTTTCTGAAGAAAATTTGTGATGTCTAAGTACCAGGGCTCATTGTCCTTTTCAGGAGTGGCATCGATTCTGAAGCAATAGGCCGGAGTGGTCCTCTTCCCAACTATAAATGGTTGGACGTTGATTTCTGTAGGGATTTGGACCAATGAGGCTAGAGTGGCCAAGGCATGAACGAATTGATTTCTATCTTGCGGTAGATAGTAGAACGAGATATCATCAAATTCTTTGGCTAGGGCTGCTAGTTTGGCATGATAGAGCTGTAGCCGGGGATCCTGGGTTTTCTACTTCCCTTCGACTTGACTTATGATTAGAGCAGAGTCACCGTAGACCTCCAAATCTTTGGCTCCTTTTCGGAGAGCCTCTTCTAGACCGGCAATATAGGCCTCATACTCAGCAGTGTTATTTGAGCATTCGAACTCCAATCTGATGGCTAGTGGAGTGTGGGAGTCTGTTGGATCGATTAGTAGGACTGCTATGCCGAAGCCTCTTTTGTTGGCTGCCCCGTCAAAGAACCTTTTCCATTTGGTGTCATGATCGGTGATTTCTAGGACACCTTCGTCTGGGAAACTGGGCTCTGATGCATCTTCTGCTTCTAGGGACAAATCAGCGAAATGGTCCGCGATCACGCTCCCTTTGATGGATTTGAGCGTGACATAGGTGATGTCGAATTCATTGAGCAGAAATGACCAATTGGCTAATCGGTTGGAAAGTGATGGCTTGCTGAAGATGTATTTCATAAGATCCATTCTGGAGATGAGCTTGATGGGTCGAGCTTGCAAATAGGTTTTGAGCCTTTGCGTTGCCCAGACCAGACCAGTACAACGTTTTTCCAAAGCTAAGTATTTGAGCTCGCTTCCTTGCAACTTCCTACTTACACAGTAGATGGCATTTTCAGTGTAGGAGTTTTGTTTTTCTTGCGCGAGCATAGCCCCTACTGCTGAGTCTGTGACGATTAAATATAGGAGGAAAGGTTTATGTGTATGGGGTGGAGCTAGCACTGATGGGTTGGCAAGGTATTTTTTGAATTTTTTGAAGGCTAGCTGGCATTTTTCATCCCAGACTTGGTCAGTGTTTTTCTTTAGGAGCTTGAATAGGGGCTCACACATGGAGGTCAGCTACCTGATGAAACGACTGATATATTGCAATCGACCCAGGAAGCGTTTGACTTCTGTTGGAGTTTTTGGCTGTAGCAAGCTTATGATGGCTTTGATCTTTGATGGCTCTATCTCGGTGCCTTTCTTGGTGACTAGGAAACCCAGGACCTTGCCCTTGGTGACCCCGAATGTGCATTTGGTTGGATTGAGCTTCATCTAGTGCTTTCTTAACCTTTCGAAGAATTTTTGAAGGTCTTTGATATGGGCACCGTCTGTGTCACCGATGTGCACAATCATGTCGTCCACGTACACCTCGACTTCTTTATGTGTCATGTTGTGGAAGAGGGTGATGGCGGCTCTTTGATATGTAGCCCCAACATTCTTCAGTCCAAAAGGCATGATTGTGTAGCAATAAGTCCCCCAGGGGGTGATGAATGAAGTTTTCTCCTGGTCTTCTGCTGCCATTTTGATTTGTTTGTAGCCCAACATGCCGTCGACAAAGGATCTTATTTTATGGGAGGCCACAACGTCTACCACAATGTCGATGTTGGGTAGAGGGAAGTCGTCTTTTGGTGACGCCTTGTTGAGGTCGCGGAAGTCTACACAGATCCGTACCTTTCCATTGGGCTTCCGAACGGTCATGATGTTTGACAGCCAGATCGGGTATTCAACTACCCGGATAAATTTGACGTGCAACTGTTTCATGATTTCTTCTTTCACTTGTAGTGACCATTCTGGATTGATTCTGCGGAGTTTCTGCTTGGCTGGTCGTGCATCAGGATAAGTGGGAATCCGGTGCTCGACAATGGCTGGATCTAACCCGGGCATGTCTTTGTAGGACCATGCGAAGACGTCCAAAAATTCTTTAAGGAGGTCGATCAATGCTGCCCTTTCTAAACCTTCCAGGTAGCTGCCGATTTTGACTTCTTTGATTTCATTGTTCAGCCCCAGATTGACAGCTGACAAGTCTTCATCTGATGCTGCTGACTGGTGCTTTTCTTGGTGTTTGACTGACTTGGCGAGCTCAAGCAAGTAACTTTTATCTTTTGGATCCATTTCATTAAACGACTTATTATTAATGCTAATTAATTCATCTTCTAATGAAGGTGCAACTAAGGAATACACGAAGACATCTAGATTATCATTATTAAGAGTAAACTGTACAGGGTTGGTTACATTATCGAGGTCCTGGGTTTGAGGTCCTCAATTTCAGGGAGCGGCACGGTAGATGACCAATCCGTAAGGCTAAAGGAAGAAGGGGGAATAGTATATCTGAAACAGTCCACCAGATCTGCGGTCGTTAGGAGCGGGCCGGTCGTAGTATACCAGTTCTGCAGGGGTTTACCAGCAATAGACTCGAATTTGGTCGGGAGCTTTTCATAACTAGTGCCTCCATCTATCATTCCCAAGAAACTGTCTCCCAGACTGTCATTATCTAACAGGGCCAGAGCATAATCGTCTTGGTATATAGACCAAGTGTTTTCCACTGGGACAGTTTTATAAACAGGACTATGGGATTCCAGGGTAACTTATTCCATTTTATTGGTGGCAAGACTGACATCTTCGAAGATTTCCTAACCAGGGCGTCTCTTCCCATTCTGGTCTAGCCAGGGTTCAGGGAACATGAGATAGGCATCTGTCTCTTCTTTTCTTACAAAGTAACCATTTAATGTTTTTCTATATGGTTGGAGAGAGGGATCTATGTAAGGACGCTTTTCACGTTCTGCCTTGCTTTTCTCACGTTTCTGTTTCATAATCGCGGCTAACTCAGCTGGCGTGGGTTTGTATCGTAGACCAAATGGAGGGATACATTCCTTAAGTTCATCCTGGACTAGATTGATAAGCCCTTGTTGATTTCTACCGAGTCCCAAACCAGGCATATAATTCATTTTCCAGAACATGTTTAATGGGACCATGTTTCCTAAAGGTGTGGTTTTCTTTCCAGTGATATCAATTTCTCGCCCATATTCAATGGCATTGACTCTGGCTTGGGGGATAACCTCGAACCCACTGAGGAAGATACCCGTGTTGTTATGCTCTATTTCGAGGATCAGGATGTCCCAGTTTTCTTTGTTTTACACGATCTTATCAGTAAGAATGATTATTATATGGTCGTCGTGGATAAATTTGACACGTTGATGCAGCGAGGTGGCTACCCTATTTACCCCATTAATCCAAGGGCGTCCCAGCAACAGGCTGAAAGTAGCTGGTATGTCCACGACTTGGAACTCGACTGGCATAGTGAGTGGCCTAATAGTCATTGTCATTATGAAAATCACAACCCCTAGGACGCATCGACTAGCGTTGTCGTATGCCCGCACTGTCTGCGATGAAGGAGTCAGCTCTGATATTTTTATCCTCAGTTTGGCTAGCGTGGTTGTGGGGCATACATTTAAAGATGAGCCATTCTCTATTAGGACTCGGGGAACCCTTTTGTCCATGACCCCCACAGTGATGTGGAGAGCATTTATGTGGTTGGTTCCTTCCTTGGGCAGATCTAGATAAGTAAACATTATCACGTTTCCAAAGTGTATGGTTCCGATCATTTGGGTGAGCTCGTTTGGAGAGGTTTCAATGGGAATGACTGCCTAACTCAGGGATTTGGCTAGCGTATCACGGTGGGTTTTTGATCGATGTATTTTATACGTAAATTTCATGTACTTCTATGACTTAAATTGAGCCATTTCATGAGGTTTTTGGCTACTGATATGTGTTTTTCAGTTGTTTTATGAGTTTCAGAGTTTTAGGTGAAATTATATGAATTATAAGGCTTTTTGGTGAATATTCCAAGAAGGGGCCAAAGTGTAAATTGAAGAAGAAACGACAAAAGGGACATTTTGATGACCTTGCGACCGCAAGGTATTTTTACCTTGCCTTCGCAAGGTAGGCAGTAAGTCCAGCAAGTTAGCCCCGGATTTGAAGAGCCTTGCGGACACAAGGTAGGCAGAACCGACTTTCGGAGGTTTTCAAGCCAGACTAAAATTCCTAAACCCCCTACAACTCCATGGTATAAATAAAGGACGGTAGCCAAGGGTCAAGGGCAGCCAGAAAGTAGTTTTCTATAGCTTTAGCATAGGATTTAGAGTGTATAACATAGTTTAGTTGTTGTAATTATAGTTTTGAAGATCGATCCATGTATTCAATCATCTCCATGTGCTGTTCATCTTCAAGGATGATCTAAACATCCATTAATCTAGGAGTTGGGAGGTAACTTGTATCGAATCTATGCTTTAATCTATTTTTATTCATTCAATTCTTGTTGATTGTGGTGATTATCAATCCCTCTATTATTTCACTTTGAACAAATGAATGTAATCGTGAATAATAAAGGCCTAGAAGTGCGGATAACTGCATGATCAATGTGCATATGTCGTACACAGGCTCACCACCATGATAAATTGAACCTATCAATGCACGAGAGTGATAAGTTAGGGTCAGGTTCCATATATGACCTAAGTGACAGTTAGGATTCATATGTTCTTGTGCCTAGGATATAGAATGGACGAATTATTTGGAGATGGAGACTGAACGGTAATTCGACAGGCTATATCTATATTTTGTGAACAAACCCAAGATATTGAATGATACTTTATCAAAATAAGCCATAGAGGAGATACAAGTGAAATCGTAATCCTAGATTTCCCTCCATCATAAGATCTTCATAAACTCTAATTGCTGCTAATTTAGTTAACATTAGAATAATAATTAGCTTAGATAAAATCAATATAAAAACCCCCGTAGTTTAATAATTGGCTACCGATAATCGTACTATTTGTGATCTTCTTGTCTTTGTGGTTCGACCCTTGTTTCCCAAAACTATTCTACCAATAGTCTTGTCCACTTGCAAGGAATAATTAAAATAAGACATCGATCAGTTTTGGAAGCACAAAGCAAGCCCCAGATTGATATGTTGGTTGGGTTCTCTTCATCTGAGCTAACAGAGTATCTTCCATATTCTTAGCCGCAGTATTTGTTTCTTGATCTTTGCCAGAGTGGTCACCCCTTTCTTGGTTTGCTTGGTAGGCTCGACCAGATCCAGTAAGGTGACTGACATCCCCACCGACGCAAGTGGCTTTTTCAATGCTACATGTATTTTGGATACCCAGGATGGTGTCCCAAGAGAGCATGTTGCAGCTAAGCTCTTTATTTGGTGGAAAGAAACGAACAACAATATATGGAAGTGGTTGTTTATTTCTTTCAAAATTGGTTACATTATTTTCTTTGCCAACCTCAATCATATTGATTTGAGGTAGAGGGTTATTGACTATATTTGGTCTAGGGGGAGGTTTTTCAATAACCTTATCATCTATTAGGTTCTGGATAGCATTTTTTAGTACCTATAGCATTTATCGGTCGGGTGACCACTGTAGTGATGGTATTCACAGTACTGGGTGTGGTTCTATGTGTTGGGCAGAGGATTCGACGACCTATAGTTTTCCATGGGTTTTAGCACTCCATGTGCCAGTAGCCCTTGCAGTATCACGGATTGAGGAGCTTGCAGTTCATCATAGTGTCTATTCCCTCTGTTTGGACCCCTGAAGTTCCTGTTCGAACCATTGTTTCCACCCACTGTATTGACGGACCTTTCAGCTTCATAGGACCATGGAACAGTGTTGTAGCTCTAGGTAGGGAAATTGGCTGAGGGCTTGTGATCGTGTCTTATTTTAATTAATTCGTTGCAAGTGGACAAGACTATCGTAGGACAGCTTGGGAAGCAACGGTCGAACCACAGGGACAAGAAGAATACTAATGCCCAGAATATCAGTAGCAATTTTAAACTAAGGGGGGGGGGGGTTTAATTATTTTATTTAAACTAATTATTATGTGTCTTAGGTCATGTTGTGTCTAACAAAGGAATTGAAGTCCATAAGGCAAAAATTGAAGTTATATCACAACTACCTCCCCCAACTTCTGTCAAAGGCGTTAAAAGTTTTCTAGGTCACGCAGGTTTTTATAGAAGATTTTTCAAAAATCTGTAAACCTCTATGTATCATTATGGCAAAAGACACCGAATTCATTTTTGATCAAGAATGCTTGAATGCATTTAATTTATTGAAAGAAAGATTGACATCTGCCCCAATTTTAACTGACCCCGATTGGTCTCTCCCTTTCGAGATCATGTGCGATGCTTCGAATTTTGCAATCGGAGCTGTGTTAGGTCAAAGGGTAGATAGGAAACCACATGTGATTCATTATGCTAGTAGGACATTGAATGATGCACAACTTAATTATACAACAACAGATAAAGAATTTTTAGCAGTTGTGTATGCATTAGAAAATTTTAGACCATATTTGTTAGGATCAAAAGTCATAATATTTTCTGATCATGCAGCCCTAAAATATTTATTGAGTAAGAAAGAGGCAAAGCCTAGACTCATAAGGTGGATGTTATTATTGCAAGAATTTGACATCACTATTACAGATAAAATGGTAACGGAAAACGTCGTAGCCGACCATTTGTCTAGATTGGAATTTTCACCCTTACTTGAACGTCAATTTCTTGATAATAAAATTCCTGTAAATGAAGACTTCCCCGATGAACAGTTATTAGCAGTCAAAGATTTAGATCCTTGGTATGGTGATTATGTTAATTATTATGTGTCTGATATCATAAATCCTGATTTTGATTTCTATCAAAGAAAGAAATTTTTAACAGAGGCAAAGAATTATTTTTGGGAAGAACCTCATTTATATGAAATGTGTTCCGACTCTATAATTAGGCGATGTGTTTCAGAAAAAGACCAACAAAGTATTATGACATTTTGTCACGAATACTTTTGTGGTGGTCATTTTAGTGGTAATAAAATTGCTAGAAAAATTTTGCAATCTTGATTATATTGGCCTTCTGTTTTTAGAGACTGTGACATATTTTATAAAACTTGTGATAAGTGCCAAAGAACTGGTGGAATAGGCAAAATGAATGAAATGCCCTTGCATGTAAATATGGTTGTTGAAATTTTTGATGTATGGGGTATTGATTTCATGGGACCTTTTCCAGTCTCTAATAATTGTGAATATATTTTAGTTGCTTTTGATTATGTGTCTAAATGGATAGAAGCCATTGGAACTAAAACTCATGATGGAAAAACCGTTGTTAAATTTGTGGAAGATATCTTTGCTCGATTTGGAGTACCTAAGGCCATAATTAGTGATCAAGGAACACACTTCACTAATAAATTGCTAAATACGGCCATTAGAAAATATGGTGTAACTCACAAGTTAGCTACACCATATCATCCTCAGACCTCTAGCTAAGTAGAAGTGAGTAACAGACAAATAAAAGCAGTTTTAGAAAAGACGGTTAGACCAAACCGTAAAGATTGGCAGTCTAAACTTAATGATGCCTTGTGGGCATACCGAACCACATATAAGACCCCGATAGGAATGAGTCCTTACAGAATGGTGTATGGCAAGGCTTGTCATTTGCCAGTTGAAATTGAACATAGAGCTTATGGGGCCGTCAAAGAACTTAACTTAGATTTAACCTTGGCTAGTGAGGAAAGACTGTTTCAATTGAATGAACTGGAAGAACATAGGTTAAATTCGTATGAGAATGCTAAAACCTATAAAGAAAAGACTAAGAAATACCATGATATGTGATTAGCCAACAAAATGTTTCGTCCTAGATTAAAGGTGTTACATTTCAATTCTAGACTCATGCTATTTCCCGGAAAATTGAAATCAAAACGGTCTGGTCCTTTCACTATAGTTCGAATTCATCCTCATGAACCCATGTCAAACCATATCTTGAACCCAAACCATATCTTGAACCCATGTCAGTAGAGAGAACAATTGAACTAATTCGTCTTGCTGAGAATGAACCACCCAATGATTAGGTTTGCAGTTGGGTCGAGCCAAAGACGTTAAACAAGTGCGCTAGGTGGGAGGCAACCCACTATGATGAATTATATTTGCTTTCGTAGTGTAATTTAATTATGCTATTCTCCGTCTTATTCCATTTTGGACATTTAATTAAAAATTAAATATGTCAAAATTCAAGTTTGGGGGAGAAAAGCGTTGTAGTGTTGTATTTATATGTTGCTAATGTTTTAGTTTAGAGTTTGTGTAGAATTTTTAGAGTGCATGAAAGAAACGGACGTAACGGAACGTAACGGAACATAACAGAATGACCAAACTACAAAACTGCAAAAAAGGTTGGAAGTAGAAAAGGCATGCAATGTTCTGGATACAACCGAATTTGTGCCTTCGCGTCACTGCCGACCTTGCGGACGCAAGCCCTAAGGACCTTGCGGCCCCAAGGTCCCCTTTATAAGTCAAAAGCAGTCCGCCCCAGCAGATCACTCCGAATTTCCTCTATCTCTCAAAGCAAAGTAGCAACAAGATCTCTCCCCCTTTAGTAATCCGGCGAAGCTCTTCAACATTCCAGCCAAGATGCAAGCTAAGAGCCTCATCTCCATCAAGCTCCATCCCTCCATTCATCCGCATCTCACTCCCTCAAGTCTTGAAGAAGGTGTGACCTCCATTTTTTCTGGCGAAAGCTTCAAAATCCGGCCAACCCTTTCATCTCCTAAAGCTTGCAATTCCAACTATCTTCTAACCCTTTCATTTCAATTTTCGACGTACCAAAATATCTGCATGTTAGGGTGTTAGATATATTTTACGTAAAATTTTATTTTTGCATGCTTTAGTTGTTAGGGTGTAATTTTAATTTTTAGAAGAGAGTAGATTTTTGTCTGTTAATTTTTTTGCTTAAAAATGGCCCCCAAGCGTAGAAATACCGGCCCATCCACGTCCCTCTCCGAAGAGGAGGAGCAAGTTTATGATGTCCACCGCTTCATCTCCATTGAGGCGTCGGAGAGCTACTCTAGGAAGCTCTCCAAGACCATAATCCCTGAAAGGGGATTTAAGGCTAGAGACTTTGGCCTCTACGAGAACTTTAGAAACCGTAGGTGGGCCCCTCTTATTGCTTCTCTGGACGCGGCCATCGTGGCTATCGTCCGTGAATTTTATGCCAACAGGCAAATCTCTATAGACGGTAGTGTTCTAGAGACCGTTAATGTTAGGAACGTGGACATTAGTTTTATGTCCCAAGACATTAATGGTTACTACGAAACTTCCAACTTTGCGAGTGGTGCCGACAAGTACAGCCGCCACCTTTCTGACCCTATTACTCTCGAGGCGATTAATGTGACTATCGCAACGCCTGGTGTGGTTTGGACCTTTAACCAAAACCCACCATTTGGTGCCCGTACTATGGAGGAGTCTTTCCTCACGAACACGACGAAAGCCGTGTTCAAATTTATCTTACCCGACTCATGCCCTCCAGCCACCAACACACGGTGACTTAGGCTAAGGCAGTTCTGATCATCACCATCCTTACTGGTGGGTCCGTCGATGTTGGCCGTCTGATTAACGGCCAAATTCGGACCCTTATTAGAGGTACTACAAATGCGGGATTCGCGTTCCCGAATTTGATTACCGGACTGTGTGGTCAGGCTGGAGTCAGGTGGGCTCCATATTCAGATAGGATTAGGAAGGTGCCCGCCATTACTAGGGCTTTACTATTTGAGCACGCTCGCTAGCCACGAGAGAGAGCTCCTCGCGAGGAGGAGCCCGAGGAGGAGGATCCGTTGGAGGCGATCTCCAACAGGCAGGAGGAGATTGTCCTCCAAAATGATATGTTGGGTCAGCAGTTGGCACAAATGCGTACTGACCAGACTGACCTTTATGGCTGGATTAACCAGGTGGGGTAAAATTTCTCCACATATTTTGGGATGCCACCTAGCACAATCCCCGAGTTTCATCCTCGTTCGTTATTTCCTCCCGACTCGTTGTGAGTCGAGGCCCAAGTTTCTTCCTTTTTCGTTAGATGGGCCAGCAATGTCCTTTTGATATTTGTCCTTCCCCATCAATCCTCTCGTATGTTCCTCAATTTTGGGGACAGAATAGAAATTAAGTTTGGGGGGGTGGGATTCTAAACCCAGAGTCTTAACAGGTCCCAGCCTAAGGAGGAGTGGAGTTGGGCTACATTTTTAGGGTGGGGAAAAATTTCTTTTCTCTCTATCGTGTCTTCTCCTCACCCGTCTTTCTTGCTTGTTAATTTTTCTTATTTTAGGAGATGTTGCCTTGACCAGAATACACTAATATTTGGTTCTTGCGGGTACCCATTATGGGGACCCATCATCAATTGTGTCATTATCATCTCCAAATTTTTTACAAAAAATTGAAAAAGTCAAAAAAATATTTTAATTCAAAATTTTCATCCTCGAGTCTTTGTGTGGTAGTACTAATCGATGAGGATTTAATGCAATGAACCACATAACTTTTCCATATATCCTTCTGGAATTTACTTGATTCTGCAAAATTCTTGATTTTCTCCAAATTCTTCATGCACCTACACCAGTCATAATTATGAATTGATTATAATATTTTTATAAAGTTTATAGCACACATTTCATTTCAACAAGATATGCACAAGAATATGATGAATAGACGTCTTAACATGATTGTTGCATTGAATTGTAACTTAGGGTCAATTGCATGATGAGTTAGATCCCTTTAATTTTTCTCACTAATATATCTCAAGCGCACTTTCGAACCGTGTCTGTATGTTAGTCTCGATTGTCCCTACCATCTGTTTTAGCGAATGCTTATATGAAATCCAATGATGCTTAACATTCAACTCCATAATTCCCACAGTTGATATGATATTTTAGGTGTCGTACTTGCTTTAAAAACTGCATGAGCATTTGGCATTAAGAAATGATTTAGGCCATCTTTGGATCGTTTGAGCCTAAATATTCCCTGACCTTTACTAAAAATATCCCTAGTGTCCCCTTTTGAGCCTAATTAAAAAGAATGGAGTGTGCTAAGCACACATTAAACCCCCATTCGACATCGTTTCTATTACCCACATTAACTTAACCTAAAAGCCTATACACTTTTAGCCTACCCTTTGAGAGAGTAGGATGTGGGTGGGGAATTAATTTTATGGGACCATTTTTTTTTCAGTTAGGCAAGTTTTCTGAAGACTTCTTCTTCCCGTCGAAGAAAAAAAGAGAAAAATAGATCGACAAAAAATGAAATGGGGGAAGAAGAGTGCAAGAAGATTCAAATGAAAGCATAGCTTTCAAAAGAAGAAAAATATTAGAAAAATTCTGCTGAGAAAGATGATGAGATATTTTTAGCTTGATATATTGTACAAAACAAGTTTGGGGGGGGGGGAGAAAAAGAAATGTAAAAGTAAAAGAAAACTCCCCACTTGTGGTCTTTGCAGGTCCTAGCCTAATTGGGAAAAACTTCATTTTGTTTGGAAGTATTAGGGGAAAAGGGTAGTGTTGCTCTCTCACTTTGAATTCTAATCCCTTTCCATCAAATCCCCCAACACCATGGCGTTACATTACAAGATATTAAAGACCTAATGATCTTCTTGCCAATGCTTGTGTTTGTTATTTTTGATAAGTAAGGCATGTAAAATTGATCTAACACTTCATATTCACATTATTTGCAAAGTTCACTGTGTTAGCATAATTTTAGCTATTACAAGTAATTGGGATAAGAGAGCATTGTATGTCATACATAGAAGTGCATGGGATGGATTTATAAGTTTTTAAAATCCTTGGTGATCTCTCTTTCTGTAATAGACCGGGTTTGGATGGTAGATCTCGTACTTTATGATGCATTGGTTTTAATTAAACTCTGATTTTCATATGAATGTGGTGCTTAGCTTAATAAAACTGTTTTAGTTGAGATATTCTCTAAGACTAGTGATCACACACACACACGGAGAAATTAAGATTAGTAGTAGTTTTGAGTATAAGTCGGTTGGTTTTATGTGATTAGTCTGCACATATGTGGTGAGCATCGGACTGAGACTACTTTGGTTGCCATGCTATTATGATTTGAGGTTGAATCCAAAGAAAAAAATTTGTATCGTTTTTAGTATAGTTTTATCTGCTTTTGTATTTATTAGTTTCTGTATTTATCTGCATAGTCGAGTCACTCGTTAGAGTCTCCTTGAGTTTGTGGGTTTCTAGAGGAGTGTAAATAGTGTCACCCTCCAAAAGATTTTCGTTATTTTGTTTAGTTGTTTTTATATTTATAAGTATTGTTTACTCGTGGACGAGCAAAGTTTAAGTTTGGGGGTATTTGATCGATGTATTTTATACGTCGATTTTAGGTACTTTTATGACTTAAACTGAGCGATTCCACGAGACTTTTGGCTACTGATATGTGTTTTTCAGCAGTTTTATGAGTTTCAAGGTTTTAGGTGAAATTATATGAATTATAAGGCTTTTGGTGAAAATTCCAAAAAGGGGCCAAAGTGTAAATTGAAGATTAAACGGCAGAGGTGAAGGCTGGAGACCTTGCGGCCGCAAGGTATTTCTTACCTTGCCTCCGCAAGGTAGGCAGTAAGTCCAGACATCAGGCCCCGATTATTGAAGACCATTGCGGACGCAAGGGGGTAATGACCTTGCGGCCGCAAGGTAGTCAGAATCGGTTTTCAGAGGTTTTTAAGCCGGATTAAAATTCCTAAACCCCCTACAACTCCATGGTATAAATAAAGGACGGTAGCCAAAGCTCAAGAGACTTCCAAGAAGTAGTTTTTAATAGTTCTAGCATAGGATTTAGAGTGTATAACATAATTTAGTCATTGTAATTATAGTTTTGAAGATCGATTCATGTATTCAATCATCTCCATGTGATGTTCATCTTCAAGGATGAACTAAACATCCATTAATCTAGGAGCTGAGAGGTAACTTGTATCAAATCTATGCTTTAATTTTATTTTTATTCATTCAATTCTTGTTGATTGTGGTGATTATCAATCCCTCTATTATTTCACTTTGATCAAATGAATGTAATTGTGAATAATAAAGGCCTAGAGGTGCGGATAACTGCATGATCAATGTGCATATGTCGTATACTGGCTCACCATCATGATAAATTGAACCTATCGATACACGAGAGTGATAAGTTAGGGTCAGGTTCCATATATGACCTAAGTGACAGTTAGATCATATGTTCTTGTGCCTAAGATATAGAATAGATGAATTATTTGGAGATGGAGACTGAACGGTAATTCAACAGGCTATATTTATATTTTGTGAACGAACCCAAGAAATTGAATGATACTTTATTAAAATAAGCTATATAAGAGATACAAGTGAAACTCAAATCCTAGATTTCCTTCCACCATAAGATCTTCATAATCTGTAATTGCTGCTAAATTAGTTAACTTTAGAATAATAATTAGTTTAGAATAAATTCGATATAAAACCCCCTTATGTTAATAATTTGCTGTTGATAATCATGCTATTCATGATCTTCTTATCTTTGTGGTTCGACCCTTGCTTCCAAAAACTATTCTACAATAGTCTTGTTCACTTGCAAGGAAATAATTAAAATAAGACATCGATCAATCCTCAATACCCGGCCATTGATAAAGAAAAAATGATGATGATGGAACAGGCCACAGAATGCTGGATCGACGACATCAAGAAATACAACGACCAAGGGGCATTGCCCAGCGACAAAGAGCAAGGATGGGCCATGGCGAGAAGATTAGCCAGATACACCATAATCGGGGATGTAGTGTACAGACGATCTTTCACAAAGCCTCTCCTGAGTTGTGTTCGCCCGGAATTCACACAAGGATTGTTGGCTAAGGTACACGGGGGGGTATGTGGAAGCCACCCGAAGCTCGAATGCTGGCCGAAAAGATCATTTTCCACGAATACTACTGGCCCACGTTGAGGAAAGACACTGAGGTATATGCTCGAAAATGCGACAAATGTCAAAAATTCGTAAACATCCCAAGATTACCTTCGGCATCTCAAACCCCTGTAGTAGCAGCGTAGCCATTCGACATGTGGGGACTCGATCTGATTAGGCCATTCCCTCTAGCCAAAGGCAAGAACAAATTTGTAATAGTGGCAGTAGAATACTTTACTAAATGGATCGAGGTAAGGCCCCTAGCGAGAATCACCGAACAAAGGGCCATCAACTTCGTTCGAGACAACATCTGGTGCAGATATGGAATACCAAGGGCAATCGTGTCGGACCATGGCACGCAATTCTCCAGCAGATTCACGTCAAGTTGCGAGAAAAGAGGGGTCCGCCATTGGAAGTCCTTGGTAGCACATGTGGCGACCCTAGCCCCGATCCCGGGATGGGACCGCGGACCGGAGCGCCCAAGACAAGGGGGACAAGAAAAGACGAACATGCAAGGACTCAAATATTTTAAAACTGACGTGACGCAACGTTTCAGTCGCAACAGAACTCGACACTAAGGGTCGGTATTTTAAAAATCATTTCACCTGATAAAACAGTTGAGCAACAAGAAGATAAATAAGAGCTAATGGGATGCTCAGCGGAAGTCTATACGTAGTGAACGATAACAAGATATACAAGGCACGACTAACACAATTGCCGGCAACAAAAGGAGTATAAGTACTACAAGAGTAAGAACTACAAGTAGCTAACAGGGATACACGAGTATAAGTCTATACACATTCCCATGCATAGTCTAAATGACTAGCTTTAACCCATCGTCCTTGCAAAATACAAAAGAATAGAAGAGGACTTCTAAGACCACCTCTTCAATCGCAAAAGTCGGATCAAAAGAGAACTAAGGTGTAAGAGCACCACGAGCCTCAACGAGAAGGTCCTGACCTGCTAGGATCTAAAAAAAAGTACAGGGGAACGGGTAAGTCATAAAGACTCGTAAGCTATCAATCATGCATGACATGACAATATGCAACACGTTAGGCAAGACAATATTACAAGCATGGAGATCAAGTATTTAAGATGCACATTATTGCACATAATTCACATAATGTGAGGATATTTGAAGAGCCGGGCCGCTGCGTAGACCTGCAAAACAAACACCTTCGATACATGCAATTATCGATGGGTGTGAGATACATCGATCTTCCGAGATATACTCGGGATAATAAGTAGTCACTGAATGGGTGCGTATTGGTTGGCCAGAAAGAGCTCTTCCCCACTGTGGCCAGCAGTGGAGGGTGTGTGACAGGATCAAGTATGCCAGCTGGACTCATGCAATGCCAAGTAGTATTTACTCAACAATGAAACAAGTATGGAACGAGTCCGATAAGAGCATCCTCGTTCAAGACAAGTATATAATCTCATCAATAAACAAGCAAGATTGAGCTCGACAAGAGCGAACTCAATATATAAAGTATGCATTTATTATGTCATAAAGATACAAGCATGATAGTCAATCCATTTCAAGAGTCTAGAATTAGTTTCCTAGTTGAACACATGTAATAACGTCGTAGGGATTGATCATTGAGCCGGTATTGTTCAATAGCTCACTAATGTCGACTCCGTTGAGTCATTTCTATAAATCAAACCAAATAGAGTTAAAACACTAGTTGCATTTCAAACTCTTTTCTAAGTTATCGCATCAATTAATCTAGGTCATTAATCCACATAACAACCATAGCCAAGAATAATCTCAAGTTCCCAAATCATGGAACCCTAGAATCACGTTTTCCCAAACAATGGTCGAAAGTCTATGACCCAAGAACAATAATTATTTCTAACG
Organism: Codonopsis lanceolata; assembly: GCA_013146195.2. NCBI lineage: Eukaryota > Viridiplantae > Streptophyta > Magnoliopsida > Asterales > Campanulaceae > Codonopsis > Codonopsis lanceolata. Next base: position 96,599,741 of record CM028377.1, read on the forward strand.
TAGTGTAGAACACTTTTACTTCTAGGCTTAGTGTCCAAATCGAAACATTTGCATTCATGGTCTATAACTCCCAGATATTCATACTCTCTAAACACACCATTATCATGGTAGAAAACAAGGAGAGCATGATTTAGACATGAGAGAAGGGAAGTAAGAGGGGGTAGCATGTTATCTCTAGCATGTACCTAAGGGAAATCGATAGCTTACCTCAAGCCAAGAAAAAGACGAAGCAAGAAAACTATTCGGTGTCGATCGATCTACTCGACGACGGCTTCGTAACGGTGGTCTCGGAATCACAAGCGGATCTTGATTCACTTGGGAGTCAAACCTTCACGCACGTATCTCACCGAGACTCTCACGCACAAGCTCTCTTCAGACCAAGGAAGAAGAAGAGAAGAAATGAATCGTAAAAGGGAAGTCTCCAACTGATGTAGTACGTAGAGATCAAATCAATTACGTGTTAGTGGAGAACACTTGTCATAAGATGAGTGATGGAAAATAGGTTTAGCAATCTTGATTAGGCTTATTTTAGGGTAATAAGGTTCTAATACAAGTGATTAAAGTCACTAATGATAGAGGTTTAGTAAGGGTACAATCGTAATCAACCAAAGTTGCAGAAATTCCTCGTCTTGCTGGAATCCTCTCTGTTCGGTTCTGGAGGCCGAACCTCCTTCATAATGTTCGGTTCTTGGGGCCGAACAATGCCCAAGATGTTCGGTTGGTAGAGTAGAACAAGTGCTCAGGCCAAACGTCGGGTCAAACAGGTCCAGATTTGAACATATAACGCATACAAGGCATATACAACTCAAAGAAGCAATGGAATGAGTACTAAGGTTCCTAAAACAATGATGAAAGTCTCTCAAGGTCTTGGCTAAGTCCAAAAGATCAAATCTCGAGCAAGAACAAGCCAAACTAGAGCATGCAAGGCAATAAGAGTTCGATACAGCAATAACGACTCGATCAAGGAATGCAATCAAGTCAAACATGTTAGGGATACTACTAGCATGTTAAATACACCTTCTAATCATGTTAAACAAGTATAGAGGACAAGTTATACAAGTAGGTTTCGGGTTCTCACATTCTCCCCCACTTAAAGGAATTTAGTCCCTAAATTCATACCTGAATCATCAAATAGGAAAGGGTATCTCTCTTTCATATCGAGCTCAGTTTCCCAAGTAGCTTCCTCAATGTCATGGTTCTTCCACAAGACTTTGACTAACAGAATCCTCTTCATTCCCAAGATTTTCTCCTTAGTATCAAGAATCCTCACCGGTCTCTCATCATAAGAAAGATCAGGTTCGAATGTAATCTCATCGTAAACAAGGACATGCGATTCATCTTTCAAGTACTTGCGTAGCATCGAGACATGTAATACATCGTGAACATCCGATAACGAAGGTGGAAATTCTAACCGATACGCCAAGGATCCAATCATTTCTAAGATCTCAAATGGCCCAATAAATCTAGGTGAAAGTTTACCTTTCTTCCCAAATCGCTTAGTACCGCGCCGGGGCGATACTTTCAAGAATACATGATCACCAACCTGAAACTCTAAGTCATGTCTCCGGTTGTCTGCGTAGCTTTTATGTCTACTATGAGCTGTAAGCAATCTGTTTCTAATCAGTTTCACGCTCTCAGTCGACTGTTGTACCATCTCTGAACCCCATAGCTTAGCTTCACCAACTTCATCCCAGCAAATCGATGAACGAAACTTATGCCCATATAAAGCTTCATACGGCGCCATTTCAATACTGGACTGGTAACTGTTGTTATATGCAAATTCGACTAATGGCAAATGAGAATCCCAACTACCTTTGAAATCCATGGCACAAGCACGTAAAAAATCCTCTAATACCTGAATCAATCTCTCATACTGACCATCAAACTGTGGGTGAAAAGCCGTACTAAAATTCAACTTCGTCCCCAAAGCCTCTTGTAAAGCATGCCAAAATCTAAAAGTAAATCTGGGATCTCTATTCGATACATTGCTAACCGGAACACCATGTAATCTCACAATATCCTGGACATACAATCCTGCCAACTGACTCAAACTATATGTCATCGCAATAGGAATAAAATGTGAAGATTTAGTCAATCTATCCACAACAACCCATACTGCATCAAAACCTCGACGAGTACGTGGCAATCCTGTCACGAAATCCATGGTGATATGCTCCCATTTCCACTCCAGTATCTCAAGTGGCTGTAATAAACCGGTAGGTCTCTGGTGTTCAGCTTTCACCTATTGACATGTCAAACACCTAGATACATACTCTGCGATCTCTCTCTTCATTCCATTCCACCAAAACTGTCTCTTCAAGTCCCTATACATTTTAGTACTCCCTGGATGTATAGTGTACTTGGCCTTGTGAGCCTCATCAAGAACCATACGCTTAACTCCATCGGTAGAAGGAACGCAAACTCTACCTCGAAAAGTTAAAATCCCATCAGTGTTCATAGCAAACTCCGGTGTCTTACTATCACCCAATCCATCAATAATCTTCTTCAGTTCAGGATTAGTAGCCTGATTTTCCTTAATCAACCCAAACAAAGCAGGCATAGCACGTACACTAGCAAAGATAACACTATGCTCACTCACAACTAGACTCCATTCGCGGACATCCTCGAGCATCTTCCACTCTCTCATCATGAAGCAAGACATATACACTTTCCTACTCAAGGCATCGACAACAACATTAGCCTTCCCTGGATGATACAAGATAGTACAGTCGTGATCTTTAAGCTTTTCCATCCGTCGTCTCTATCGCATGTTCAACTCCTTCTGCGAATAGAGATACTTCAAACTCTTGTGATCAGTGAATATCTCAAACTTAGCTCCATAAAGATAATGCTTCCACTTGTGAAGTGCAAATATAATGGCGGCCAACTCGAGATCATGCGTCGGATAATTCTGCTCATGAGGTGATAGCTTCCTCGAAGCATAGGCAATGACTCTCCCATTCTACATAAGTACGCAACCCAAGCCTTCCAATGAAGCGCCGCTATAGATAACAAAGTTCTCCGAACCACTAGGCAATGCTAAGATAGGAGCTGTAGTCAACCTTCTCTTGAATTCCTGAAAACTGGCCTCGCACTTATCACTCCATATAAAAGAAGAATTCTTCTGTGTCAAATTAGTCATCGGAGTAGCGATCTTCGAAAACCCCTCGATAAACCTACGGTAATAACCTGCCAAGCCCAAGAAACTACGGACTTCGGTCACCGTACTAGGCATCTTCCACTTAGTAATCGCCTCAACCTTAGATGGATCCATAGCTATGCCATCACTAGACACCACGTGTCCTAGAAAAGCAACCAGTTCCAGCCAGAAAGCACACTTACTGAACTTAACATAAAGTTTCTTCTCACGCAAGATCGAAAGAACCTCTCTCAAGTGATTCTCATGCTCCTCTCGCGACTTCGAGTACATGAGGATATCATCAATGAACACAACCACAAAGCAATCAAGATATTCATGAGACACCCTATTCATTAAATCCATGAAGACTGAAGGTGCATTTGTCAAACCAAACGGCATAACCACGAACTCATAATTGCCATAACGTGTACGAAAGGATGTCTTTGGAACATCCTCCGCCCGAACTCTCAACTGATAATAGCCACTCCTCAAGTCAAACTTAGAATAAACAACTGAGCCTCAAAGTTGATCAAAGAGATCATCAATGTGTGGCAAGGGATGCCGATTCTTGATAGTAACCTGGTTCAACTGTCGATAGTGTATGCAAAGCCGTAAACTACCATCCTTCTTCTTCACAAACAACACCGGTGCACCCCATGGAGACACACTCGGTTTAATGAACTTTCTATCAAGAAGTTCCTTGCAACTGCTCTTTCAATTCTCTCAACTCCGCTGGAGCCATTCTGTAAGGCACTCTAGATATAGGCGAAGTCCCTGGCAAAAGCTCAATGTAAAACTCTAACTCTCGGTCGGGAGGCAAAGCATAATCGGTAGAAAAGACATCTGGAAATTCATTAACTACCGGAACATCTTCTAATTTAGCAGTCGAGACACTAGTATCAAGCACACAAGCTACGTACCCCGTACAACCCCGAGATAAGAGTTGTCTAGCACGTAAAGCAGAAATAACATGTATACCATTCATAGCATGATCACCCATAAACACGAACTCCGGAATACCGGGCATGGCAAAAGTGACTCTCTTACGACGACAATCTACTAAAGCATGATTCACATAAAGCCAATCCATACCAAGAATCACATCAAAGTCTCGAATAGGCAATACTACCAAATCAGCATTCAAGACTCGATCATTAACAAGCACATCACAATCTCTATAAACCTCAGACGCCAACAAGCAATCACCCAACGGTGTAGACACCTCAAGCACGTAAGGCAACTGAGTAGGCAATACACATAAATGCTCTAAGAAATGCGATGCGACATAAGAATGCGTAGAACCGGGATCAATAAGAACTCAAGCTCTATGACCGAAGACATAGAGAATACCTCCGATCACAGCAGTAGACTCGGGAACACCTTGATGATCAAGTGCGAAAACACGAGCCTGTGCCTTAGGACGCCCATCACTATCTCTCTTGGATCCGGATTGCTGAACAGAACTTACGGACTGAGTCACTCTCGACTTAGGACAGTCTCTGAACTGATGACTAGGGTCCCCACAACCAAGATAAGTGCCAAGCCTAAACCTGCACTGCTCGCTATAATGCCCAATCTTATGTCAATAAGAACAAGTCAAGGGTCCACTACCCTGAGTTTGCTGCTCCTGAGGAGTATGAGCACTACTACCACGACTCTCCATCGTCTAAAGCGTCCACCGATCGTCTATTACATTGTTAAAACGACAATTGCCCTGATGGCCGGATCGATTTCCAGAAGACTGACCTCTCCCCGAATGCTGTGAGGTCACTTGCGAAGACTGCTGCTGAGAAGACTTCTGCCTGTGCTCCTCAATGTCTCGCTCAATCTCATAAGCACGATCTACCGCGCTCCGATAATCTTCCAACTGAAGAGATAACAATTGCTTCCTAAACTCAGTCTTCAACCCCTTCACAAACTTATGAGTCCTATGTCTCTCATCTGGTACCAGATGTGCACAATAACGGGATAATTCAGTGAACTTAGCAAAGTACTAAGCTATAGACATGGTTCCCTGCTCCAAATCTTGGAACTCTTTCTCTCGTCGTCGTCTAACCACAACAGGCACGTAAGAAGCCCTAAACTCCATCTCAAAGTTAGGCCATACTTGAGCCACTCGGTTCAACACCCAACTAGCCTGTAGAACCTCCCACCAATGATTGGCGGCTCCTCTAAGCTTATACACAGCTAACACAACCTTCTCCTCATCCGTGCAGTCCAGAACTGCAAAGATCTTCTTCAAGTCCTCTAGCCATAACTCGGCCATACTAGCATCCGATTCTCCTTCAAATGATGGATGCTTCATCTTCAAGAACCTCTCCAAGATAGTATTATTTCACACCCGTGCTTCATGTACAACATCATTCCGTGGTGGCGACACTCTCGCATCTGGTTCTGGAGGTGGCGGTGGAGGTACATTCTGACCCTAGCCCAGCTGAGCCATCTCGGTCATAAACTCTGTCATGCGGCGATACAAATCTGCCATCTGAGCATTCATGCCTACAGGATTCAGTGGTGGAGGTGGCAACTCCGCCTCAGGTTCATCAGGAACTCTCATGGGTCTGCCTCTACCTCGGCCTACACGATCTGGTCTAGGATTCACCATCAAGCACCTATAAGAATTCACTCGGCGTTAGAACATCACACAAGAAAACAACCCACCTAGGCCATGGAACCTATCCTGACCAATAGCTAACGACAGCTCTGATACCAACTGTGGCTACCCCAGCCCCGATTCCGGGATGGGACCGCGGACCGGAGCGCCCAAGATGAGAGGGACAAGAAAAGACGAACATGCAAAGACTCAAATATTTTAAAACTGACATGACACAACATTTCAGTCGCAATAGAACTCAACACTAAGGGTCGGTATTTTAAAAATCATTTCACCTGATAAAACAGTTGAGCAACAAGAAGATAAATAAGAGCTAATGGGATGCTCAGCGGAAGTCTGTACGTAGTGAACGATAACAAGATATACAAGGCACGACTAACACAATTGCCGGCAACAAAAATAGTATAAGTACTACAAGAGTTAGAACTACAAGTAGCTAACAGGGATACACGAGTACAAGTCTATACACATTCCCAAGCATAGTCTAAATAACTAACTTTAACCCATCTGTGAGGTTCCCGGGGTGTGCTCCCGCGCCCCGCGCGCCCTTGGATAGGGGTGCGCATACGTGCGGATGCGGGACACCACTGCTCTTGTTCCACCCTCCCTTGTTTAGGGGAAGACAAAATCAAAAGTGCGAGAGGAGTGTTGTCTATGTTAGCACGTTGGAATGTGCCTCGGTTGCCTTTAGTGGATTTTGTATCCAATATGGGAACTTATGGTTTCCCGCATCAAGTTATCCCTTTTTTAGGGGATACCAGGATATGGGAATGCATTACCCTTTCATTCCCATTTTCCCTTTTTTAGGGGAAAACGGAAAAATGCAAAAAAGGATATTGCGACGCCCCCACTATGGATTTTATTAAAAATAGCCTTATGGCCCGTTTCAGATTACTATGGGAGCTTTGGGTTTCCCGCATCAAGTTATCCCTTTTTTAGGGGATACCAGGATATGGGAATACATCACCCTTCCATTCTCATTCTCCCTTTTTTAGGGGAGAGCGGAAAAGTGCAAAGAAGGAATGTTGCGAGGCCCCACTGAATCTGAAAGTTTTAGAGTCGCCATCTTTATTTTAAGGCAAAAATAAAGAAAAACCAGAAAAAGAAAACAAGAGATAAAAAGCGGGTTCGGAGGCTAAGTTACGAGTTAGGAAGGTGCTAGGCACCCAACTCTCCCTTTCGGTCTCAAAATGGTTTTTGGCTAAAGTATGCTTATTGTTATATTTATTTAGTAGATAAATAAAGCATTAAATGACAGGAAAATAAAACAAATACATCCGTGGCTACATTATTTACGGACTTGCAGCCATTTCCTTACAATAATTACAAATGTATTTAAAAATATTTGGCCATTATAACGGCTCTTTTACATATTATTTCCTAATCTAATCCGGGCAACACAACGGCTTATATTGGCTACATTGTGCCGGATTTTAAATACAACTTTAATAAATAATAAGTAGACAAATAAATAAATAAACAAATAAAAACGCCCTTAAAGGCTGTTACCTTTTAGAGCGGGGTGTGCTCACTTTGTCCTTCTCGGGAGAGGGAGACTTTTATTGTTTGTTGCTGATGTGATTTGGGCAGAGTGACGGCTTATATATGGTTGTTTTGGCTTATTTGGTCGGGCGGAACAACGACTTAGTTTTTGTGGTTTTGGCCTTTTTGGTTGGGCGGAATAACGACTTAGTTTTTTGGTTTTTCAGCTCATTACTCGGGCAGAGTAACGGCTTACTTTGGGTAGGTTTTGGGTCGGGGAAATGAGGTGGATACCTAACAACTAGTCTAGAGATTACTTATAACTGGTGGATATTTATTTTGGCGGAGTTTGGACGGGGTTTGGAGACTTTAGGGGGTTCCACTCACCTATCTCACACCTCTCGTACTAAGGTTTCAACGGAGACGCAGAGAGAATTTCTAAGCGCTTCGTTGCGATAAAAATGAACGCTGAAAATGGGAGGCCGAGGCCTCTATTTATACTAAGAAGCAGGGACTCGTCGGTCATTCTTGGGTTTGTTCATCATGCTTCAGCCAGTTGTATCGCGAGCTTCAAGAGTTGTACCATTTCCATCTGAGAGAGGCAACAGTGAAGAGCTTGGTGCCACCAAGGAGACCCTTGGTGCGGCACCAAGGGGCCTTGGTGTGGCACCAAGCAACTTTTTCAACTTTCGTTTTTTGCACTTTCCCCCCTGCAGTTCACTGTTTCGCGCATCCTGCTTTTCCTTTCGCATTTTTTACTCTTGTAACTTGACATTTATTAAGTTTTAACAATTCTTGATATTTTATGTCAGTCACATACCAGGGGTACGAAATTGGGGTGTCTACAGAGCCCCTCAACGATGGAGTCTACGGGCAACCCAAGGCTTACTGAGTAGACGAACATTGTTGATAAACAATAGACTCTCCAATTTCGTTCATTTAAGAACGGGAGAATGCAATTGGTAGCAGTTATAATGCACGGTTAACATGCTATCCAAACTCCATAACCTAGACATTTTTAGTCGGTTATAAAAAATTATCGCAGTTTTAAGCAGATATGAATTTAAAGTGCTCTGATGGTCGGACCTACTAATGTAGACTGCCTACGTATTCCACATTTAAAGAAAATCAGACCAAATGTAGTTCAGGCAGCTGGGGACTAAATGATGCGATGTAAGTGTTGCGGTGCAAGTGCGGCAATACTAAATGAGCAAGTGTGGCAAAGCTTTATCAAATGAGTACGACAAGGGTAAATATGTGCTGTGATGGTCGCGTCTACCGTGATAGACTGCCTACGTATCCTTAGTCAAGGAATCAGACCAAACGTAGTTCGTCTTGTGGCTATGCGGAGTGAATTGTTTCCTAGGAACTCAGCCTCTACTTGAGAACAAGACCTTTCCCTATAAATCCAGGGCTGTGTACCCTTTAAAGGAAAGTTTCCCACATAGCCAAAATGTATGGAATGCATTGCCTCCTCAGGAACTCAGCCTTCAACGGAGAACAAGACCTTTCCCTATCAATCCGGGGCTGTGTACCCCTTAAAGGAGAGTTTCCAAACATTAAACAAATGCACTGTTAAAAAGGAAAATACCTTCCTTTCCTTTACCTTTGTCGTATTCATGCAGCAAATTGTTGCTGATGTTGCTTTGCTGTCGCTTGCTGCTTTACGATGTTCGTTGTTGCACTTTGCTGGGGATTTTTCTTTTGTCATTGTTCCAGCCTTTGCTGGAAAATCTTTTTTCCCGTTCCGCTATGTTTTCGGCTTTAGCTGGAAAAATTTTCTTGATGTTGCTGCATTTTCTTTACTGCTCCTTCTAACCTTGGTCAGAAGCTTCCTTTTTCTTGTTGTAGCATCTTTTGGTATCAGCTGGAATCGTCTTTTCTTTGCTGTTGTTTTCTTTTCGCTCCATTTTCCAGCTTTAGCCGAAAATTTCTTCTTCTGCCGCGGCATTTTTCTTGTTGCATGTACCTAAAAATTTTCCTTCTTGTACATGCATTTTCCCCTCTCCCGAATTTTTTTTTTGTTTGTTTTTTGTTTTTTTTCTTTTTTTTTTCTGCATGCCTGCCGCTTTTCTTTATTTGCATGCTTATTACCTCTTTTTTTGTCTTTTTTTCTTTTATTTTTTGTTTTTTGTCTTTTTTTTTATTTGGTCCGCCTGGAAATACTTCTGATCTGCTAGATTTTGGCACTGTTTGGTACTTTTGAAGCATTCTTGACTTTATTAATGATGCTTATGCATGTCCTATTTATGCCTAAATGATGCAATTAAGAAATGATGCATGAAATTTATTTTTTACGATGCATGATTAAACTAGTGGTCACTATTTGACCTTATTATGCATGATTTATAATATAAATGCAAATGGGGTTATATGATGCATGCTTATGCTGCAGGGACATAGTGAATGCCGTGGGAATATTTATTTTTCTGATTGGTGGCATTTTATTTTCTTTTTAAGCACACCCCTAATGCAGCTTATTGGATAATGAATGCACATGATGAATGCATGGACTTACTTTATTTAATGCAAATGAAATGTATAAAAATTATAAGATGCTTATTAACTTGATGCATGGGTATTTTCCTATTCTATCATGCATGCAGTAATGCAAAATGTAGTATATATCTTTAAGATGCAAAATGCATTTATAATACTTAGATTGCAAAAACATTTATTTATATGCAAAACAATATAAATTTTTTTTTGTTTTTGTTTTTTTGAAAACATGTACAAATATTTACAATGCAATCTAATTTTATATGATGCAAAATAAATAAAAAACACATGCAGACTCAAAACGCACGCACAAAGCAAAGCTATACCGACCTAACGGGTAATGGCACACTGTATCCCCAAAATGGATTTTAAAGGAATATACCTTCGGGCTCGAACAAGCTTCCCTTTTTTTTTAATGAGTATATGCGGGGAAAGGAAAAGGCAGTCACTTCCTGTTCTTGGCCATATAATTGTTGCAGGGCTATACTTGGCATAAGACTATTTTCACAACTCCTGCATTTTTCTTCGTAATCAGACAGGGCAGCAGTGAATGATCGGGATCCAAGTTGTCTGGTTGTTTCAGGACAATGGCAACGCAGATGATGGATAGGACGAGGACACTTTTGGTGTTTCTCATCCTGATGAGACTGAGCTTTTTCTGTGCCTTGTAAAAGAAGTACATGGGACCCGGCCAGACGCAGTAATCGATGGATCGCTGGGGCTTAAGCTGCAAATGAAGGATAGTTTTGGGCGAAACAAGGGGGGTACAGGTAATAATAGATATGTACAGGCAATTAATGCATAACCTAAATTTCTTTAGCAATTATCCCTAAGTTGCACCTTAGGACCTGAAAATTTTATATTTTAGTATTTTGTTGCGAGCTTCTGTCGTGGTTTTTCTTTTTCTTCCGTCAGTCGAGCCCCCGTGCATGCTGAAGACTGGAGGTAAGATGCCGAGGTTTCAAAGAGTGTCTTCCCTCTCCTTATTCTCCTGATATATATATTTTATTTGTTTGGCTCTATCTTTTGCCTAGGCCGCCCTTTCGGGTTTCAACCTAGCGAGCCTTTATTATTATTATTTTTATTTTTTATATTATTATTTTTATATATGCCCTAACTTTTGCCTAGGCCGCCCTTTCGGGTTTTCAGCCTAGCGGGCTGGAGAGGGAAGCACTTACCAGATAGGATGGTTCGAGCATAATACCTTTTGAACTTGTTGAGATTGGAGGGCTGGACAAGGTCTTTTCTTTCCTGGCTTGTGAGGAGTACGACATCTCCTGACCGGATCTCTTTGACAATATACGGCACATCGTGGAAGAGAGGGGTAGCAGCCTTTGATAAGTAGCCCCCAACATTTTTTAGCCCAGACGGCATGATATGATAGCAGTAGGTTCCCCAAGGGGTGGTGAATGGGGTCTTTTCTTGGTCTCCTATTGCCTTTGATTTGACTATAACCCAGCATGCCGTTGATGAAAAAAAACTGTTGGGCTTGGGAATGATCACTATATTGGACAACCAGATCGGGTATTTTTTTCTTTCTTCTTTTTTTTTTACTCTTTTTTTTTTTTTTTTTAATTGTTTTTTTACTACTTCTTCTCTTTCTTTTTTTTTCTTGTATTTTTTTTTTACCCGAATGAAGTTGACGTGCGGCTGTTTCATGCTTTTTTTTTTCAACTTGTAGTGACCATTCTGGCTTGATGCGGTGGAGCTTTTGTCTGATTGGCTGAGCATCCGGACATATGAGGGTCCGGTGTTTGGCTATGGCTGGATCTGGCCCTGACACATCTTCATAGGACCAGGTAAGCATGTCCACGAATTCTTTGAGGAGATCCATGAGTGGTGTTCTTTTGGAGCCTTGCAGGTAGCTGCCGATTTTGATTCCTTTGATTTCCTTGTCCAACACCAGATTGATTGTGGGTCAGTCTTCAGTTGCTGTTGATGATGTTGTCTCTGGTGCTCTGCTGACTTTACAAGCTCAAGCAAGTAATTTTTTATTTTTTGGGTCCCATTAAATGACTCATTATTATAATTATTTAATGTGTCTTTTAATGCAGGTGCAGCTAAGAAATAAGCAAAGACCTTTAGATTATTATTAAAAGCAAGCCGTACAGGGTTAATTACATTATTGAGGGCCTGGGGTTTGAGATCCTCAATTTTAGGGAGCGGATTGGTAGATGACCAAATCCGTAAGGCTAGGGAAAGGAATAGGGGTAATATATCCGAAGTAGTCCACCAGATCTGCGGGTGTCAAAAGTAGGCCAGTCTTAATATACTAGTTCTGCAGTGGCTTATTAGAAATAGGCTCAAACTCAGCAGGGAGCTTCTTGTGATCAGTACCCCTGCCTATCATGCCCAGGAAGCTGTCGTCAACCTCAATCATGTTGATTTGAGGTAGAGGGTTATTGATTATATTTGGTCTGGAGTGGGCTTTTCAATAACCTTATCATCTATAAGATCCTGAATGGCATTTTTTAGCAGATAACATTTATCGGTGAGGTGACCACCGCAAATGATGATATTCACAAGATTGGGCATGATTCCGTGTCCCTGGGGTCCGTGGCTTATAATTTTCCATAGGCTTTAACACTCCTTGTGCCATTAGCCCCTGCAGGATCACAGACTGGGAGGCTTGCAGCTCATCATAATGGCGGTTCTGATTTCTGAAATTTATGCTCGGGCCATTATTTCCTCCGACTGTGTTGATAGATCTATCCGCCCCATAAGACCATGGAACAGTGCCATAATTTTGGGTAGAAAAAGGGGCTGATGCATTTCCTACCGCATTGACAGTTGGTGCAGGTGTGGCTACGGCTGTCTTCCCTTTAGAATAACGGAAAGAGCTAGGAGGTGTATTGACTTGTAATTGGCCAGTCCGTATATTATCATCTATACGAGCGCCTATCTCTACTATTTCTTTAAAATTGGTGTAGAGAAGGTACCGCATGTGTTGCAGGTAAATGGGCTGGAGGTTTTTGATAAACATTCGCATGACTCTACTGATCGTATGTCAAAAGTGGGCTAACTTTTTTTCCACCGACCGCGAACTCAAGATGTTTTTTCTCTCGGTGCACGACTCAATGTCCCTTCTATTTTCAGATCGGTGTTGTCTTTGTACCTTTTTAGAACGCTCAAACTATCTCGTCCCACGTATTCATAGTGCCGCTATCGACAACATTAGCCATTGTTTGGCGCCCTATTAGGGTGAGGTGAAAATTGGAAGCCATAGCCTCAAAGCTAGCTCCCCTTGATCGCATGCCTGGAATAAGATTTTTGGGATATAGGGCATCCAGCCCCATCAAAATTTTCTATGTCCGGCATTTTGAATTTAAAAGGCACATCGCCGCAGTTGTAATGTCGCGTCGCATAGAAAATTCCCCTTTGTTGAGAAGTTTGAGTACCATAGCTTTTATATTTTCCACGTCGGCCTCTGTTTTGGTGGCTGGGGGAGTTGGCTTTTGGTATATACTGGCTGGGTTAATTTTTGGCTGTGGTGTCTGGTAAGGGTTTTGGGCTGGTGGGTTCTGGTTTGGATAAAGATTCTGGGCTGGATAAGGATTTTGGGTTGTTGGATTTTGGGCTGGTGGATTTTGGAGGGTTTCGGCTGGGCGGCCAGGATCGTTATAAGGTAAATAAGTGGTAACTTGGCTTGGCGGGTTATAATTTTGTGGGTCTGTATATGGGCTGTTCTGGAGTGGGTTGGTTATGGGAACAGGGAGGTCATTTGGGTTTTGGGAACTTTGGTGCTTGGGGAAGGATATGAAGGATCCGGTAAGGGCTGATGTTTGGGTAGTAGGGACTAGGTGGAGGATTGGGATTTGGGGTAGCGGCAGTATTTGGTGGGTTAGTGTTTGGCTAAGGAGTTGGGTTTGGAGGCACGTGGGATGTTGATGTTTCCTGGAGGACTGTAGGGGAAGAATTTACCTCACCACTGGGTTTCGGATCTTGTATAAGACTTGCTATTTGGCTTAGCAAGCGTTCATTTCGTGCATCCAGATTCTGGTCTAGCCATTGTTGCAATGCCGGAGTCGGAGCGTATCCTGGAGCCCCTGAATCTGTACCCATATCGGACTGCTCATCTGTTGCCATACTGCTTGGATCTGTTCTTTTTGTACTGATTATGCCCTTATATGATCTCGACATCGATACCCCTCGTTTCGATTTCGCACAACTTTCCCAGATCAACCGGCCAAGATTTATCTCGCCTTTCCAAATTTGGGCCAGGTTTCTGAGGAAAATGGGTTATAGAGGTATCAGGAGGCTGGTTGAAGGCTTTCTGGGTTTGGAGTACAGCGTGCCTTTATTAGTGTATTTTATTATTGTTTGTTTTTGTTCCCTACAATTGACCGGATAAGCACTTGCTTTATTTTGACGGTCTCAGGATTTTTCCTGGAATAGTGGATTCTTTCTCCAGAGTATAGGACCAACGTATTCCACCTGCCTTTCGACTCCCTAGGATCGGATCGTCCTGTGCGAAGGGCCTATACTCTTTCCAGGATCCACCATTCGAAATGGTCTAGGTCGAGCATCAAAGAATAATAAATCAGCCCCTGCTTATTATCATTTTTTTTGTTGCGCAGTTATTTTTATCATTCATTTTTTTTTCTAAACTTGCGCATTTTGTTTTTTAGATATATATATATATATATATATATATATATATATATATATATATATATATATATTATTTTTATTTTTTTTTGCTTTTTTTTTCATATATCATTTTTTTTTGCAGGGGCTGACTCACAATTCGGAGATGCAAAAACCGATCGGTCAATGAAGTGTCCTGAGAATCTATATGCATTCTAACGTTGGCTCGTGCAGGGGGTAGGCTGGCCATGTTGTAGGGTAACAGTTCGGAATATAGCTATATGCATGTGCGTGTGTGTGGTATCTAGAAAGCAGTAAAATCTTTATTTATTTACAGATATATAAACAGAAAAATAAAACATATATGGCCTGTCTTGCTGTTTGTGTGGATTTTCTCGGTTTTTTTAGTTTGAGCGCAAGCAAGTAAGCACATCACATTAAGAAATAGAAAGAAAAGTGGGGAAACTATCTATCCCTATTAATTATAAATTTTGGTCCTATGCCCCCAAAATAAAATGACAGAATGAATGTTTATATGTATAAATGTATAGAATAATAAAAAAAAGGAAAAATGACAGAAATAAATAATAGTACATAGCCGAGAATAAAGCAATAATGCAAATAAAGCCCCGGCCCCTTTTTTATTGTGTTGCCCGGAATATTATTGCAACATATATATATATATATATTTTTTTTTTTGCTTTTTCGATTTTTTTTATTTTTGATTTATTTTTGATTTTTTATATAATATTTTTAAATACACATGTAACAGTTATCGGAACGAAACTGCTGCAAGATGGAGAATCATATCCACAAATATAGACACGAATGTATAGGAACGCAATATTCAAATGCATAAATTAATATAACAAGCATACTTTAGCCAGAAACAAATAAAAACAAAAAAAAGTTTTATTTTATGAGTCTAGCCCTCCATTTTATTTAAAATAAAACAACTCCCCAGCAGAGTCGCCACTGTGAGGGGTGCTCCGCCCGCGCGCCCTTGGATAGGGTGCGCCGTGACGCAGGATGCGGACACCACCGCCTCGCTCCACCCTCCCTTGTTTAGGGAAGACGAAATCAAAAGTGCGAGAGGAGTGTTGTCTATGTTAGCACGTTGAATGTGCCTCGGTTGCCTTTAGTGGATTTTGTATCCAATATGGGAACTTATGGTTTCCGCATCAAGTTATCCCTTTTTGGGGATACCAGATATGAGAATGCATTACCCTTTTCATTACCATTTTCCCTTTTTAGGGAAAACGGAAAAGTGCAAAAAAGGATATTGCGACGCCCCACTATGGATTTTATTAAAATAGCCTTATGGCCCGCTTTCAGACACTATGGGAGCTTTGGGTTTCCGCATCAAGTTATCCCTTTTTAGGGGATACCAGATATGGGAATACATCACCCTTCCATTCACATTCTCCTTTTTTAGGGAGAGCAGAAAGTGCAAAGAAGGAATGTTGCGAGGCCCCACCGAATCGAAAGTTTTAGAGTCGCCATCTTTATTTTAAGGCAAAAATAAAGAAAACCAAAAAAGAAAACCGTAGATAAAAAGCGGGTTCGAGGCTAAGTTACGAGTTGGGAAGGTGCTAGGCACCCAACTCGCCTCTTTCGATCTCAAAATGGTTTTGGCTAAAGTATGCTTATTGTTATATTTATTTAGCGGATAAATAAAGCATTAAATTAAATACAGGAAAATAAAACAAATACATCCGTGGCTACATTATTTACTGGACTTGCAGCCATTTCCTTACAATAATTACAAATATATTTAAAAATATTTGGCCATTATAACGGCTCTTTTCCATATTATTTCCTAATCTAATCCGGGCATCACAACGACTTATATTGGCTACATTGTGCCGGATTTTAAATGCAACTTTAATAAATAATAAGTACACAAATAAATAAATAAACAAATAAAAATGCCCTTAAAGGCTGTTACCTTTTAGAGCGGGGTGTGCTCGCTCTGTCCTTCTCGGGAAAGGGAGACTTTTATTGTTTGTTGCTGATGTGATTTGGGCAGAGTGACGGCTTATATATGGTTGTTTTGGCTTATTTGTTCGGGCGGAACAACGGCTTAGTTTTTGTGGTTTTGGCCTTTTTGGTTGGGCGGAATAACGGCTTAGTTTTTGGTTTTACTCATTACTCGGGCGGAAACGTGACTTACTTTGGGTAGGTTTTGGGTCGGGGAAATGAGGTGGATACCTAACAACTAGGCTAGGAATTACTTATAACTGGTGGATATTTATTTTGGCGGAGTTTGGACGGGGTTTGGAGACTTTAGGGGGTTCCACTCACCTATCTCACACCTCTCGTACTAAGGTTTCAACGGAGACGCAGAGAGAATTTCTAAGCGTTTCGTTACGATAAAAATGAACACTGAAAATGGAAGGCCGAGGCCTCTATTTATACTGAGAAGAAGGGGCTCATCGGTCATTCTTGGGTTTGTTCATCATGCTTCAGCTAGTTGTACCGCGAGCTTCAAGAGTTATACCATTTCCATCTGAGAGAGGCAACAGTGAAGAGCTTGGTGCCACCAAGGAGACCCTGGGTGCGGCACCAAGGGTCCTGGGTGCGGCACCAAGCAACTTTTTCAACTTTCGTTTTTTGCACTTTCCCCCCCTGCAGTTAATTGTTTCGCGCATCCTGCTTTTCCTTTCGCATTTTTGACTCCTGTAACTTGACATTTGTTAAGTTTTAACAGTTCTTGATATTTTATGCCAGTCACATACCAGGGGTACGAAATTGGCGTGTCTACACCATCGTCCTTGCAAAATACAAAAGAATAGAAAAGGACTTCTAAAACCACCTCTTCAACCGCAAAAGTCGGATCAAAATAGAACTAAGGTGTAAGAGCACCATGAGCCTCAACGAGAAGGTCCTGACCTGCTAGGATCTAAAAACAAGTACAGGGGAACGAGTAAGTCATAAAGACTCGTAACTATCAATCATGCATGACATGGCAATATGCAACACGTTAGGCAAGACAATATTACAAACATGGAGATCAAGTATTTAAGATGCACATTATTGCACATATTTCACATAATGTGAGGATATTTGAAGAGCCGGGCCGCTGCGTAGACCTGCAAAACAAACACCTTCGATACGTGCAATTATCGATGGGTGTGAGATAGATCAATCTTCCAAGATATACTCGGGATAACAAGTAGTCACTCAATGGGCGCGTATTGGTTGGCCAGAGAGAGCTCTTCCCCACTGTGGCCAGCGATGGAGGGTGTGTGACATGATCAAGTATGCCAGCTGGACTCATGCAATGCCAAGTAGTATTTACTCAACAATGAAACAAGTATGGAACGAGTCCGACAAGAGCATCCTCGTTCAATACAAGTATATAATCTCATCAATAAACAAGCAGATTGAGCTCGACAAGAGCGAACTCAATATATCAGGTATGCATTTATTATGTCATAAAGATACAAGCATGATAGTCAATCCATTTCAAGAGTCTAGAATTAGTTTTCTAGTTGAACGCATGTAATAATGTCGTAGGGATTGATCATCGAGCCGGTATTGTTCAATAGCTCACTAATGTCGACTCCGTTGAGTCATTTCTATAAATCAAACCAAATAGAGTTAAAACACTAGTTGCATTTCAAACTCTTTTCTAAGTTATCGTGTCATTTAATCTAGGTCATTAATCCACATAACAACCATAGCCAAGAATAATCTCAAGTTCCCAAATCATGGAACCCTAGAATCACGTTTTCCCAAACAATGGTCGAAATTCTATGACCCAAGAACAATAATTATTTCTAACGTAGCGTAGAACACTTTTACTTCTAGGCTTAGTGTCCAAATCGAAACATTTGCATTCATGGTCTATAACTCCCAGATATTCATACTCTCTAAACACACTAATATCATGGTAGAAAACAAGGAGAGCATGATTTAGACATGAGAGAAGGGAAGTAAAAGGGGGTAGCATGTTATCTCTAGCATGTACCTAAGGGAAGTCGATAGCTTACCTCAAGCCAAGCAAAAGACGAAGCAAGAAAACTATTCGGTGTCGATCGATCTACTCGACGGTGGCTTCGTAACGGTGGTCTCGGAATCGCAAGCGGGTCTTGATTCACTTGGGAGTCAAACCCTCACGCACGTATCTCACCGAGACTCTCACGCACAAGCTCTCTTCAGACCAAGGAAGAAGAAGAGAAGAAATGAATCGTAAAAGGGAAGTCTCCAACTGATGTAGTAGAGATCAGCTCAATTAATTGTTAGTGGAGAACACTTGTCACAAGATGAGTGATGGAAAATAGGTTTAGCAATCTTGATTAGGCTTATTTTAGGGTAATAAGGTTCTAATACAAGTGATTAAAGTCACTAATGATAGAGGTTTAGTAAGGGTACAATCGTAATCAACCAAAGTTGCAGAAATTCCTCGTCTTGCTGGAATCCTCTCTGTTCGGTTCTGGAGGCCGAACCTCCTTCATAATGTTCGGTTCTTGGGGCCGAACAATGCCCAAGATGTTCGGTTGGCAGAGTAGAACAAGTGCTTAGGCCAAACGTCGGGTCAAACAGGTCCAGATTTGAACGTATAACGCATACAAGGCATATACAACTCGAAGAAGCAATGGAATGAGTACTAAGGGTCCTAAAACAATGTTGAAAGTCTCTCAAGCTCTTGGCTAAGTCCAAAAGATCAAAGCCCGAGCAAGAACAAGCCAAACTAGAGCATGCAAGGCAATAAGAGTTCGATACGACAATAACGACTCGATCAAGGAATACAATCAAGTCAAACATGTTAGGGATACTACTAGCATGTTAAATACACCTTCTAATCATGTTAAACAAGTATAGAGGACAAGTTATTGATCGATGTATTTTATACATCGATTTTATATGCTTCGATGACTTAAATCATGCTATTTCACGAGGCTTTTGGCTACTGATATGTGTTTTCGGTGAGTTTTGTAAGTTTCAGGGTTTTTAGTGAAAATATACAAAACTCCAGGATTTTATATGCAAATTCCAAGAAGGGCCAAAGATGAAAAATGAAGAAGAAACGAAGGAAGCCCATTCTGGAGACCTTGCGGTCGCAAGGTACCCAGACCTTGCCCCCGCAAGGTGGGCAGTACATGAAGAAAGTCAGGAAATCAAAGGCCAAAGAAACTGGAGACCTTGCGGACGCAAGGTACCCAACACCTTGCGACCGCAAGGTGGTCAGAACGCGAACTTTTCGTGTTTTCACAAAGAGATTCGATTGCAATACAACTCCCGGGTATAAATTGAAGTCGGACGCCAAGAGCCATATAGAAAAACAGTTGGAAACAGTTTTGTATAGATTTTAGATAGTTTTTAGGTTGTATAACATAGTTAGATTGTGTAATTACAAGTATTGAAGATCAAATCATGTTTCCGTTCATCTCCATGTGCTGTTCATTGTCTATGATGAACTAAATCATCCATAATCTAGGAGGTGGGAGGTAACTTGTATCGAATTTATGTCTTAATTCATATATATGATCATTCAATTCTTGTTGATTGTTGTGTTTATCCATCCCTATATTATTTCGCTTTGAACAAATGAATGTAATCGCAAATAATAAAGGCCTAGAGGTGCGGATAACTGCATGACCAATGTGCATATGTCGTACACTGGCTCACCATCACAATAAATTGGACCTATCGATGCACGAGAGTGATAAGTTAGGACCAGGTTCATACATGATCTAGGTGACAGATAGATCATAATCTAGGTGACAGATAGATTGAATGTTCTTGTGCTTAGGATATAGAATGGATGAATGTTGCGGGGATGGAGGCTGAACCAATAGTTCAACAGACTATATCTATCTTTAGTGAACGAACCCAAGAAATTGAATGATAATTATTATGAATTGAACATAAAGGAGATACAAGTGAAATCCATAATCCTAGATTGCCACCCACCATACGATCTTCATAACCTGTAATTACTGCTAATTAGTTAATCACCTAAATATAAATAGTAGTTTAAATAAAATAACTATAAAAACCCCTTTAGATTAATAATTTGCTATCAATAAAGTGTACTATTCGTGATCTCTTGTCTCTGTGGGTTCGACCCTTGCTTCCAATACTATTCTATAATAGTCTTGTCCACTTGCAAGGAAAAAAATTAAAATAAAACATCGATCAGTTATACAAGTAGGTTTCGGGTTCTCACAGCACACCCACAAGGAAACGACCAAGCAGAGGCGGAAAACAAGCAAATCCTTTATGCCCTAAAAAGAAGGGGATCGTGTCTTATTTTAATTAATTCCTTGCAAGTGGACAAGACTATTGCATAATAGTACGGAAAGCAAAAGTTGAACCACATAGATTTGGATTTGATTAAAGTAAATTTAACTAATCTAACAAAATAAAGCAATTAATAACTAATGGGTTTTTTTGGTTTTTGTAAATTAGATTAACTAGAAAGCAATAAAATAATCTAGCTAACAAAGCATGTAAATATGAGATAAATCAAAGATTTGTAAATCGCCTAGGAATTAGAATTCACTTGTATCTACTCTATTGTTCATTTAAATAAAGTATCATTCAATACCTTGGGTTTGAACACAAAAGATAGATATAGCCTGTCAAATTACCATTCAGTCTCCATCTCCAAATAATTCATCCATTCTATATCCTAAGAACAAGAACATATGGATCCTATCTGTCACTTAGGTCATATATATGAACCTGACCCTAACTTATCACTCTCATGCATCGATAGGTTCAATTTATCATAATGGTGAGCCAGTGTACGATATATGCATTTGGCCGTGCAGGTATCCGCACCTCTAGACCTTTATTACTTGCGATTCCATTCATTTGGTCAAAGCTAGACAATAAAGGGGTTGATAAACATCATGATCAACAAGAATTGAATGAATAAAAATATATTAATGTAGAACAAAAGATTTGATACAAGTTACCTCCAATTCCTAGATTATGGAGTTAGTTCCCCATAATTGAAAATACAAAACCTTGAACCATTCTTGAAGAATATTTCTTCATAGACAAAGACAAATAATACAAAACTTCTCTCTTTTTTCCTAACCTAAGGGGATCTATCTATACCTAATTAATCCTACAACAAGAAGGAAAAGGTGATACAAAACAATTACAACACTGAAAAGAATCACAATAGGACTAAACTACGGGCCCACTATTCCTAATCCAAGAAGAGGTGCGGCTCATTTGGATTTGTAAAAGCTGATTTTCAGCTTTTCATCCTTTAACTTTTTAGCTTTTGCAGTTTGGTCCCTGACGTTCTTCAATTCAGCATAAAATACCTATATTTTGTACAATTATTCCAAAAGTCCCTAAAACTATAAAACAACACTAAAACGTATATTAGACAACAAAAAACCCCGAGAAATAGCATAATTTAAGCCGAAATAATACACAATAACTGCGTATAAAACACATTCATCAAATACCCTCAAACTTAGACTTTTACTCGTCCTCGAGTAAAATAAAACATATAAATACAAAAATTAAACTAAACTAAATTAAAACAAAAGAAAATAATTTTTTTTCCCTTTCGCAAGTCAAAGTATCAGCATGGTACCATATAATGCCTCAAAGAACGATAAATAACAACACATAGCATGCCCCCCTTAGGAGAAAAAAAATAAAATAAAAATAACAACACATAGCCACAAGTCTAGGCTTTCACTCAATCATCATCAATCTCACTTGTACATCTCCGTGTGTGTGTGAACCATTAATCGATTATCTCCAAGGTTAGAAAGTTTTATTAAGCTAAGCACAACATTCATTCCCAAAATAGTTAAAATAAAAACATGTGCATCACAAAACATGTACATATCATCAATACCCAGTTAACAACACGAAGAGAGATCGTGATAGAATTCAAGTGGTTATACATCCATCCCATGCACTAACTATGTATGAAATACAACGCTCTCAAGTCCCAATTACTTATAATAGCTAAGATTATGCAAATAATGTGAGCTATATGAAGATGTGTATATAATTCAAAACAAGGGTCAAATCAACTATGCTTCCAACCATATCAGCTAACACAAACAAATGTGACACTCACTTTCCTTCAACAACCCCCAAACTTGGACTTTTGGGTTGAAGAAGATATCAAACCATCATAAAGATTTTCTTCTCAATGATCCTTTTCTTTGCTTTTTTTTTCTTTTGAAGGGCATATGCACTTTTGATTTTCGCACCCTTTTCATTTTTTTTCATATATAAATTAATTTTTTTTCTTTATTTTTGTTTTTTTTTTACTCAATACATGAACTCATTGGTGCTATTTTTTGAACTGCATCAATCACCATATAGACAACATTCCCAACCCAATCATACTCTCTCAAAGGGTAGACAAAAGTATATAGGCTTAAAGGTTAAGTTAATGTGGGCAATAGAAACGATGTCGAATGGGGGTCGATGTGTGCTTAGCACATGCCATTCTTTTTAATAAAGCTCAAAGGGGACACTAGGGATTAATATAAAATAGGGATGGTGAGAAAAGGCTCAAGCGATCCAAAGATGGCCTAAATCATATCCTAACTGCCACAATGCTCATGCTTCGTTTTCACAGAAATTCAACAAAGTTTCAAATCATTCCCCAACTCAAAGTTTTAAAAACGAGCTCTACAAGTATTTCACACAAGCATTTGCTAGAAAAAAAGTAAGGAAAATCAAGACTTAAATGCACTCACGGTTCGAAAGTGTGCTTGAGATATATGAGCAAAAGAAGTCTAACAAATCTAACTTAGCATGCAATCAACCATAAGTCGCAAATATAATGCAACAATCATGTAATGACGGTTGTTTAAAATGTTCATGACCACAAAAATAGCAAGGTCCAAGGGAATGAAATGTGCACTATAAACTCGATAAAAATACCCAAATTCTTTAATAAATCAAGTCATGGTTGCTCAAAAAAATTTGGAGATATAAAGTTCCATCAACTAGACCAAGCTAAGGCTCACAGATAAGTATACATGCATCGCTATTAACAAACATGTTATCATTGGCGGAAGTAACCATGCCAATATTAAAGACTCGGAAAATTTTCAAAATTTTCTAATTTTTTTTACTAAAATAAACTAACTACTAAAACTAACAAAAAGAAAATAAAAACTAAATTAACTAATACAAGTAACAAGGCTCTCAAAAATATAATCATTTAGGCGCAAAACAATTCTCACCCCCAAACTTAAATTTCACATTGTCCTCGATGTGAGTCAAATATAAAACAAGAGGGTATAAAAATGCACTCAATTCAGCATTGGAGGCATAGCATCACAAGAAATCCAACATTTTAGCACTCCATACATATGCAGAATACCAGCAATTTTCATGTTTTAAAAAAAAATACCCAACCATAAATTGATAGCATTACACTAGCTGAATGCTCAATTAAGTATGGGAACTCATAAATAGCCCAAAACATGTATATACTCAAAAGCTTGCAAATCTAGCAATGCTAAGCTGAACAAAATTTTCCCAAAACAGCTTGTGAGGATAAACTCAATCACCACCAAAGTTAAACTTGCACAATGTCAGCAATTAAATGAAGTATAACCAGATTATACTTTTCCACAATTTATAGCAACAATCAATAGCCTCATCAACAAAACAGGTTGCACAAATTCCAAACATAAATTAATTTCTCAACAATCTGAACTAGCAAATGGCAATAGCAAGAATCGCTTATGGTTTAATCACATGATTCAGCAATTAATTGGAACAGATTGGAACAATCTTTATTGAAATCGCGAGAGGGGAGTCCAAAATTCAAGCCTTTAATTGTGATGGAAAAATGGAGGTGAAACCTGTCGTGAGATGGAGGTTGATGTCGATGCTTGTCGAAAGAGTTGCATGTGATCAGGCTAGAAGCTACTTTGCCGGAGTCGATGTGACGACCCGACCCGGACCCCGAGGTGGAATCACAAGTCAAGTCGTCCAAATAGGACAACAATACATGCAAAGACTCAATTATAGAAAACGACGTGACACAACATTGTAGATGAAGCGCGACTCGACACTAAAAGGCCAGAATAATTTAAAACTTTTTACACCTGATATAACAGTTAAGACAAGTATACCAATTCATCGGCGACTTTACAACCGGAACCCAACACTAAACAGTTCATGCAAATATACCTCGACGGCTACAACATGCCGGAGAAACAACATAAATAAATAAGAGCTAAAGTAATGCCCAGCGGAAGATTTAAAACATGTGAACCAAACTACATCTATACAAGGCTCGGCGTACATGTGCCGGCACTCAAAATAGGATACATGATACTACAAGTATAGACATAAATACAAATAAACAAAGTTCCCAAAGCGAAGTCTAAGTGACTTGCTAATCCCAACGTCCATACAAAAGAGATCAAAAGAAGGACATCTATAACAACAACCTCGTCGCGAGTGATCTCAGACAAGCATGAACCCTGCAACGCCTCAACGGGGAGGACCTGAACAGCTCGGATCTAAAGCAGTAAAAGGGAGGGGGTAAGTCATAAAGACTTTGTGAGTTAACAATTATGCATGTCATGGCATCATGCAACATACATAGCAAGATATCATCTTTAATATCAAATCAATCAAAGCATTCATTTATATAAACACTTAAATCACATATCCATGGTAGCACATTGTTTCACATAAGTGCTATAAAGTAAACCACATATAAGGAGGATATGTTATGAAACCGGTGCCGCTACGTAGCTCCTGCAATGATACCCGTGATGAGTGTATCAAAGTACCGAGCTCTCTACTCGGGTACCAAGCTCTCTACTTGGTAATTAGACTTGCCAATATGCTCTGTTGGTTACAGCAAAGGTGCTACTTCCCCACTGTGGCCAACAGAGGTATGTGATAAAAACCCAGTATAACAACCCATCACTATCACGAATCCCATAATTCGCGACGACGATGCATTGTCACACCAACGACTCAACCAAATATGCCAGCTAGACTAATGCAATGCCAAGTAGATGTTTACTCGTCATATAATCTCAAATAAGGAACAAGTTCGACAAGAGCGAACTTATTCAACAAGTAGTTGTTTACTCATTTATAAATCAAATAGGAATTCGACAAGAGCGAATTCAACATGTCAAATAGATATATCATTCTACAATATGCTCTCCATCATGCGTTTACTTCACACAATCATATAAACCGCATAAGAACTCGATTAAGTCTTATAAGCACACATATCAAACATGCCCTTCAATCCATCCCAAAGTCACGTAAGCTAATACATTAGTCTAAGGAACTACATTCGTCGTAGGGATTGAATGTGGAGTCGGTATTGTTCAATAACTCCCTAATCTCAACTCTGGTGAGTCTTTTCTAAAAATGCAACTAGTAGAGCATTGATACTATATGCATCACATTGCCCTTCCCTATGTTCTCCGTTCATTTAGAACTTGATAACTAAGTCATTCATGACCTTAAACTAGCCATAAACACATTCCCGAGTTTTCAACCCTAGAATCGGTGATATTGTTAAACGTAGAATTGAAACATATTCTTTCACAAGAGTTGTTCCTAGGCACATTATAAACAACATTCATGCTTTGCATAAAGTCAAAATCACAACTTCATAGAGAATTCATAAAATCCTACACATATTTTATAGGTTGAATTGGAGGTTTCTTCTTCACAAAAAGTGTTCATAATCATCAATAGAACAACTATAATGAAGGGGTCATGTTATAATATTGAACATGAAATTTCTGGGAATTGTCAACTCATCTTAAGCCTAAGATTAATGGATGAAAGGAGGATTAAACCAAGGATTATTGTAGAGGAGAGCAAGGCCTTCGATTTGGCGGTCTCGGATCGCCGATCGGATCACTGGAACTCCGACAAATGGCCACCCAAGTTAGGGTTCTCTCCAAGGACGAAAATGGAGGTTAGTCTCTGAATCTCTGAAGCTTTGGTGATCTCTAATGGCTGAAATGGCTGAAGAAATGGTTTTATACCTTCCAAGAAGACCACTATCCATGTGAAGGGGGTTATCTTGCTTCTTATTGGCTAAGGAATGATGGCCATTGCTAAGGGTTCATCCAAGGGCTTAGAAGGGTTGTAGGAGGGTCAACAAAGGAGGCTAAAGTCACCCAAGACGTCCAAGGGGCAAGGGCATGGTGGTCATCAACCAAAACCAACCAAAAATCCCGTAAGTGTGAATTCAAGGACCAATTTCCAGATTGTTGTTACTGGACAGTCGATCTTGTAAAATCGACCATAAATAGCTCACAACTCCAAATGAGGTGATTTTTTATTTTTCTGAAATTAGACTCATTAAAATATATTTTAGAATTTTAAATTACTCAATTTGGACTTATATTCATCAAAATAAAGTTACAACAAAATCAAGTACAGAAGCTGATTTCCTGAAAATAGAATTCTGGCACAGCCATAAGTCAAGACCTAAATGAGGTACTTAGACACCTTGGAAAATTACCAAATTTACAGGGAGTAAGATAACATATTACGGTAAAACATACTAAATTTTTAGAAAATTCTCTTTAGTAGATTGGTACCAGAATTTTCCCGAAGTTCGCCCAAAAACAGGACTGAATCTGTGAAGTGATATGTTGGTCATCTTATTTCCAAATGCAACAAATCTATAAACATTGATTGTGCAAGCATGATATGAATAAAATGAAGTCTCTAACATGCTAAGACATACAATAAACATGTTATAAAGATGTTATACATGTAAAGGGGTTTGGGTTCTCACAGTCGAGGTGAACAGAGGAGGAAGGAGTCGGCAGGATTTGGTGGATGAAGGGGATGGAGCAGAGAGATGGATTGTTTGGGGGGTTCGCTGATGATGAAGGGGCGGAGATGGAGAATGGCGGCTGGGCTGCTTGGGAAGCGATCTGAGTTCGTTTGGCCGGAGTGTTGGGTTTAACTGGGAATGACGATGGGCTTGGTGGATTAGGCATAGACGGCGGAAGAGAGTAGAGGCGATTGACAGGGGGAGTTTTTTTTGTGAGACCAACAGGAGATGGAGGACGGTGGTTTGAAGACGGGGCTGGGTGTGGATGAAGGCAGATTGCTGGCGGGGGCAGCGCTGAAGACGGCTAAGCTTTAGGGACCTTCCAGATTTGTCACTACAAGAAAACAGGGCAACTGCAACAGAATATTGCAACGAATTGAATTCAGTTACAATATGAGTGGACAAAGAATTTTTAATGAGGAAACCCATTAGCCGCATCCTTTTTTGGGGGGGAAAGTTGGAGGGAAAAATGATGTCAAATATTGAAACGGAATTTTGCAATAGAATTGAAATCAGTTTCAATGTCGTCTAATTTTGCAATGGTTTTTGAAAAAGATGAGCTTCCGTTTCAATTTTTCGTTTCAAGTTTAGTTGCATTTATTAATATAAGATTTTTATATTTTGAATCTAAAAAAATTGACACTCTATTTTGGACGAAACATTGGAGGGAAGAAACCCGCCTAATTTTGCAAGGGATTTTGAAACAGATAAAACATTGGTTTCAAATTCCTCATTCAATTTCAGTTGCATTTAATCATATATGAATTTTATTTTATTAAATTGAAAAAAAAAACAGGGCAATTGCAACAGAATATTGTAACATAATTGAATTTTGTAGCAATGTGAAAAGTGTACAATGAATTTTTCTGGGAAACACATATTTGCCGCGTCCTTTTTGGGAAAAAAGAGGAGGGAAGAATGGCGCTAAACTTGCAACATTTTTTTGCAACAATTTTCTACTTTTAAAAAAAATATTGTAATATCGGTTGAAACTATGTTGTGCTTGCAATTGAAAAACCTAACCTAGCCTAAATTAAAGAAACCCCAATCAGATTTCAACCCTTCTTTCTCTCTCTCTTGCTCTCGCGCAACCTCTGTTCTCTTCGGCCTTCTCTCCTCAAAATCATTCGTCTCCTCCCGATAGCCACACCACACACGCCGTCTAACTCATTCTCACTCAAGGATTTGAAGCTACTCTAGCCTGAGTTCGTTCAACGAAGCTCAACTCTTTCTCTCTCCTCCGAACAACATTTTCTTCTCTCTCGATGTACAGGTTTGTAAAGGGAAGAATCCTTCTCTTTTTTGGTGATTGATGCATGCAATTAGGAAGGGTAATCTAGGAGTATGTTTATGATTTAAATCTAAATGTTAGTTGCTATGTTTTGATAGTAAATAAGGCTTTTAGTCAAGGTTCAGATTAAGAAATTTACCAAAATTCTTCAAGCTGCTCTGCATAAACTTCTAGACCTCTTGCCTTTTAGCTTCCTTCTTCCCCGAGCTCGAAGTAATGTTATGACATGCTGAACTATTTCATGTTTATAAGGATGAGCATTAGAAAATCTCAAGGATATCTTATAGCATATTCTGGTTTAGGTCTACATGTTTCATTATAATATTGTAGAACTTGCTATACTTTTTTAGTAGAACATTGTACATGCTTACATAAAGCCCGATCTGCAAAATCATGGTAGTGCTCCCATATAATGGAAATTAACTGATAAGAGAATGAAAATATTTCTAGTACTAGATGAGATTTTAGGAAAATTGTACTTGCCTTTGAGATCAATGGCTTTTTATTTGGAACATGTCCCCCGTATTAATATTATCCACTGATTGACCCTATACCATTTTTTTTTTGTAATTAGGCAAAGATTTATTATGGAGCCGCTAACATCGAGATTTTGTAGCAATATACATAATTATTAACACATTCCCATTTGATTTTGCCCCCTATGTGTTTGATCTAACTACTTGAGTCCCTTACCTGCCATGACTTTAGGTCATTTGAATTTTCGCTTACAGAAAAAATGTAAATCTTGGTTTGCTTTCGTTTATCTAGAACATACTTTATCAAAATTGAAACAAAGAGCTGGAATTTTGTGACTAAATCCACATAAGGGTTTATAATTAATAGATTGATTCATTAAATTAATAGATTGATTCAAAAAATTAATAGATTGATTCATTAATGCAATTATGAGAAACAACAAACAAATAGCTAGTAGTTGCTGAGTTTGAAATAGTCTTTGTTGATGGTGATTAATTGGGTGATGGAGGAGGCAGAAGTGAAACATTATATTTAGTCAATTTATTTGATCTTTCCAGGCTAAAATGAGAAGGTGGACATTATGAAGGTCATGAACGAATGCGGTTGGAAGCAATTCTATATGCTAAAGATTTAGGAGCTGACTATATTGACTTCGAGCTTGAGGTAGCGCTCACACTTTAGTCTTGACTCTTGAGCATTTTTATGTACTGGTTACTAGTTAGTGATTACCATGTAGAAGTCTTGCATAAAAATCAAGTTGATACATGACAATGCATACACACACGACTTCCTATATATCTGTCTTACAGCATGTGGCCACTTTCATTGATGTAATTCACATCATTAACATGTGATAAATGAAAATTTTATAGAGGAAGCCTTTTGGAAGCTAATGTAATCCTTTGTTGTTATCCATTTTTGCCTTTGTGTTTTATAACTCATACACCATGATTACTCAGGTAGCTTCTGATCTCATGGAAGAATGCAAACTGAATGGGCGTAGCAGAAGCAGTAGATTAGCAAAATTATTGTGTCTTGTTTTCTGGATACAATGGCCTCTTCGAAAGAAAATCTCAACTCTCTTATTGCACGTATGCAGTCAACAGGAGCAGATATCATCAAACTAGTTGCCAATGCAACTGATATTACACATAGACTAAGGATTTCTCTCTCTCTCTCTCTCTTTAACATTGCCAGGTATGAAATTTTTTATTCTGATAACCTGGATCATAGTATTGCTATTTTTGTTTAGTATTTCTTTGACAAATCAAGTCTGATTAATAGTATGATCTGCAAGTACCGCTCAACGCATATGTTGTGGGAGTTTTTGTCTACGGATCTATAGAAGGAAATCATGTGCATGGTCTGCCTACTCTTGATAGCCTTCGACAAGCTTATCAAGTTGAATACGTAGATGTCGATACCAAAGTGTTCGGTCTAATCTCAAAACCATTAAGCCACAACAATGACCCTATTTTGCATAATCCAACCTTCAGATATGTGGGTTACAATGGTATTTATGTCCCAATGCTCGTGGACGATCTTCAACAGTTCTTTAGTATCAATTCAAGTCCAGACTTTGCTAGTTACTGGTGTGTCATGTTATCTACAACCTTATCTCTTGAAAATTTTAGAAATCACAATTTTTTCTGAATTTATAATCTTATTTGAGAAAAATGATGGCGCTAGATGACAATAATAGATCTCTTTTTACAAGATAGTTCAAAGTCAGGCTTGTGTATGTTGCCTTTTGTTCATTATGACAACACCTACGGCTCTTTAGCTCCATGCTCCTCTCTTTGACATGTAGCTATACTCTATAGGATAACTGTAGATTAGTACTGGCTGAATTGCTTACAAAGATTATTTGTAAGAATGGTGGCCTCAGTTTTGATATAGAAAGAGCTTGCTATTTTATTTTTAAGTCAGTAAATATTGTTCCTGAATCATGTGACATGCACATGGCCTTTTTCTGTTTGTTGGAAATTTCATAATAGGAGGGTGAACCGCTAACCCTCCTAATCTAAAATATGGACATGTAGCAGATCATTTTTTATTGACCAATTGTTAACTATTTGTATGAAATATAGACATGTAACTATATCATTATATTATAATGATTAAGAATAATTCATTGGTTTTCTTTGATTGGAAAAGAAAAAGTAAACAAAATGCAAAGGTATAATTAGGTAAGGGACTCAAGTACATAGGAAACTTTGATTTGGTAGATGGCAAATGTTTTGTTAAATTGCTGTCAAAATTCCAAAAATATATAAAATGAAGTCCAGATTAGATCATGGAGTAGACCACAGTATACCATGTACACAAACAAATGTCAACATTATCTTCAATTCAAAACAGAAAGTGCCGAAAATAATTTGACTAGATATTTAAATTTGAAAGCATAAAGGTTGTTGATGGGACATCCTACCAATCTGGAACTAGGGCTAATACTCTGTTTTTGCATGTTATGACAATAAGCTGCTGCAATCTGGAGCACTAAGTCCCTCTATAAACTAAAAGAAAACTGGCAAGGAGATCCATGTGGACCGTAAGCTTTTGCTTGGAACGGTCTTAATTGTAGCTACAACGGTCAAATCATATCCTTGTGAGCATAACATTCAAATACTTACCAATTGATTTTCTCACTTTATTCCATTCAGCCTTTAACAGATTCTTGGTTAAACTTGAAATCAGGAACCGTCCTCTAGAAGATTGAGTGGGGAGATAACTTATGACTTAACCAATCTCATGATGCTACAAACTTTCTAAGTGTGAGTCTCAAATGCATTATGCACATAAAACTTTAACTCTCAAGTCCTACAAAAATGTTTCCTTGTTTTACGGGGATTTGTCAAACAATAACTTAACATGATCTATCCCTGAATTTTTCTCTCAGTTAACCTTCATGAGGGTCCTGTAAGTTACTTGTCTCTAGAACTAGTATTCTAAACTTAATGGCATGAAATATACTAAAATGATTTGTGCTTCATTGTAGAAACCTTAGAGGAAAAAATTTAACTCGTTCAGTTCCAGCAGAACTCCTAGCTAAGCCAAACAACATATTGTTATCATTGAGGTATGTTCCTGTTTTAGAACTCTAAACGTTAGGATAATCAGTACTCATGGTATCCAAATTTACATTCATTGCATTAATGAGTTTCCTTTTCCTCCATGATCATGTACAAACATAACAATAATGGAAAACTGAAGATTTATGCTTAATTGCTAACTAGTATCAGCAAAATGTATACAAATATCTTTCATAACTATTATTCTACAATTGACTCATTCATATCTCCTTATAATGCATAAGGAACATAGCTAAATAGGTGTGTTCTTAAATAAAATTTTGTGGTTCGGTAATCAATTACACCCATGATGATATTGCTCTCCTTTATGAGTTACATGTTATATAGTTGTACTAAAGTTTCCATGATATCTTCTCAATCCTACATGATGAACTTCCAGCCTCTTACATTGGAGAAGAAACCAAGAGAAAAAAACAAAAGGAAGATGAAAAAAAAGTTTGTTGAAGCTGTGTGCAGACAGCCTAGACACCTCGTACGAAAAATGTGTTTTCTCGCTCCACAAAGGTCGAAACGATGAACCGTTTTTTCCCCTTAAAGTAGACTCGTAAATCTTTCCAACGAATATGGCCACACTTTCTAGAACCTCCCGAGTCAATACAGTTTAATTGTTAAAGTTTGCTAAAATTCTGGTTCTGCACATTGTGGACATCAACTACTTTTAACCTCATTCCTTGACCACTACATTGTCATTATGCGTACTCTTTTACGTAAGACACTCCGGTGTCAAGTGAATTAGGTTTCCTAATTAGGAAGCCTTAACAAATGCAACAAGGGCACTTGTTACTAGACCCATCTAATATTACTTGGATGTCTGGGGAAATGGTTACCTTGCCAATGTTATATGACTTATTTATATTGATTTTGAGTTCGTTATAAGCTATAAAACATACAAAATGAATGAGGTCAACCTATGGGATCTATAGGTTAGTAAAGCTACATCTATGGCTGATCTATTTATTCATTTTTTTATGTTTTTGTTGTTTTCTTGATAAGCGTGTTATCCGGTATATTTTTTGAAGTGAACTTGTGTTCTGTCTGAATCATGATTTTATAGAGTTGGAGGTCGTGAATATTTCTTCTATTTCTAGAAGTGTGGTAAAAAACTTTGCTCTCCTTCTCCCCCCCCTCCTAGAGAGCATGAAATTGTTTATATATTGTTTCATTTTAATATGATATTTGTCTATGAAATTATTGGAATAGTTGGTTTCTTGATCTTTTATTGGTATCCCATCTGGAATTTTATTTTATGTCTCCCAAGTTTGCAAGTAGGTCTTTTGAGTTCACTTCTTTAGAGCTAGCAATAAATAAGTCCATGTCACTGTTTGTGCTTTTATCGAAGATTTTTAATCTTTTTATGAAGTTTAAGTCTTTGACACATAATTGATTTTGGATAATAAATTCTCTCTCTAGGTTTCTTGTTCTCTAGGGTTTCTCCGTTAGGGTTTGGTGTTTGGTGCGGCTATGCCGCCTGACTTGACATCAACGGAGGCTCCTCCTCCGGTCCCGGTGGCAGGGACTCACCCGTCTTCCTCTACCAAGATCGACACTCAACCTCAACCTGTTCCTTTTACGACCTATGCCTCCGTGTTGAACCAACCGACCCCAACAAAGTGCGTCCATCCTAATGTGACGCCCACACTTCAGGATATTCCGCTAGCCCCTAGACAACCAGTCTCGATTGATAATGAATTGGGTTGCCTCTTCTCTCCCATGGAGATTGAAGCAGCAGAGAAGCAGTTTGTTAATACTATGATTATGAAATTTTCGGTTGGCCGCCCTTCTTTGCATGTGATTCGCGAGCATATCGCAACAACTTGGAAGCTCAAAGGCGATTTTGTGGTAGGTCTTCTTGATCCTAGACATGTTATGGTGCACCTAGCCTCAGCCGAAGATATGGTTATGGCGTTATCAAAAGAATCACATATGATCAATAACTATATGTTTCGTTCTTTTCGTTGGTCTCCATCCTTTGCGTTCAAAAAAGATAGCACGTGTGTTGCGGTTTGGGTACGGTTGCACCACCTACCTTTACCATTTTTTACTCCTTCATACCTGAAAAGGATTGGCAATACCCTTGGCACTTTCCTAAGAGCCGACGATAAAACCCTCACTTTGTCTTATCCAATGTACGCAAGGGTTTGTATTGAGGTAGATGTGGCTCAAGAGTTACCTTCCAGAATCTGGATAGGGACCTCGAAGGAAGAAGGATTTTGGCAAGCAATTGAATTCGAGGGGAACATTCGGTTTTGTTCGGGATGTGGGTTATTGGGCCATTCCGTTATGGTTTGTCGTAAGGCGCAATTCCGTGGACCGATGTCCGGTGTCTCAAGAAGCGCCTCAGTTGAACAAGGTTGTTAAGGATAATCCGGTGGCTCCCCCAAAAGTTGTCCCTACAGTTCAATCACCCCAGCCTCCAAAGGTTTCAGTCACTCAAGCTGATAGAGTTCCAGTGTGGCGCCCGATAATTGGACAACATGGTGCTTCTTCATCTCACGTAAAAGACATTAATGGTCAGCCTAATTCCGTTGAAGTCATAGATGTAGTGGATAACACTGGTCAGTTTAAAGATAAAGGGAAGAATGTTATAGGGCAGCCTTTGGATACTTCTTTGCCTGTTGAAGTCGAATCTGTTTTAGAGGTTAATCCTCCTGTTCAACCGGCTAGGCCTAATGCATCTACAAGTCCTAAGGCTTACAAGGGACCAATGACTGATGGTACTAAGGTGCATAATTCTTTTGATGTACTAGCCGACTTGGAGGAGGAAGGTGAGTTGGATTCTTCTAAAACTAAGTTTTCATGGCCAACAGTGCGAATTCTTTCCCGATCAACATCGTTTAATAGTTTGGATCCTCCTCCTTTAAAATCAAAATTGTGTAGATCGAATTCTATGGATGTGGCTCGTGATTTTCCTGCTTCAGAAAAAGACATTCAGGCTTTTCGAATGTATTGTAAGTCTTTGACTAAAAAGAAGAAGAAATCGAACACAAAGGGTTTTCATGTTAGGCAAAAAAGAGTAACTAGAGCTGCCTCTAAAGCTCCTTTTTCTAATTAATTTTTATGGTTTTCTCATGGATGTTCTCTTTTGGAATGCCCGAGGGGTGGGTAATAAAAATACTAGGGATTATCTAAAGATGTTGAGGGACCAAAATGGGATCAAATTTATGGTTCTTCTAGAACCCAAATTGCGGGGTGATCGTATTACAAAACTAGCTAGAAAGCTGAAATTTCAACATTATATGCATTGTAATCCAGTTAATACACATATATGGCTGTTATGGGATGCTACAATTGAAGTGTCTATTGTCTCAAGTTCTGATCAACAGGTTACAGTTCGATGTAAGCTAGGGGAAAGCTGTAAGGTTTTGGTCTCTTGTATCTATGCAAAATGTGATAGAGCGGATCGCAATTTTTTATGGGATAATCTGCTCGTCATGGCTGGCCAGGTGTTGGTAATAAAAAAACTATTTCATTCCTTCGGAATATTAATAAACAGCATAAACCCTATGTGGTTGTGTTACTTGAACCTAAGATAAAAGGAGATCGTATTGTGGGTTTTGCGAAAAAATTGAATTTTCCTCATTATTTGCATGTTAGTCCTATTAATTCCCATATTTGGGTGTTGTGGAATAATAGTGTATCTATTAATTTATTTCGGGCTTCTAACCAGCAAATCTCTGTGCATTTAACTGTTGAAGATCATCCCACTATCTTGGCAACTTTTGTATATGCCAAATGCGAGGTAGAAAGGCGGGATTTATGGGATCAGTTGCTAGATATCTCCTGCAGTTGCTCAGTTCCTTGGTTTCTTGGAGGAGATTTTAACACTATTGTTCATTCATCTGAGAAGCTGGGTGGGAATGGGCATGATTTTAATAGCATGTCTGATTTTTCGTCCTTCATGATTCATTTGGAGTGGTAGAGGTTTTGAGGGAGCACTTTTACATGGTGTAACGGTCATCGGGGTCGTAGTAGAATATGGGAGCGGTTGGATAGGGTCTTAATTAATGGTCATTTTAAATCTATGATTCTGTCATTCGTGTTCAACACCTTTCTTTGCATGTATTCCGATCACTCACCCCTTCTCATTACTCTCCAACAATTTTCTAAACCAAAGGGCACGTTTTGTTTTCAAAAGATGTGGTTGGAGCATAAAGATTTTATGAATTTGTTACATCTCGGTGGAGTAGACTTGTCTTGCCTTTATCGGGTTCAAAGATGTTCATCTTGCACAAGCGATGCTTCTCAGGAAGGAGTTGAAAACTGGAATTGGACGGTTTTTGGGCACGTTCAAAAAAAATAAATGTTACTCGGGATAACATCTTACGTCTTGAATTTCGGCTTCAACATGGGTGGGATGCTTGATGCATGATCGATTTGTAATCATCGGATGGAACTAGAGCGATTATATCGTGGGAGGAGGATATTGTGCAACAAAAGTCTCGTGAATCTTGGCTTCGTGATGGTGACCGTAATACATCCTTTTTCATGCTTCTCTTAGAGACCGGAAAACATATAATCGGACCCGTATTAAATTGGCGGATGGTACTTGGTGCCTTGATGATAAGAAATTGGGTGATCTTGCTATCTCCTACTTCTACGATTCTGTTCTCGACTTACGCGATTATCAATGAAGAGTTGTTTTACGGTATTGAAGGTCGTGTTAGTTTTACGGATAACCAGCGTCTCGAAGCAGTGCCTTCGTTGGAGAAAGTCTGGAATGCTATCTGTAACCTCAATGCCGACAGTGCGCCAGGACCAGATGGATTTACTGGTCACTTTTTTCGTGGCTGTTGGTCAGTGGTTAAAAATGATGTAGTTGATGCGGTGCAAGAATTCTTCTGTGGTGCTATTCTCCCTAGGGGCGTTTGCCCGGCTTTAGTTTTAATCCCGAAAGTGGCGTCTCCTATCTCTTTTGGAGATTTTCGACCAATAAGTCTCTGCAATTTTACTTGTAAAATCATATCTAAGATTTTGGCAGCCCGTTTAGCGGAGATTTTACCTCGGGTCATATCTCCTGAACAGTTTGGTTTTGTCAAGGGGAGGGCTATTCAAGAAAATATTGCCTTAGCTCATGAATTGATTGGCCGTATAGATAAAAAGGTTCGGGGAGGTAACGTAGCCTTTAAATTTGATATGTCGAAAGCTTATGATCGCCTAGAATGGTCGTTTCTTCTCCGTTCTCTTCGTGCTTTTGGTTTTAATGATCGCGTATGTGATCTTATGGAACGTATGCTCAATAATATTTGGTACTTCGTCAAGATTAATGGCACTAGTTTCGGCTTCTTTAACTCTTCACGTGGGGTTCGGCAGGGTGATCCTTTGTCGCCGCTTCTATTTATTCTTGCTCAGGAGGTCTTTTCGCGTGCAATAAATAGAGGTTTCTTGGCTGGTCATATGGTTCCGTACAATCATGGTCGAGGCGATATGCTTATTTCACACCTTCTATACGCTGATGATATGATTTTGTTCAGTAATGCGGGGAAACGATCTATCGTGAATCTTCGAAAGCTTCTTAATATATACAAGCAATCTTCCGGTCAACTTGTTAATCTTCAGAAAAGTGGGTTCTACACTGCTTCTTGGTTTTCTCATGCTAAAATTCAGCGTATAACTAATTGGTCGGGATGCAGTCATCATTCGTTACCCATGAAATATTTGGGTCTCCCTCTTTTCAGGGGTCGTGTTAAACGCCGATATTTTGAAGATCTTGAGTCAAGGGTTCTAAAAAAAATTGAAGGTTGGAAAACGAGGTTGTTATCGTTTGGGGGTAAGATCATCCTTCTTAAATCGGTATTATGTAGTATCCCTATTTATGCTCTAGCTGCTATTAAAGTGCTCTGTTTACTCGTTCTTAATCGCATTGAAAGAACGATGGCGAATTTTCTTTGGGGCAGTTCGGGAGATAGTAGAATTCATTGGGTGTCGTGGCAGAATATTTGTAAACCAATTTCTTAGGGTGGTTTGGGTCTCCGTTCTCTTAAGCATATCAGAGATTCCCTTCAAGCAAAGCTTGCTTGGAGTGTTTTAACTGGCAGCAGCTTATGGGCAAAATTCATCATAGCTAAGTACAAAGTTTCGGATGGTTTTACAGCTCCCATTTTTTCTTCGCATGTCTGGCGATCTGCTCATTCCCACTCATCGACTATTCTGCCGCTTAGTCGTTGGGTTTTGGGTTGAGGAGAGGTATCTTTTTGGAACGACAATTGGTTGGGTCATCGATTGGTAGGTCCTTTTCCCATGGACATTAAGCTTACGGTGCAACAAGCTTTTAATCATCTTCCCTCCATTCTGCCATTAATTCCTCCTCAGCATCATGAAACTATTACTAGTATTAAACTTCAAGCGGACATTCCAGACAGACTTGTGTTCAGATTATCGACTTCGGGTAACTTTGATTCCAAGGCTTTTTGGAATCATTATAGGCAGCGTGAGGCTACTCTTCCGTGGGCAAAGAAAATCTGGCAGGATGGATTCCCACCAAGATAAGTGCTTTTGGTTGGAAATTAATTTTCGGTGCTCTCCCAGTGGATCTTCGACTTCATTCTCGTAAAGTGCCTATCGTATCTCGATGTGTTTGCTGCCAGCTGACTCATGATAGGGAATCTATTAATCATTTATTTTTACATTCTGAGATTGCTAAAGATCTATGGAGTCGGTTTGCTCGTCCATTCAATAAAATTGATAGGTATTTATCTATCCCACATTTGTTCCAGATTTGGTCTGATGGGGCTTCATCCCGTTCACAGATAGGAGGTGCTCTGTAAGACCCCGATTCCCGGTTAGCTTGAATTACATGCAATGCTCGCACTTCTTCCCTTGTTGATCGCTTATTTGATTTCTGAGAGAGTCTAGATGTGTATGAGAGATCACATTAAGACCAAAATACTTTTAAGAGATGTCATTTAGTTGTTAACTTGCTAAAGTCACAAGTCGTAACTCGACGATAATCGAAATGTGACGCGATTGAGAGTTTACTCGGGGTTTTGTGTTTCGTACCTCGATTTGGTCCTAGATCTTTACATGATGATTAAATAAAAATTTTAGATGTGTTAGACTTCTAGATGGATGCATATATGTAAGTATTAGATATCATTCATAACATCCTTAACATGATTTAAATCTTGTTTGAATGCTTGTCGAATCGACGGTTTGATTGCTACTTTACTTCTTGTCGTTCTTCTTCTTTATACGACTTTTTCGGTTGGTATTATTTTGAACCTAGATGACTAGGGGACCTTGGGGAATTAACTTAGAATTATTTTTGAGTGGTCGTGTAAACGTTTACACACGCTCGAGTTTGATTTTCGGAAATTCGCGTATTTCCGAAGGCCACGATAGGTCTGTAGTATTTTGGCCATAACTTTGCGTACGAAACTCGGAATTCGGATCCGTTTGATGTGTTAGAAACTAGACTCATATATATTTCTAAAAATACCTTTTGTGTAATTTTAGGACGTGTATTTTGGTACAGGACCAATTTGTAAAATGACCAAAATTCTGGTCTGCTATAGTTGACCACTCATTGTGTGTTAGACTTTATTTTTGGCCAACCTAACCCTACCCAAACCCAACCTAAACCACCCTAAACTACCCTAGTTCGTCCTACTTATCCTCCATTGCATGTTCAACAAGTTTTGAGAGTCCTTGGGTGCATGCAAACCACTTGGCATGTAGAGACATCCACATGCACAAACATGCATTGGACACCTTCTCCCACCCCACTTCAACCAAAGATTGACCAAATGCATCCACTAAGCCATCCTATTCAGCCATCTTCTCCAAAAAACGTGGGTTATCATATCTCTAAGGTTAGAGAGGTTTTCTTGAAGGTTCATAGGTGATCAACAATGGTGGCCAAAGCTTGAGGAGGCCATTTCCAAAACCCAACCATAGAAGAGGAGAGGAGGTCAAGGAGATCACATACCTACCTTTGCATGGACGTTTTATACATCTTTTAGGAATGATTTAAGGTGAGTTACAACATCTCTTCTTATTTATTTTAGCCTCATTGACCCTAGGGAAAACAATCTTGCTATATGAGGTCAATGGGTGCACTTAGGACTTTGTAGAGATGCCATGTTCTAGAATATGCTATATGATGAATTTTGGTTGTATGAACAGATTGTAAACATATTATAAACCATAATTTTGATGTCATTTAGGTGTAGTAATGTATGATAAACCATTCTACCTTGTTGTTTAAGTGTTGGAAGCATATTGGATGAGATAGTTAGGCTTGTAGAGATGTCATGTTCTCGTATATGCTAAATGATGTATTTTGGGTTGTATAAACAGATTATGATCAGATTGTAAATCATGATTTTGATGTTATTTAAGTGTGATAATGTATGATAAATCACCCTACTTTGTTGTTTAAGCATTGGGAGCATGTTTGATGAAATAGTTAGACTTGTAGAGATATACTATGTTCACGTATATGCTAAATGCTACATTTTTAGTTGTATGATCAGATTATAAACATGTTATAAACCATGTTTAGGATGTTATTTATGTGTGATAATTTATGATAAATCACCCTACTTTGTTGTTTAAGCATTGGGAGCATGTTTGATGAAATAGTTAGACTTGTAGAGATACTATGTTCACGTATATGCTAAATGCTACATTTTTAGTTGTATGATCAGATTATAAACAGGTTATAAACCATGTTTAGGATGTTATTTATGTGTGATAATTTATGATAAATCACCCTACTTTGTTGTTTAAGCATTGGGAGCATGTTTGATGAAATAGTTAGACTTGTTGAGATGCTATGTTCACGTATATGCTAAATGCTACATTTTTAGTTGTATGATCAGATTATAAACAGGTTATAAACCATGTTTAGGATGTTATTTATGTGTGATAATTTATGATAAATCACCCTACTTTGTTGTTTAAGCATTGGGAGCATGTTTGATGAAATAGTTAGACTTGTTGAGATGATATGTTCACGTATATGCTAAATGCTACATTTTTAGTTGTATGATCTGATTATAAACATGTTATAAACCATGTTTATGATGTTATTTATGTGTGATAATGTATGATAAATCACCCTACCTTGTTGTTAAGCGTTGGGAGCATGTTTGATGAAATAGTTAGGCTTGTAGAGATGTTATGTTCTCGTATATGCTAAATGTTGCATTTTTGGTTGTATGATCGGATTATGACCAGATTATAAACCATGTTTATGATGTTATTTATGTGTTATAATGTATGATAAATCACCCTACCTTGTTGTTTAAGCGTTGGGAGCATGTTTGATGAAATGGTTAGGCTTGTAGAGATGCTATGTTCTCGTATATGCTAAATGTTGCATTTTTGGTTGTATGATCAGATTATGAACTGATTATAAACCATGTTTATGATGTTATTTATGTGTGGTAATGTATGATAAATCATTCCATCTTGTTGTTTAAGTGTTGGAAGCATGTTTGATGAAATGGTTAGACTTGTAGAGATGTCATGTTTCACTATATGCTAGATGATGAAATTTTGGTTAAATGAACATGTTGTAAAGTATGATTATGATGATATTCATGTGTAGAGATATATGATGAAATATGCTATCTTGTTTGTTAAGTGTTGGGAGCATATTTGATAAAATGGTTAGGCTCATATTTGATGAAATGGCAAGAATGAATATATATGCCTAGTTTGTGACATTGATTCTATGTCTCATACTTAATTGTTTGATTGGAGTTTTATGGGTTTAATAACCTTAGTAAACAGGTTGTAAAGTATTTTTATGATGATATTCAAGGGTAGAGATATATGATAAATCATTCTATCTTGTTTGTTTAAGAGTTGGAAGCATGTTTGATGACTAGTGAATGAATATATATGCCTAACTTGTGACTGTGATTCTATGTTGCATACTTAAATGTTTGATTTGGGGTCTTATGGGTTTAATGACCTTAGTAACCTATTTATTCATGTTAGTATGGACATAGGAGAGTATTGAAGCCAACGGCTTCTATACCCTAATTTTTGAAAGATTGATTATGACTCAACGGAGTTGACCATTGGGTTAGTATGACATTAAGGAGTAATATGCCTAAGTCCTACGAATTTTGGGGTAGTATTAATGGAGGTTAAGCCTCCAAGCATTTTAAAGTGTATGAAGAACACTTGATGATTAGAGCCTTGATTTTATCTCTAATGTGATTATGTGCTAGTTGTGAAGTAAAAGCATGACTAGATGATTGTAGAGTACATGCCTACTTATTTGAGCATATGATAATGTATTACGTGTGCTTGAAGTTTGAGTCCAGCTGGAGTCGGTTTGTTGAGTTTTTGGGGCGGGACGATGCATCATCTTCACGAATTGTGAGATTCGTGATTTTGATGGATCGCCGCGCCGGATTGCACACACCCTCTATCGATGGCCACGGTAGGGAAGTAGTTGATCTCAGTTGTAGTATGGAAACATGACTTTGATAACTATCGGAACTCGAGCGGGGAAATGTCTCGGGGACGTCGATATCCACGAAAGGGATATCGAGGACACATAAAGGTTTTGCACGTGTTTTTGCAGGAGCGACACGGCGGAAAAAGGGTAACGGTATCATAACCCTTTTGTATGAATTGACTCACGAGTGCTATATGTGAATAATGTGCTACGTGAATATGATATGATATGAAATGATGGTTGAATGATTTAATGAAATGTTATACTTGTTGATAACATGATATTCGAAATTGTTAAGTATGAGTACCTTGACATGATTATTTATGAAATGTATATTATGCCAATAGCATGAATTATTATTGTTGAGCATGATGCCATGACAGGAAGTTATGTTAGTAACTTGCTAAGTCTTTATGACTTACTCCTATTTGTTTTGATTGTTTTCCCTAGATCCGAGCCGAGCGAGCGGTTCGAAGTGAGTATCGATTTGCGTTGGAGAAGCTTTTGACGAGGTTGCTACCTTGTAATTTTAGTATCTTTTCTTTTGGCAAGGACGATGGGAACATAAAGTTATATAAACTTTATGTGGGGTAGCAAGACTTTGTGTGTTTGATTATTAGTACTTATGTTAATTAGTACTTAATGTTTGAGAGCCGACATGTGTTAGTCGTGCCTTGTGTATTTATGATGATCATGCTTTAGTTGTTTTAACCATGTATTGGTTTGTTTATTATGTTTGTTATCCGGCATGTTTTTAGCCGTTAAGCATGTTAGACTAGAGTTGTAGACTTAGTTTAATGTTGGGTTCAGTAACGTCGCCGATGACTTGGTATATAATTGCTATAAATTGTTATACGTGCCTATTGTTGCGTCACATGATTTTATTTTTGGACCAAGAGATTCATTATCTCTAAGGTTGTGTTAGTTTGAGCTTGTTAGCTCGGGTGCCACAATTTAATTATAATACGCTTCCGCATGTGTTAAAGTTTTTGGCGTATCGCCGTTATGGCCTTACCCGTTATTTGTTATCTTGTGTGTTTTTGATGGCACGACCTCGGGGTCTCGTATTGGGATTCGGGTCGGGTCGTCACAGTTGGTATCAGAGCTATTGGTTAGC
Organism: Codonopsis lanceolata; assembly: GCA_013146195.2. Lineage (NCBI taxonomy): Eukaryota > Viridiplantae > Streptophyta > Magnoliopsida > Asterales > Campanulaceae > Codonopsis > Codonopsis lanceolata. The sequence goes on from CM028377.1 coordinate 96,643,240, forward strand.
TGTCTGCCAGGATAGGTTCCTTGGCCTAGTTTGGGGGTTGGTTTTGTGTGAATCGTTGAATATTAACGTCGAGAGTTATTGTAAGATTAAGATGTTTGAATCTAGAATGTGTGTTAGCACTAGTAGAGGTGCCAGTATTGATGAGTATAAGGTAGTATTAGTAGTATCCATGTTTGAGAATCCACCAGAGAATTGGTGGCAAATATTATGAGATTATGGTTTAATATTTAAGTGATGATCACGGAGTTAGCTCATTGGAGCAGAGTACTTAGTACCGAATGAGACTAGGAAGAATCCATGAATTGTGAAAGAGTTAAGGATTAAGGATGGAATATTATAGGCAATTTATTTTATTACAGCTTGCGGATTATCGAGGGGCTGTGGACTGTACTTATGAGAAAGAGTTGGATATCGAGGGATACGCTTGAGAGAGGACCTCGAGAACTGTTAAGGATGATGATGAGTTAAAAGGCAGTTTGAAAAGATTGCCTTAAGTTGAGGATTAACGATTCTAGTAGTGATAGTAAGCGGTCTAGTGACTCTTAGTGAGATGGTGATAGACGACCTAGAGTTTGAGGTTGTGTACGTATGTGGCGGTTGGCCATTGCGGAGTTTTGAGACCTACCGAGATAGGAGGTAACTCCTTATTTATATATTATGGTTATTATTATCGCTACTATGAGTATGCGTGGTATCGTTAGCTCACATGCATTCATACATACATTGCATTGAGTATTGAAATCTATTGATTGTTGGTTTCTCGGGTTTATTGATATGATAAAGGATGATGTCCCGGTATGGGATTTGTTTATGGTTTTGATTGAATTTTGATTTTTTGGCAAGCAATTAATTGCGGTATAAAAATGTGATAATGTTTACTAGTTGTATTTGCTAGTGGTGCGTTGAGTTTATACACTCTATGGATATACGTGTAATGTTATGAGTTGCATGAATTAAATGGATTATATGGATTATATGAGTAGAAGTATGATGGTACTTGGTGATTATATATCACATTTGCATGATATACGTGTATGCATGTGGTATTGTTAATAATAGGAATTTTGTCATTTGCTTAAAGATTAAATTATGAGTAAGGATATGGTTACAAAAAATAAAATAAAATAAAATGTATTTAACGGATATAGTTGTATTTGAGTATGAACATGCTTATGTGCATTAGTAGTAAAGGTAACTTGCTTAGTCTGTTGCATGATTATGTGAGACAATAGGGAAGGATGCTTAGAAATTTTCTCATGGACCTTGGCATCCTTGCAACGGAAGCTTTTGAAATCCAATTTAGCCGGTACCCTGAATTGGTGATCAAAAGAGGTTCGTTGGTGGACTAGGATTGGTAGCAAGTAGGTTAGAAATTGACTAAACCAATTACCAAAGGGAACGAACAGAAATGGAATGAATTTTTAATCAATGCTATTATGTGTTGTTATGTGTTTCATCCATAATTTGGAAATTTTGAGTGTGGCTTGCATGATCATGAATGTTGACTTATTGTTTTAGGAGCGTGTTGTGGAACACTCTTCTTTAGTTTGTGGATTGCCCTATCGGCAATTTTTATGTCTTATGATTTGGAATTTGTTGTACTGAAGTCCCATGTTGTAGCACCGAGGCATATAGTTTCGGAATATTGATCTTTATAAAGTCTTGATTTTGTTTTTGTGATATGTTAAGGATTCACGTGGTTAATTAATCAGTAATGGAATTTGTGTGTACTTTTGTGACTCAAGTCTGAGTCAAGTTATTTTCAATCTTAAGTGTTTGGTAATATGGTTATTGGCAATTTTTGAACTTGTGAATGTGAGATTTTTGGTAATTGATTTTTGAGTATTTGGTTTGGTTATTGTGATAATAGACTCGGAGATTGAGTCTAGGTTTATGGTTTTGAGCATCGAGTGTTCACTCGAGATTGAGAGACAAGGTAGTTGTGTTTGGGTATTTGTTGTTGGGTGATGACCTAACTTTCGTTTGTTATATGGTTTAGAATTCGGGACGAATTCTTTTTAAGGGGGAGAGGATGTAAGACCCCGATTCCCGGTTAGCTTGAATTGCGTGCAATGCTCGCACTTCTTCCCTTGTTGATCGCTTATTTGATTTCTGAGAGAGTCTAGATGTGTATGAGAGATCACATTAAGACCAAAATACTTTTAAGAGATGTCATTTAGTTGTTAACTTGCTAAAGTCACAAGTCGTAATTCGACGATAATCGAAATGTGACGCGATTGAGAGTTTACTCGGGTTTTGTGTTCGACCTCGATTTGGTCCTAGATCTTTACATGATGATTAAATAACATGTTTAGATGTGTTAGACTTCTAGATGGATGCATATATGTAAGTATTAGATATCATTCATAACATCCTTAACATGATTTAAATCTTGTTTGAATGCTTGTCGAATCGACGGTTTGATTGCTACTTTACTTCTTGTCGTTCTTCTTCTTTGTACGACTTTTTCGGTTGGTATTATTTTGACCCTAGATGACTAGGGGACCTTGGGGAATTAACTTAGAATTATTTTTGAGTGGTCGTGTAAACGTTTACACACGCTCGAGTTTGATTTTCGGAAATTCGCGTATTCAGAAGGCCACGATAGGTCTGTAGTATTTTGGCCATAACTTTGTGTACGAAACTCGGAATTCGGATCCGTTTGATGTGTTAGAAACTAGACTCATAGATATTTCTAAACATACCTTTTTTTGTAATTTTAGGACGTGTATTTCGGTACAGGAACATTTTGTAAAATGACCCAAATTCTGGTCTACTATAGTTGACCACTCATTGTGTGTTAGACTTTCTATTTGGCCAACCTAACCCTACCCAAACCCAACCTAACCCACCCTAAACTACCCTAGTTCGTCCTACCTATCCTCCATTGCATGTTCAACAAGTTTGAGAGTCCTTGGTGCATGCAAACCACTTGGCAGTAGAGACATCCACATGCACAAACATGCATTGGACACCTTCTCCCACCCCACTTCAACCAAAGATTGACCAAATGCATCCACTAAGCCATCCTATTCAGCCATCTTCTCCAAAAACGTGGCTTATCATATCTCTAAGGTTAGAGAGGTTTTCTTGAAGGTTCATAGGTGATCAACAATGGTGGCCAAGTCTTGAGGAGGCCATTTCCAAAACCCAACCATAGAAGAGGAGAGGAGGTCAAGGAGATCACATACCCACCTTTGCATGGACGTTTTGTACATCTTGTAGGACTGATTTAAGGTGAGTTACAACATCTCTTCTTATTTATTTTAGCCTCATTGACCCTAGGGAAAACAATCTTGCTATATGAGGTCAATGAGAGCACTTAGGACTTTGTAGAGATGCCATGTTCTAGAATATGCTATATGATGAATTTTGGTTGTATGAACAGATTATAAACATATTATAAATCATGATTTTGATGTCATTTAGGTGTAGTAATGTATGATAAACCATTCTACCTTGTTGTTTAAGTGTTGGAAGCATATTGGATGAGATAGTTAGGCTTGTAGAGATGTCATGTTCTCGTATATGCTAAATGATGTATTTTGGGTTGTATAAACAGATTATGATCAGATTGTAAATCATGATTTTGATGTTATTTAAGTGTGATAATGTATGATAAATCACCCTACTTTGTTGTTTAAGCATTGGGAGCATGTTTGATGAAATAGTTAGGCTTGTAGAGATGCTATGTTCACGTATATGCTAAATGCTACATTTTTAGTTGTATGATCAGATTATAAACATGTTATAAACCATGTTTAGGATGTTATTTATGTGTGATAATGTATGATAAATCACCCTACTTTGTTGTTTAAGCATTGGGAGCATGTTTGATGAAATAGTTAGGCTTGTAGAGATACTATGTTCACGTATATGCTAAATGCTACATTTTTAGTTGTATGATCAGATTATAAACAGGTTATAAACCATGTTTATGATGTTATTTATGTGTGATAATTGTATGATAAATCACCCTACTTTGTTGTTTAAGCATTGGGAGCATGTTTGATGAAATAGTTAGGCTTGTAGAGATGCTATGTTCACGTATATGCTAAATGTTACATTTTTAGTTGTATGATCAGATTATAAACAGATTATAAACCATGTTTATGATGTTATTTATGTGTGATAATGTATGATAAATCACCCTACTTTGTTGTTTAAGCATTGGGAGCATGTTTGATGAAATAGTTAGGCTTGTAGAGATGCTATGTTCTCGTATATGCTAAATGTTGCATTTTTAGTTGTATGATCAGATTATAAACAGTTATAAACCATGTTTATGATGTTATTTATGTGTGATAATGTATGATAAATCACCCTACCTTGTTGTTAAGCGTTGGGAGCATGTTTGATGAAATAGTTAGGCTTGTAGAGATGTTATGTTCTCGTATATGCTAAATGTTGCATTTTTGGTTGTATGATCAGATTATGACAGATTATAAACCATGTTTATGATGTTATTTATGTGTTATAATGTATGATAAATCACCCTACCTTGTTGTTTAAGTGTTGGGAGCATGTTTGATGAAATGGTTAGGCTTGTAGAGATGCTATGTTCTCGTATATGCTAAATGTTGCATTTTTGGTTGTATGATCAGATTATGAACAGATTATAAACCATGTTTATGATGTTATTTATGTGGTAATGTATGATAAATCATTCCATCTTGTTGTTTAAGTGTTGGAGCATGTTTGATGAAATGGTTAGACTTGTAGAGATGTCATGTTTCACTATATGCTAGATGATGAAATTTTGGTTAAATGAACATGTTGTAAAGTATGATTATGATGATATTCATGTGTAGAGATATATGATGAAATATGATATCTTGTTTGTTTAAGTGATGGGAGCATATTTGATAAAATGGTTAGGCTCATATTTGATGAAATGGCAAGAATGAATATATATGCCTAGTTGGTGACATTGATTCTATGTTGATACTTAATTGTTTGATTGGAGTTTTATGGGTTTAATAACCTTAGTAAACAGGATTGTAAAGTATGTTTATGATGATATTCAAGGGTAGAGATATATGATAAATCATTCTATCTTGTTTGTTTAAGTGTTGGAAGCATGTTTGATGACTTGTGAATGAATATATATGCCTAACTTGTGACTGTGATTCTATGTTGCATACTTAAATGTTTGATTTGGGGTCTTATGGGTTTAATGACCTTAGTAACCTATTTATTCATGTTAGTATGGACATAGGAGAGTATTGAGGTCAACAGCTTCTATACCCTAATTTTTGAAAGATTGATTATGACTCAACGGAGTTGACCATTGGGTTAGTATGACATTAAGGAGTAATATGCCTAAGTCCTATGAATTTTGGGGTAGTATTAATGGAGGTTAAGCCTCCAAGAATTTTAAAGTGTATGAAGAACACTTGATGATTAGAGCCTTGATTTTATCTCTAATGTGATTATGTGCTAGTTGTGAAGTAAAAGCATGACTAGATGATTGTAGAGTACATGCCTACTTATTTGAGCATATGATAATGTATTACGTGTGCTTGAAGTTTGAGTCATTGAGTCGGTTTGTTGAGTTTTGGGCGGGGCGATGCATCATCTTCACGAATTGTGAGATTCGTGATTTTGATGGATCGCCGCGGATTGCACACACCCTCTATCGATGGCCACGGTAGGGAAGTAGTTGATCTCGGTTGTAGTATGGAAACATGACTTTGATAACTATCGGAACTCGGCGGGAAATGTCTCGGGGGCGTCGATATCCACGAAAGGGATATCGAGGACACATAAAGGTTTTGCACGTGTTTTTGCGGGAGCGACACGGCGGAAAAAGGGTAACGTATCATATCCCTTTTGTATGAATTGACTCACGAGTGCTATATGTGAATAATGTGCTACGTGAATATGATATGATATGAAATGATGGTTGAATGAATTAATGAAATGTTATACTTGTTGATAACATGATATTCAAATTGTTAAGTATGAATACCTTGACATGATTATTTATGAAATGTATATTATGCCAATAGCATGAATTATTATTGTTGAGCATGATGCCATGACGAGGAAGTTATGTTAGTAACTTGCTAAGTCTTTATGACTTACTCCTATTTGTTTTGATTGTTTTCCCTAGATCCGAGCCGAGCGGTTCGAAGTGAGTATCGATTTGCGTTGGAGAAGCTTTTGACGAGGTTGCTACCTTGTAATTTTAGTATCTTTTCTTTTGGCAAGGGCGATGGGAACATAAAGTTATATAAACTTTATGTGGGGTAGCAAGACTTTGTGTGTTTGATTATTAGTACTTATGTTAATTAGTACTTAATGTTTGAGAGCCGACATGTGTTAGTCGTGCCTTGTGTATTTATGATGATCATGCTTTAGTTGTTTTAACCATGTATTGGTTTGTTTATTATGTTTGTTATCCGGCATGTTTTTAGCCGTTAAGCATGTTAGACTAGAGTTGTAGACTTAGTTTAATGTTGGGTTCGACATGCGTCGCCGATGACTTGGTATATAATTGCTATAAATTGTTATATGTGCCTATTGTTGCGTCACATGATTTTATTTTTGGACCAAGAGATTCATTATCTCTAAGGTTGTGTTAGTTTGAGCTTGTTAGCTCGGGCGCCTGTTTAATTATAATACGCTTCGCATGTGTTAAAGTTTTTGGCGTATCGCCGTTATGGCCACTTATTTGTTATCTTGTGTGTTTTTGATGGCACGACCTCGGGGTCTCGTATTGGGATTCC
>CM028377.1:96650070-96731248 GCA_013146195.2 Codonopsis lanceolata
ACATTCACAAGTTCAAAATTGCCAATAACCATATTACCAAACACTTAAGATTGAAAATAACTTGACTTAGGCTTGAGTCACAAAAGTACACACAAATTCCATTCTTGATTAATTAACCACGTGAATCCTTAACATATCACAAAAACAAAATCAAGACTTTATAAAGATCAATATTCCGAAACTATATGCCTCGGTGCTACAACATGGGATTTCAGTACAACAACTTCCAAATCATAAGACATAAAAATTGCCGATAGGGCAATCCACAAACTAAAGAAGAGTGTTCCACAACACGCTCCTAAAACAATAAGTCAACATTCATGATCATGCAAGCCATACTCAAAATTTTCTAATTATGGATGAAACACATAACAACACATAATAGCATTGATTAAAAATTCATTCCATTTCTGTTCGTTCCCTTTGGTAATTGGTTTAGTCAATTTCTAACCTACTTGCTACCAATCCTAGTCCACCAACGAACCTCTTTTGATCACCAATTGTGCAGGCTAAATTAGTTCAAAAACTTCCGTTGCAAGGATGCCAAGGTCCATGAGAAAATTTCTAAGCATCCCCTATTGTCTCACATAATCATGCAGGGATAAAGCAAGTTACCTTTACTACTAATGCACATAAGCATGTTCATACTCAAATACAACTATATCCGTTAAATACATTTTATTTTATTTTATTTTTTTGTAACCATATCCTTACTCATAATTTAATCTTTAAGCAAATGACAAAATTCATATTATTAACAATACCACATGCATACACGTATATCATGCAAATGTGATATATAATCACCAAGTACCATCATACTTCTACTCATATAATCCATATAATCCATTTAATTCATGCAACTCGTAACATTACACGTATATCCATAGAGTGTATAAACTCAACGCACCACTAGCAAATACAACTAGTAAACATTATCACATTTTTATACTGCAATTAATTGCTTGCCAAAAAAATCAAAATTCAATCAAAACCATAACCAAATCCCATACCGGGACATCATCCTTTATCATATCAATAAACCCGAGAAACCAACAATCAATAGATTTCAATACTCAATGCAATGTATGTATGAATGCATATGAGCTAACGATACCACGCATACTCATAGTAGCGATAATAATAACCATAATATATAAATAAGGAGTTACCTCCTATCTCGGTAGGTCTCAAAACTCCGCAATGGCCAACCGCCACATACGTACACAACCTCAAACTCTAGGTCGTCTATCACCATCTCACTAAGAGTCACTAGACCGCTTACTATCACTACTAGAATCGTTAATCCTCAACTTAAGGCAATCTTTTCAAACTGCCTTTTAACTCATCATCATCCTTAACAGTTCTCGAGGTCCTCTCTCAAGCGTATCCCTCGATATCCAACTCTTTCTCATAAGTACAGTCCACAGCCCCTCGATAATCCGCAAGCTGTAATAAAATAAATTGCCTATAATATTCCATCCTTAATCCTTAACTCTTTCACAATTCATGGATTCTTCCTAGTCTCATTCGGTACTAAGTACTCACTCAATGAGCTAACTCCGTGATCATCACTTAAATATTAAACCATAATCTCATAATATTTGCCACCAATTCTCTGGTGGATTCTCAAACATGGATACTACTAATACTACCTTATACTCATCAATACTGGCACCTCTACTAGTGCTAACACACATTATAGATTCAAACATCTTAATCTTACAATAACTCTCGGCGTTAATATTCAACGATTCACAAAACCAACCCCAAACTAGGCCAGGAACCTATCTGGGGAGCGGCTAACCAATAGCTCGATACCATGACGACCCGACCCGAATCCCATCGAGACCAGGTCGTGCCATCAAAAACACACAAGATAACAAATAGCGGGTAAGGCCATAACGGCGTCGCCAAAAACTTTAACACATGCGGGCGTATTATAATTAAATTGTGGCACCGAGCTAACAAGCTCAAACTAACACAACCTTAGAGAAATGAATCTCTTGGTCCAAAAATAAAATCATGCGATTAACAACAAAGGCGTATAACATTTATAGCAATTATACCAAGTCATCGGCGGCGTTACGGCCGAACCCAACATTAAACTAAGTCTACAACTCTAGTCTAACATGCTTAACGGCTAAAAACATGCCGGATAACAAACATAATAAACAAACCAATACATGGTTTAAACAACTAAAGCATGATCATCATAAATACACAAGACACGACTAACACATGTCGGCTCTCAAACATTAAGTACTAATTAACATAAGTACTAATAATCAAACACACAAAGTCTTGCTACCCCACATAAAGTTTATATAACATCATGTTCCCATCGTCCTTGCCAAAAGAAAAGATACTAAAATTATAAGGTAGCAACCTCGTCAAAAGTTTCTCCAACGCAAATCGATACTCACTTCGAACCGCTCGCTCGGCTCGGATCTAGGGAAAACAATCAAAACAAATAGGAGTAAGTCAAAAAGACTTAGCAAGTTACTAACATAACTTCCTGTCATGGCATCATGCTCAACAATAATAATTCATAATATTGGCATAATATACATTTCATAAATAATCACGTCAAGGTACTCATACTTAACAATTTCGAATATCATGTTATCAACAAGTATAACATTTCATTAAATCATTCAACCATCATTTCATATCATATCATATTCACGTAGCACATTATTCACATATAGCACTCGTGAGTCAATTCATACAAAAGGGTTATGATACCGTTACCCTTTTTTTCGCGAGTGTCGCTCTGCAAAACCGTGCAAAACCTTTATGTGTCCTCGATATCCCTTTCGTGGATATCGGCGTCCCAAGACATTTCCCCGCTCGAGTTCCGATAGTTATCAAAGTCATGTTTCCATACTACAAGCGAGATCAACTACTTCCCTACGTGGCCATCGATAGAGGGTGTGTGCAAATCCGGCGCGATCCATCAAAATCACGAATCTCACAATTCGTGAAGATGATCATCGTCCCAAAACTCAACAAACCGACTCGGCTGGACTCAAACTTCAAGCACACGTAATACATTATCATATGCTCAAATAAGTAGGCATGTACTCTACAATCATCTAGTCATGCTTTTACTTCACAACTAGCACATAATCACATTAGAGATAAAATTAAGGCTCTAATCATAAAGTGTCCTTCATACACTTTAAAATGCTTGGAGGCTTAACCTCCATTAATACTACCCCAAAATTCGTAGGACTTAGGCATATTACTCCTTAATGTCATACTAACCCAATGGTCAACTCCGTTGAGTCATAATCAATCTTTCAAAAATTAGGGTATAGAAGCCGTTGGCTTCAATACTCTCCTATGTCCATACTAACATGAATAAATAGGTTACTAAGGTCATTAAACCCATAAGACCCCAAATCAAACATTTAAGTATGCAACATAGAATCACAGTCACAAGTTAGGCATATATATTCATTCACTAGTCATCAAACATGCTTCCAACTCTTAAACAAACAAGATAGAATGATTTATCATATATCTCTACCCTTGAATATCATCATAAAAATACTTTACAACCTGTTTACTAAGGTTATTAAACCCATAAAACTCCAATCAAACAATTAAGTATGAGACATAGAATCAATGTCACAAACTAGGCATATATATTCATTCTTGCCATTTCATCAAATATGAGCCTAACCATTTTATCAAATATGCTCCCAACACTTAACAAACAAGATAGCATATTTCATCATATATCTCTACACATGAATATCATCATAATCATACTTTACAACATGTTCATTTAACCAAAATTTCATCATCTAGCATATAGTGAAACATGACATCTCTACAAGTCTAACCATTTCATCAAACATGCTTCCAACACTTAAACAACAAGATGGAATGATTTATCATACATTACCACACATAAATAACATCATAAACATGGTTTATAATCAGTTCATAATATGATCATACAACCAAAAATGCAACATTTAGCATATACGAGAACATAGCATCTCTACAAGCCTAACCATTTCATCAAACATGCTCCCAACGCTTAAACAACAAGGTAGGGTGATTTATCATACATTATAACACATAAATAACATCATAAACATGGTTTATAATCTGGTCATAATCCGATCATACAACCAAAATGCAACATTTAGCATATACGAGAACATAACATCTCTACAAGCCTAACTATTTCATCAAACATGCTCCCCGCTTAACAACAAGGTAGGGTGATTTATCATACATTATCACACATAAATAACATCATAAACATGGTTTATAACATGTTTATAATCAGATCATACAACTAAAAATGTAGCATTTAGCATATACGTGAACATATCATCTCAACAAGTCTAACTATTTCATCAAACATGCTCCCAATGCTTAAACAACAAAGTAGGGTGATTTATCATAAATTATCACACATAAATAACATCTAAACATGGTTTATAACCTGTTTATAATCTGATCATACAACTAAAATGTAGCATTTAGCATATACGTGAACATAGCATCTCAACAAGTCTAACTATTTCATCAAACATGCTCCCAATGCTTAAACAACAAAGTAGGGTGATTTATCATAAATTATCACACATAAATAACATCCTAAACATGGTTTATAACCTGTTTATAATCTGATCATACAACTAAAAATGTAGCATTTAGCATATACGTGAACATAGTATCTCTACAAGTCTAACTATTTCATCAAACATGCTCCCAATGCTTAAACAACAAAGTAGGGTGATTTATCATAAATTATCACACATAAATAACATCCTAAACATGGTTTATAACATGTTTATAATCTGATCATACAACTAAAAATGTAGCATTTAGCATATACGTGAACATAGTATATCTCTACAAGTCTAACTATTTCATCAAACATGCTCCCAATGCTTAAACAACAAAGTAGGGTGATTTATCATACATTATCACACTTAAATAACATCAAAATCATGATTTACAATCTGATCATAATCTGTTTATACAACCCAAAATACATCATTTAGCATATACGAGAACATGACATCTCTACAAGCCTAACTATCTCATCCAATATGCTTCCAACACTTAAACAACAAGGTAGAATGGTTTATCATACATTACTACACCTAAATGACATCAAAATTATGGTTTATAATATGTTTACAATCTGTTCATACAACCAAAATTCATCATATAGCATATTCTAGAACATGGCATCTCTACAAAGTCCTAAGTGCACCCATTGACCTCATATAGCAAGATTGTTTTCCCTAGGTTCAATGAGGCTAAAATAAATAAGAAGAGATGTTGTAACTCACCTTAAATCATTCCTAAAAGATGTATAAAACGTCCATGCAAAGGTAGGTATGTGATCTCCTTGACCTCCTCTCCTCTTCTTTGGTTGGGTTTTGGAAATGGCCTCCTCAAGCTTTGGCCACCATTGTTGATCACCTATGAACCTTCAAGAAAACCTCTCTAACCTTAGAGATATGATAACCCACGTTTTTTTGGAGAAGATGGCTGAATAGGATGGCTTAGTGGATGCATTTGGTCAATCTTTGGTTGAAGTGGGGTGGGAGAAGGTGTCCAATGCATGTTTGTGCATGTGGATGTCTCTACATGCCAAGTGGTTTGCATGCACCCAAGGACTCTCAAAACTTGTTGAACATGCAATGGAGGATAAGTAGGACGAACTAGGGTAGTTTAGGGTGGTTTAGGTTGGGTTTGGGTAGGGTTAGGTTGGCCAAAAATAAAGTCTAACACACAATGAGTGGTCAACTATAGCAGACCAGAATTTTGGTCATTTTACAAATTGGTCCTGTACCAAAATACACGTCCTAAAATTACACAAAAGGTATTTTTAGAAATATATATGAGTCTAGTTTCTAACACATCAAACGGATCCGAATTCCGAGTTTCGTACGCAAAGTTATGGCCAAAATACTACAGACCTATCGTGGCCTTCGGAAATACGCGAATTTCCGAAAATCAAACTCGAGCGTGTGTAAACGTTTACACGACCACTCAAAAATAATTCTAAGTTAATTCCCCAAGGTCCCCTAGTCATCTAGGTTCAAAATAATACCAACCAAAAAAGTCGTATAAAGAAGAAGAACGACAAGAAGTAAAGTAGCAATCAAACCGTCGATTCGACAAGCATTCAAACAAGATTTAAATCATGTTAAGGATGTTATGAATGATATCTAATACTTACATATATGCATCCATCTAGAAGTCTAACACATCTAAAATTTTTATTTAATCATCATGTAAAGATCTAGGACCAAATCGAGGTACGAAACACAAAACCCCGAGTAAACTCTCAATCGCGTCACATTTCGATTATCGTCGAGTTACGACTTGTGACTTTAGCAAGTTAACAACTAAATGACATCTCTTAAAAGTATTTTGGTCTTAATGTGATCTCTCATACACATCTAGACTCTCTCAGAAATCAAATAAGCGATCAACAAGGGAAGAAGTGCGAGCATTGCATGTAATTCAAGCTAACCGGGAATCGGGGTCTTACACCAACTCCCTCATGGCATCAAGAGAACTTCCTCATGCCCGAAACTCGGGAAAAAGCAGGGGCCCTTATTACTAAAGTAGCAGATGTACCGGATCTCGACAAGATTAACATCTACAAACGCAGCGGGTGTCCTGCCACTGTTGGGCTTGGCATGATGAGGAGGCTGCGACATGGTGGGATCCGGAAGAGGAGTGTCGACCACTCAAGCTCTGTGCGGGTAGGCGAAATCGGAATGTGTATGGCTGAGGTAACTATCCTTCTTAGCCACGTAGTCTGTTTCTCCTTTAATAGACGGTAAACACTGACCATGAATTGATTTGCAGATAGCCATGAAGGCTGAGCTGGTGTACGACCGGCTAATTGATAATATCAATTCAAATGTTTCACTGACCAAGGAGAAGAATCAACTAGAAGAAAGTGTCAACTCTCTCTCCTCCGAGCTGAAACTAAGCGAGGAGACTGTCACCGCTAAGGTGACAGAACTTTCAAAAATCGAGGAAGAGAAGAAGGCCTTGGAGTCGCATCTGGATTTCTCCAAAAAAAAAATCCAAGGAAATGGCCCTAAAAAATATCTCCTCGGTCAGGAAGGATCTTCGGGCTGCCCTGAGCCAGCTTAAAGAGGCCAAGGTCGTTGCTGCCGAGCAAGAAAAGAAGCTAAGGGAAGAATTGGGCAACCCGAATGAAGAGCAGAAGTAAGTCATCATCGGTGATTACAAAAACTTTGCTGACTTCGTTGCTTGTGTTGAGAATGAGGCCTAAACCTTCTTCCTTCAAGGAGTGAACCATGTACTGAGACAAATAGCGTGCAGCGGCCAAAAAATCAAGCCGGAGTTGCTTGCTGAATGGGGCACTAACCCACCATTTTGCCCTTCTGCTCATCCTGGACACGCTTTGGTTCCTTACACCGAAGACGAATTGGAATTTCTTGCCGAAGCAGATGCTCAACGAGGGCTATCCCCCTGGACCCTACCTGGAGCTGCCTAAGTCACAGTGAGGGAGCTGATGACGTAAATTTGGATTGCTCGGACTTAGGATACATAAACTGTAGCCGCACATGCCAACGAGGATGACGGTGATGTGGTCGTCATTGGTGAGACTACAAACGAGGAAGTAGCAATCACCGGCCAAACCACTCAAATCGTTCCCCCAAATGCTTAAACTTCTTTTCCGGCATGCGTGCCACAATATATTTGCTACATTTCCTGCAAAACATTTTATAATTTCTTGCATGTAATATTGACTTTTCTGCACATAATATTAATGCTTGTACTCTCACAATAATGGTTCAACCATTTAAGAACCCATCTTTTAAATCGAGCAAGCACCTTCCGAGCTTGACGAAAATAAAAAATGCACAAAAGTATAATCGAGTTTGCACTAAATACCGTAAGCGAGATAATCAAAATATGAAGACCAATGTATGCTCATTCATTTTATCCCAACTTACAAGACATGAGAAAAATATAAACAGCTTGCACACTACCAATCAACGATAATATTTCTTCAAGTGATCTGCATGCCATGGACGCTTAAGCTCGACGCCTTCCTCAGTCTGCAACATATAGGTCCCCTCTTTGACAATTCTGACTACTTGAAAAGCACCTTCCCAATTAGGAGATATCTTCCCCCATTCTTCTCGATGGCCTATTGCCTCAATTTTACGGAGAACCCAATCGCCAACAGCAAATGACCGACCACGAACCCTTTTGTCATGATGGGCCTTTGCTCTTTAGTTATAGTTGGCCATTCGCATCTTAGATTCCAACCGCTTCTCCTCCACCAAATCAAGATCAGCTGCCTAGGCTACAATGTTGGATTATGTATCATAATGAGATACTCTATGATTTGGCAAGTACATCTCCACCGGTGCCATGGCTTCAGATCCATAAGCAAGAGAAAAGGATGTCTCACCTATGGGCCCTATTACTGTTTTTCTGACCGCGCACAAAGCTGATGGTAATTCATCCACCCATCTTCCTGCCTTATCTTCGAGATTTCGCTTAAGGGCGTGCAGGACTTGCTTATTAGCAGCCTCAACTTGTCCGTTACCTTGAGGATATGCAACAGATGACTGGAAATACTTCACACGCATCTGATCGCATGCTTTTGTGAATTTCTCCTAAAACTGTGTCCCATGATCAGAAACTATAGCCCGAGGTACCCCAAAACGGCACCATATATTCTCGTGTACAAAATTGATCACATTAACCTCGCTGATGGTTGCCAAAGGCTTAGCTTCTACCCACTTTGAGCCAAAGGAAAAAAACCTATCAGGTCTATACCCCACATATCGAACGGCCATGATGCCATCACAGGAGTTTGCTCGATAGAAGGTAACCGAGGTATATCGGCATAACGTTGACATTTATCATATTGCCGAACATACATTTATGCATCTCGCCTCAAAGTAATCCAATAAAACCCTGCAGCCAAAACCTTTTCTGCCAAAGACCGTTGACCCGGGTGCCCTCCACATTTTCCGTCATGAATTTCACCCAATATGCCCTCGGTCATCTCTGGCCTCACATACCTAAGCAAAGGCCTAGTATATGACCGCCTGTAGAGAATCTTATCCAAAATAATATACCAGCATGCTCGCTTCTGAATAGTCCGAGCTTCCGACTTGTCCTCGGGCAACGTTCCCTGCTCGATGTAAGCCTTCAGATCATCTATCCAACACTTCACACAGGCTCAATGTCCATGATGACTTCTTTCTCTATTACTGGGGCCTCCAAGTACTCAATCATGACCCCTAGATGTAAAGATTGAATTTCATCCTCGGCCATCTTGGAAAGGTAGTCTGCGCGCATATTATCCTCGTGGCCAATTCGCACCAGCTCCCAATAATCAAAATCCTTCAAAACCTCCTTCACCATGGTAGAGTAGCGAACTGGAACTGGATGATGGACATCATAATCACCCTTGACTTGGTTCACGACCAATTGCAAATCACAGTAGATTATTATCTCACGCAATCCTACGTCTTGCGCGAGCTCTAGTCCCGCGATCAAAGCCTTATATTCTGCTTGGTTATTTGATGTTGGAAACTTGAAACGCAAAGCCTTTTCAAACTCCACATCCTGCTCGGGTGGGACCAATACAAGACCTATTCCACTCCCAAACCTGCTAGCCGAGCCATCCACATGTAACTCCCAGCAATAATCTGGACGAGGCTGTTGGATAGGAACACTCATTGATGTGGTCTGGGTAGAAACCCCTTCCTCGCCCGAATCCTTGAAACTAGTTTCAGCCACAAAATCTGCCAAAGCTTGTGCCTTAATAGCTCGCCGAGGCTGATAATCAATCTCAAACTCGGTCAATTCAATTGACCAGGTGAGCAAGCGACCAGAAGAGTCCGGCTTGTGCAGAATTTTCCTAAGGGGTGTATCTGTATACACAATGATGGGATGTGCAGAAAAATAAGCTCGACGTTTTCGAGCAGCAACAGCAAGCGAATAAGCCAATTTTTCTGCATTAAAATAATGTCCCTCCATCGCAGTGAGTGCCTTAGAAACATAGTACACAGTCTTTTGGAGATTATATTCTTCCCTAACTAATACAGCGGCTACAGCCTGCTCTGTAGCCGCGAGATACACAAACAAATTCTCTCCAAGGACCGGGCTGCTTAGCAATGGAGGCTGTCCCAAATATTCTACTAGTTGCTTCAAAGCTTCTTGACATTCTTTCCTCCGTTCAAACCCTTTTTTTCCTCGAAGCACCTTGAAAAATGGCAGGCACCTTTCCGCCGACTTGGAAATAAAGCGACCAAGAGCTATAACTCGACCATTAAGCTTTTGGACATCCTTGATGCAGCGAAGAGGTTTCATTGTGACCAACGCCTTAATTTTTTTGGGTTAGCCTCAATACCTCTTTCATTCACCATGAATCCCAGGAATTTGCATGCCTTTACCCCGAACACACACTTGCTCGGGTTAAGCTTCATGTTGTTCTTCCTGAGATTGTCAAAGGTCTCTTCCAAATCAACAGTATGATCATGCCCTTTGGTCTTCACCACCATATCATCAATGTATGCCTCCACATTCTTGCCAATCTGCGAGCTGAAGACCTTGTTCACCATCCGCTGATAAGTAGCTCCTGCATTCTTTAAGCCGAATGACATCATCTTATAGCAGTAGAGCCCACCTGCTGCTCGGAACGCGGTCAAGGCTTTATCCTTTTCGTTCATTTTCACCTGGTGATACCCCGAATATGCATCAATAAAAATCAAGAACTCAAAGTCTGCTATAGCATCCACCAACTTGTTGATGCGAGGAAGAGGATAACAATCTTTCAGGCAAGCTTTATTGAGGTCGGTGAAATCCACACACATCCTCAATTTTCCATTTAACTTTTTGACCATGACTACGTTAGCCAACCAAGTCGGATAGTGTATCTCCTCAATAATATCTGCACTGAGTAATTTCTCCACCTCTTCCTTGATCGCTTTGTCCTTTTCTGCAGAATACACTTTGGACCTCTATTGAATTGGCCTGAAAGCTGGGTCCACGCTAAGGCAATGAACTGCAACGTCCTCGCTAACCCCTTGCACATCTTCTGGTCTCCATGCGAACACATCCAAGCTACCCTGGAGTTGCTCGACCAAGTTAGCCTGAGCCTCAGCTGATAGTGCTCTGCCGATCTTTATTCTTTGTTCGGGATAAGCTGAATTAATGACCACCTCCTCCAACTCATCCTGAGCTGTAAATTCTGGCTCATCACGCATTTGGAGCGTATCACATTCAACCTTTTCCTCTTCCTCAGCCTATGTTTCTACCGCATCAAGCGGGTTTAGCTCCATACCCACAACCAGCTCGACTTGTCCCCCCGACCCCAACGTCGGCAAAGGACAAGTGTCTTCCTCCAGACCATGTTGCTCGTCTTGTGCCAAACCCTCCCTGACCATGGCAATCGTCGAAGGACCCACAGTTACATTGGACTTTTCCTTGGTGCTGATGATAACTCTCTGCCCGCTATCCTCCAGAGTCAATTTCTGCTTTTTCCTCTGACTATCCCATACATACTCCAGCACCGCCCGGGGCTGACTCTTCAATACCCCCACTCCTTGATCAGTGTAGAACTTGGCTCGCTGGTGAGGAATAGAAGCAACCATTTGGAACTTAGTCATGCTCGGCACCCCTAAAATGATATTATAGGGAAACTTCAAGTTGATCACCATAAAGGTGACATTTTCTGCTCGAGTGTGATTGCCCTCACCGATGAAAACTTTTAGCTCAACTGTGCCCTTCACGGGCACCTTGTGATTAGTGAAGCCCTCCAAAGTCCCTGCATAAGGCTTGAGGCATTCATCCTTCAGCTCTAAGCCCTGGAAACAAGAGTAGTACATCACGTCTTTGCAGGCTCCAGTATCCACCAAAATTCTGTGCACAACCCAGCCATCAACCAGAGCAGAAACAATCAAGGACTGTTCCCCCACTGCATTATTAGCCAGCTCACTGCAAGTAAACTGTATTGACTTTTCTCCTGCTTGGAGAGTGGTTCGGCGATCTACCACTTTTGACAAAGAGTAAATCTACTTGCCGAGCTGAGTGGGTGTGGGCTCTTCATCCATAATGACATTTATTACCCCTCGAATTGGGGGGTGCATCTCTTCGGGGAGCATTCCCCCTGTTATTCCCATCTCTCTTGAACCGGTCTAACCGGCCTTCATTTATCAACTTTTGAATGGCCTTTTTCAGCGACCAACATTCCTTTGTTGTATGCCCATAATCATCATGATAAGCACACCTCTTAGTCCGATCCCTGGAATCTGCCGTATCGGGATTCATGCGAGGTGGCCGAGGAAGCTCATCTCGGACCTCGTACATTATGTCTTCCCGCAATGTGTTAAGCGGGGTGAGATCACTCTCTCGAAGAATTTCCTTGGGCGATCATATCGTGACTTGCTTCTGTTATAACCGCCACTTGTACCCTGGCCGCTACCCTTAGGGTTAGCCCCAGCTCCCCCAATCTCGGCACTTTCTTCCCTCTTTTCCTTCATCGCGGTCTCCCCCGCGCACCACTTTTGAGCCCGCGTCAACATCTCAGCCTGCGTCTTGGGCTCTCCCATGCTCAACTCAGACCTCAAACCACCTTCTCCCTCGAGCAAACCTATTTCAAAGCATAAAGTGACCTCTTGCTCGAATAATCCAGGAACTTGTTTGAGCATTTTCGTAAACCGTTCCAAATAACTAGCGTTTGATTCATGGGCTCCCTGCTTAACCTTTGACAAGTCAGCTCTTGTCTTTGCAATAGCTCCCGAGGTCCCAAAGTCTGCTAAGAACTTTATCCGTAGGTCAGCCCAATTGTTGATAGACCTGCGAGGAAGAGCTCCCATCCAAGCCAGTGCCTTTCCTTGTAACGCCCCCACGAAAGCTCGAATCTTCAATGCCTCGTCTGATGTTACAAGGCCGATCTGGGACTCAAACGAAATCAACCAATCTCTCGCTTTGGTTTTCCCTGTGTATTCTTTAATGTTCGGGAAGATGAGCCTTTGTGCTGGTGGTGCGTTCTCAATCCAAGGGGCCAAAGGACTAGCCGTCGTTCCCAGAAAATTCCCATCCAGGGCCTTGCCCTGCTCCCATGCCTCCATTCGACCTTTCAAATCCTCAAACTCTTGCATATTAAAGGTTGTAGGCAAACCACCCACGGGCTGAAGCTGCACCCCGGGCACAAGAGGGGCCTGTGGGTCCCATAGCTCCCATAACATGAGCTACACCCACGGCCTGCGCCACTTGTGCCTGAGTTGCATCTGCGAGTTGAGGCACTGGATCATTGACAACTAGACTTTTTTGTGCATTTGTCTGAGGCACCTCACGCCTGCTTCCAGAATGACGTGACAGATGAACTTGCGACTTTCCTGGCGAAGCTATCCGAGGACGGCGAGCATGAAAGCTCCTAGGAAAGGGAGTACGATGGTGGCGAGCATGCGACCTGCGTGGATAGGGTGAACGAGGGCGGTGAAGATACGACCTTCGTGGAGAAGGCGACCTTCGACGGCGATGAGACTGTGTCGAATCCTCTCCCGCTCGGGGTCCCAATCGAGAATGCACACTAGGAACAACCCTATGACTGGCTCGGTCCTATTACTGGCTTCGCCCCTTGTTGGATTCTCGTTCACGTGGTTGTGAGGGGACTTGTACTGTGTGCTGAGGATTTCCCCCCGTCCTAGATACACTTGCCGCCTGGCTTGGCGTGGGCATACCTGGAAGAGGCTCCAACTCAATGGGTAATGGGGGCTTGCCCATCGCGATCAACTAAAAATTCAACTGGTGCATTTTCCCCAAATATATCGCCCTCTAGCGCAAAGCCTCCTCCCAAAACTCGTTGGCTAAGCGAACAGCAGCCACAGGACTCCTGGCTAAGGAATCCAAACCCCGCCGTTGCTTAAGCTGATGACAGGCATCATGAGGTGGCGGAGGCGGTGGATTATTACCAGTCGGAAGGTTAAGGCTTGGAGTAGCTATGTGTACCTCTTCTTGGTTACCGCCATTTACACCGTTTTCCGTCATAGCCAAAACTCGTGATGTTATTAAGAAACAGAATTGCACTTGCGAAAAAAAAATTCCCGGCAACAGAACCAACTGATGCGTCCAAAGTAATTCAAGGACACATTGGGCTTGATAACTTGGATATCTGGCTTTCAATTCTATCCTTAATCTTCAAGGCCCAATCCTGAAATACAATCAACAACTGTAAACTAGGCAGGGGCTCTCCCTGCAAAAGCTCTCCGACGCGAGAATTAGCTAAACACTCAACTGAGTAAGAAAATTGACAGAGTTTTGCCTTAGTATAGAAATCACCTACCTCCCTCCTTTGTTTCGAAGGGTTTTTATAGCCGGTATGGGAAACTGAATAACTTCCCCTTTAGTGTGGTGGCGTGCATGGCAGGTGTATTATCTACCATGTTTATCGTAACGGTCCTGTCATGAATGTGGGAACGAGTTCTTGGGGAATAACTGCCCACATTCAGGATGACTGTTACTTTCATAACTGAGCATGGAAAACCTTGCTCGATAAACATCTTCCCGTTGGATGGTTCTCCCAGCTCGCTGATCACTTGCTCACTGGGTGAGTCCCCAACTCGATGTATCCTTGGCATCTAACACCCAGATTCTGAATGCGCATTTATAATGAACAATGTCTAACCGTTGCTCGCTCTGTAAACGGGTTTCAGAATACTCGTGCTCTGTTCGTGATAGCAGGAAATGTGTCGGGCACGTGACTTAGGCTTGGGTCTATTGGGCCAGGTAGTTCAATAGATATCAGGTGTTAGGTGCTAGCAGGAGTAGCAGCCTAGTCTAGTCTATTTAATTAAAGCATACATTTGTGTCTCTAGAGATTGTCTTCACTTATTGCTTGTAATGGAGTATTAGTACTTTAATAAATATATCACGATTCTCTTTTTCTAATATATATATATATATATATATATATATTGCGGTGCAAAGTTTCTTATTAATGTTCCATATTTTTTGCAACACAATTTCCTTTTAATGGAATTCAAAAACAGTTGCACCGCGATTCAAAATGGAGCAAAACCTACCAGCAAGTAAGTCAAGAGCCAACATTAAAGAAAGATATTAATAAAAAATTCATAAAAAATAGGTGCACTGTAGTTCAAAATTACATTAATTAATAGATGATATAATACAAACAAACAAACTAAATTACAAATAAATACAGAGAAAAAACTATTACAATCTGATTGTCCTCTTTTACCCAGCACACCTTTGAAGAAAATGAAGTTATTTTTCTTACTCTCAGGTGGGATAGATTCAACTAATCATTCCACATCCCGGAGTATGCACCCCTCGAAGAGATGATTCAACAACACTCTCATGTGGGATAGATTCAACTAATCATTCCACGTCCCGTGGTATGAACCCATCGAGGAGATGATCCAACAACACTTTCAGATGGGATGAGATTCAACTAATCATTCCACGTCCTGGGGTATGCACCCCTCGAGGAGATGATCCAACAACAACTCTCAAGGTGGGATAAGATTCGACTTAATCATTCCACGTCCCGGGGTATGCACCCCTCGAGGAGATGATCCAATAACAACTCTCACCCCTCGAGGAGATTATCCAACAACAACTCTCAAGGTGGGATAAGATTCGACTTAATCATTCCACGTCCCGGGGTATGCACCCCTCGAGGAGATGATCTAACAACAACTCAAGGTGTAATGTATGCAACAGGTAAAATACTTTACCTTTTCCTCTTTTCCTTTCTTTCTTTTTTCTCTCTTCTTTTCTTTTCTTTGCTTTTGCTCTCTCTTCTTTCTTTTTTCTTGCTCTCTTTTTTTTTGCACTTTCTTCTTTTGTTTCTTTGCTTTTTCTCTGTTTTTCTTTTCTTTGCTTCTCTCTTTCTTTTTCTTTTTTCTTTCTTTTTTCTTTCTTTTTACTTTTCTGTAAGCATTTTGATGGGGATCTGAATGGCATAATTTCTTCTTTTTCTGCCTTTTTTTGCGGCCAACCTACTAGGGATATGAGCTTTTCTTTGATTTTTGATGGATGACCGTCACTTTTCGTTAAGAAAGCTAACTTTGTTAACTTTCCGTTAGGACCTCGGGGTCATTTCATGATTTGATCAAACTCGAGGTTTTAAATGCTGAACTGAACTTTGGAGGGGGGAAAGTGAAACTTTCCACTCCTTATATCATTTACAGAGGAAAATAAACAAAAGGCCCACCACACAATACGATGTTTGGCTTCTTCAATCATGTTGAGAAATGAGTGAGAGGGCAGTAAATAAGAGGGAATGAGTTTGATAGTAAATGAAAGTGAATGGGTCAAAAGCGAAGAAGAAAAGAGAATAGGAAACATAGGGTAATATTTGTAAAGAAGGTGTTACTCCAGTTATGGAGATTTCACCGAGAGACCAGTTCCATCTGGAACCTGCATCTCCTACATAACATAGAGCTCAAATATAATATTTTTTTAATATGCATTTGATGCCGAAATTAGGATTGGGACGCATATGATGCTCGAGATGGTTATAATTCTGATGCATAAATTAAGATTGTTGGATCTAGCACCATATTTTTCCAAATCAAGATGCATATTAAATGAATTTAGAACCTAAGCTGACTTTAAAGAGAAAGAGAGAAGAAACAACATAACTAAAGCAACGAAATAAGGAAGAAGAAATTATCAAACGAATGAAGGATAGTTGTTAGTCATAAAAAAAGATGAAAGAGATGACCTAAACTATTTAAAGAAGAAAAATAGTTAGGGTTATATCTTTCTTTAATGCTACCTCTAGAAATACGTGCTAATAGGTTTTACCTCATAATACAATTTTCTTTAATGCTAGTTCTTGAATGACATGCTGGTAGGTTTTGCTTCATTTATTCACTTATCTTTAATGCTGGTAGGTTTCTGAACATATTTTAAAATTTTTGAATCGCGGTTCTGAAATATATTTTGATTTCATATATTTTTTTGATCCGCGATTCTCTTTTTTTTTAATATATCACGGTTCATAGTTTATAATAAAATAAATCAAAAATGATAAGTCTATATATTGTCGTTTGCATCGCGGTATATAAATTTTTATATATTGCGGATTCACAAAAACAGGTCCTCAACATTACTTAACAATATTTAATATATCGCGGTGCAACTCTTATAACTAGTTATTGAAAGTACTTGCATAGAACAACAACAACAAAACAACAACGGCAAAATACAACAACAAACACAAACAAACATTTTTTTTGTTTTTACGCAATCACAATTTCAAAGTTGAGCCTATTAGTCATCAATGACAATTTGTAAACCATTCAACTTTTTGCAGTTATTCTTCCAATTGATATTTGCAATCCTTCGGGAATTTCTTTTACATGTGCAAATATGTTCAGCCTTTTGTTTTTATTTTTTAGGTCTTTGAGCTTCGTATGTTGTAGGGATGGAGCCTTCGATATCTGCATAGATTGCATCTTGGATATGTGCTGAGTTTGGAGTAAGTGTTGGAGAAGTGGAAGCGACAGCACTTGTTGGTATTGGATCAGCAAATACTGCAGGAGCATTAGATGTTGAAGTAGGCTTCAGTTTATCTACATATTCGAGAGCTTCATTTAAAAGTGAGTCTACCAGATAAACCGTTTCAGAGGTAGAGAGTTCTTGAACCTCTTTTGGAGCTCCAGTGGCCACAGGGGGTTGGCTTAAAGCAATGAACTATTTATCCTCCTGAACAGGAGAGTGGATAGGAGAAGGAGTGAAAAGAGGTGGGCTTCTCTTTCGTTTTCTGGAAACTTTTTGGAGAGGGAAGTGGCATTGCACTTTTTCAATTTTTTTTTATCCATTTTTTTGTTGCCTTTGCTTTTGTTTCAGTCACAAAGGCTTGTAAAAGTTATAAAAAAAATAAATAATTTATTGAGAGAAATTCAATGCATATCTATAGAAGTAACTAAACAAAACTTGGGATGTATTTTTTTGTGGATTGGTTTCAAAATTCTACTTCTTTCACATAGCCAGTACTATACATTGTAAATAAACAAGCTATTGTATATATAAATAAATTTAATAATAATATCAAACTTATTAAAATTTACCTGCAGTAGCAGCACTGCGTCTTTGACAGTAGCATCTGTTTGTTGTTTCCAAACTTTCAACCAAACCATCCACTATGTGTTTGGACCAGTTGTACTTTGATAACATGTCCAAATCAGATACAAGAATTGTGTATGCACATGGTATATATGAATTTTTTGTTGAAACAAGCAAAGTTGCTAGGAAAAGCAAAGTAGTCAAACTTGCAATGCAGTTTATATCTTCATATTGTGCACTGTTTATCATTTCCTTCATTCGATCAAATATGAGCTTTGGTCTCAATCTTATGCTATGTGATGCTTTTAACAACCTTTCAGGAAAGCATCTCTGTGAGTGCCCAGATTAATAACCTTTCCCCTGCTACCGAAAAGCGGGTGGTTTTAAAATCTTTTAAAGCGCGTGAAATACGTCCGGCCTCATTTGTGGACTCAAAATATCTTCAACAGAGTCGCCATCTTTATTTTAAGGAAAACAAAGAAAAACCAAAAGTAACCATATTTGTAAAAGGGATCGGAGGATAAGTTACGAGGTGGGAAGGGGTTAGACACCTAACTCGCCATTTCGTTCTCAAAACAAGTTTTTTGGCTAAATATACCCTTTTTACATTTATTTAATAGTTGAAATAAAGAATTTAAAATATATATTTGCAAATATATAAGAAAATAATTACAAACTTACAGCAGCCTCCTCTCTAGAGTTACAAACACATTTATAAAATTTGGTCATAATAATGGCTCTTTTTAGTGCTATTTTCTATAGAATTTTGGGCAGCACAACTGCTTATTTTTTTACATAGGAGTATTCTAAATAGCACTTTTCATACATAGAAAATAAATAAAGCTTTAATAGACCTACCTCTTGAAGCATGGGAGTTTTATCCCGTACCAAGCTCCTTTCTGGTAGGCCCTAGGGTGCGCTCGTTATGGCCTTCAGGGAGAGAGAGTCTTTTCTTTTGATTGATTTCGGGCAGCGTGACTACTCTGTTTAGTTGTTTTTTACCTCGGGATTCGGGCGGCACAACTGCTTGTTTTGGCTGGATTTGCTGTCTGACTAGCGTCGAAAATCGCGCAGAGCAACTGCTTGCTTTTTGCTGATTTGACGTCTAGGATTCGGGCAGGGAAACTGTTCTTTTTGGCTCTTTTAAACCGATGGAATAGGGTGGAATCCTAGCAGGACAACTAGGTTTCACTTTGGCTGGAGGGCTTTAGAGTTTGGGAGAGATTTGGCGGAGCTTCGGGTCTAGAGGGAAAAATTCCTTCGACGTTCTCTCGACTGCGCGGTGAACTCACTGCGTGAACTATGTTTTTTCACTACGTGCTCACTCTTCTCACTGTGTGAATTTCTGAAGTCGAGCCTTTATTTATAGGCTATGAGGATGGATTCCTTCGTCATTAAGTTTTTCCTTCCGTGCTTCAGCGGCTTGTACTGTGTGCTGAGGAGATTTCACCAAAAGCAAAGTGCTACAGTGGATTGGGGACTGTTAGGCGCCGCCTAAAGGGGTCTTAGGCGCGGCGCCCAGAGTAGCTTGGGGCACTGCCCACGGCCTTTTTTGCTCTGATTTTTGGCACATTGGCCCCCCTGCAATTCATTGTTTATGCATCATGCTTTTTCCTTTGCATTTTCAACCATGTAACTTAACATTCATTAGTCCTTTTAACAGGTCTTGATATTTTATGTAATGTCACATACCAGGGGTACGAAATTGGGGTGTCTACAATCTCTACAAATTTTGTTCGTTTAAATTCAATAAAGGAAATATCAATCTCCTTATCTCCATCATCGATTCCAAATATTTCCTTTGCATCAATGGAAGTAATTTTCAACTCTACTTGCCCAAATTTGAAACACTTTTTCCCTTTCATGTAACAACTCACAATATTTTTTATTACTTTATCGCCCTCCTTTGTCAGCTCCTTTATATTTCCATGGTTACGGATTCTCTCAATTATGTTCCAGAATGGTGTCTTCTTCAGTACTCTCAGATGTTCTTCAGTGAAATGTACTCTTTCAATTTGTTTAATCAACATTTTAAAACTGCATCTATATATAACTTTTTTTGTATGTCTTTTCAGCTACATAACAAGTAAATAGGTATTGACTACTTAAAATTGAAGCATGGTTTACATATACAATTTAAAATCAATAAATTCTCTCACGCATTTCATCGAACATAAAATATGCATTATGAAGCATCTAATTTGAATAAGAAAAATGCATAGATTATTTAAAATCTTTTACATGTAATTTTTTCAAGATTTGACAAAAAAAAATATTCAAGTTGAATCAGATATCGTTAACAAAACAAAATGCACCATAGAAAATGTATTTGAAAATGAATAACGTACCTGAAACTTCTTCTTCTTTATTTTCAACTCCTCGTTTTAATTTAGTACTTCTGGTATTATATATTTTCATGTTTTTCACCATGTCTTCTATCACTTTAGGGTTTGACAATGACAAAAATTTCATCCTTCTGGATGTTTAAATGGTTTGAGTTTTTTTGTCTCCAATTAGCGATTGGAGTGAAAAGTATTGAATAAATAATGAATAATTATTTTATATAGTGCATGTGTTCATTTTTTTTATTCTATTAAATAATAGTGTACCGCGATTCCCTTTTATTTTAAACATATTTATATACCGCGATGCATATGAAATATTGAGATAAAATAGTTGCATCGCGGTTGAAATATATATTCACCGCAATTCAAAGTGTATAATGCAAAAAATAAAAAATTCATCAAAAATAGTTGCACCGCGGTTCAAAAGATTTAAAAATATATATTACACTGTTCTTTCCCATTGTATAAATTCAACATCTTTTCAAAAACATACTTTTCATTACAGAATCCAAAAAGACATTTTTCATTGCTTTTTTTTATTTTCGCTACAACAAAACACCATATCAACGATTCTCTCTCAGAAATCAACCTCAAAATACACACAAAAATGATGACATAAGAAAATATGCAACAAAACGTAAATATTGTTAGTACAGAAGCAACAACATAAGCAACAAAAGAAAATGCCAAAGGAAAATCACGAGAAACACATCAAAAAGTTAAAAATATTGAGCTTGATATATTTTTATTCTGTTAATAGTTGAAATACAAGTTTAACTTCGTTATCTTGCAAAAATGTAGTGAAATACAAGTATAATACATTTTTTGTAATAAAATTTCTAAACAAATTTGGTTACGAAATTAGGTTTTACAAATAATCGATATAAATATTTAGCAAAACTTCTTATGCATGTTATTAAAATCATATTGAATGTATGGATTATTTGAGTTTTTCATGATCTATACGAAAATGAACCGCCATTATATTATTTTTACATTATTATGGATTATGCAGTTATATGAGAGATTTATGTATCACGATGAATATTTTTACATTATTTTTTGAAAATGAATTGCAATATATAATTTATAACATTTTTTACATTATTTTGTAATATATCTCCTTAGGTAGGGTTTAGGTAGAGCAGACTGGCAAACTGTTATTTATATCTTGTTCTTATGTAGGTAAACAAAGATTAACATTTAGATGTAGTATCACAGTGCTGCAGCAACATTTGAAAAGGTTGGAGTTCACTGCAACACACTTTGATGCACTGAAAAAAAAACTCAATTATGGTATTTAATAGATGTCATTATAACCCTTGGAGACAAATTACAGAGAAAACATTGCACCATTGACAACTTGTTTCTAAAAATGATTGTAAGCAAATATGTCACAGGGCATGGGTACTTCCAATTTGGGGACCAGAGAGAAGAGATATATTCCAAGAATGCAAAGATGCTATTTGGGATAATAGATGGAGTGAAGGAAATAAACATTTCTATTTTCAAGTTTGAAAGGTTTGATTTCATCAAAAAAATGCTTCCCGGAGAAGATGTCCACAAAGACAAAAGACTTTAGACTGAAACCAACCCTCATATCTGCAAGGATAATTGATTTGATTCAAAGTAACGAGCAAGTGGATATCAACTATGTTGCAAGCTTGACAACACTACTTGTTCTTGCAACATTGTTTGTTACAACACAAACAATGTATATACCCTGGGCACATGCAATGCTAGTCGCAGATTTGCAAATTGTCACAAAATACAATTAGTCAAAACACATTGTTGATAGTTTGTATAACAACTTGGATGCAGCAATGGAAGGCATATTAGATAAATGTGTACTTCTACTACCGGTAACATACAATTCATTTCATATTAATTTGTAGTTTATTAAAATAATATTATATTGAATTGTTTGTAATCATTGTGTTCGATTTACACATGCAATATTGGGTGTGCGAGAGAAGAAATATAGCAAAACAGCTATACACAAACTATATCCCTCGATTTTTCAAATGAGATCTCTCGTCGCTGAAGAAGAAATTGAAAGAATCAAATTTTATTTCGTTAATGTCCACCTCTGTAAGTATATATAGATGCACATTACAAATTACATTAAATCAAACTATGAATAACTATGCATTTTAATACTATCTAATTATTTTTTTACAACAAGAATTCCAAACTTTTTTGGAAAAAAACTAGAAATAAAATGAAGGTAGTTTGGGGTGAAAGATCGTCCAGTGAAGAAAATCTGATAGAAGGAAAATATATGGGGTTTAACCAAACCATCATTGCAAAAGAGGATGAAAATGAAAGTGACAACAATGAAATTGAGAGTCAATTTCATACTGAAATGTATGAAGGAGCAAGTCAAGAGGATAATACTGAAAATCCAATTGACTTTGCCTCTATAAACACTGAGGGGTTAGACTTGCTTCAATTGACTGTTGATTCAAATAGCCAATTTGAAAGCAGTTGCTGCAAAGCCCTGAGACAAGAAATGGAGATGAAAGAAGGAGTAATCAATGCGCTAAAATCTAAATTGGCAAGCATATGGTCAACAATTGAAGCCAAGCACAGAGAGCTAGAATCACTAGCAAATGAACTCCGTCAAGAGTGAAGCCTTGTTCAAAAACTCAGGAGTTCAACAGAAACCAAAGATAGAGAAATTCAACGGCTTCAATCAGAGCTACAAATAACTCAAACACAGTCGTCATCAACTTCTAAACAACTGATTCAAAATGAATTGCAAGAGGCTCTAACACAAAACACATAATTTAATCTGAAAATTCTTGAATACGCTGTTGAAATAGAGTCTCTGAAGAAAATGGTGAAGCAAATAGAGGTTGAAAATGAAATGCTTAAGTTAAATACACAACAACCTCCAAAACCAATAGAAATTGACAATTCTATTCAGTCAATTTGTCAACAATTGTCAAACGAAGCTGTTGAAAAAGAAGCTGGTGAAAAAAAATGATGAAGCTGGGAAAGAAACTGAGAAAGAAGCTGGTGAAGCTGCTGAGAAAGAAGCTGGTGAAGTTGGTGAAGATAAGAAAGAAAATGATGAAGAATTGGTGGACAGAAGCAAAATAAAGTCAAAAACTGTTGTTGATCCATCTTCATTGGTGAAAAGAATCCAAAAAAGAAATGACAGAAAGAGAAAATCCAGATGAAGACTGCAAAGACACTGGAAAAATGAACTAAGAGGAGAAGAAATATGAAATGAAGAAGCGCAAAAATCCTTCCTTGAATGAAGAAGGGAAAACTACATCAACCAAAGACTCTACATCCTCCCTCCAATTCAAAAAATATTCCAAACTAGTTTCTATGATGACCAAAAAATAGATGAATATGTTGAGGAACATTCATGACAACGATGATGGAATCAGGTAATCATTATCAAATATCTTCCACTTACAAAAAAAACACATTATTAACATTGTGCTTATATGAACATTATTTATTGTTAAATTTTGCAGCTCAATAGTGTATTTGGGAGGAGAAATAGAGCTAATTATTCAGGTTAAAGGAATATTGATGTTATTAAATGATGAAATGATTGAAACCAATGTAAGTATTTTTACGCAAATATGATATCTACGCAAATAATTTTTTTCATATTCACAGCACATACAAGTTTGGTGCATGATTTTCGAACACATAATCAAAAAGGAAAAAAAGAAACATACGGAGTTGTTTTTCATCCACATAGCTGGGAAAATATAATAATAAATATTTTAAATATAAAAGGCAAAACGCACATTTGGGTCACTGTACTTTTCAAAAAATTACAATTAGGCCACTGAGATGTCAAAATTTTAGGGATGACCACTGTACCAAACTTATCTTACATGTTAACCCAATTTTTAGATGGACGTTAAGTTTGGACATTAACTTATGTTAAATACCTAATTTGCCCTCGTCTTCATCTTCATCTTCATCTTTAAATACCAGTGGAGAAAAACCTAAATTAAACCCAATGAAAATAAAACCCAATAAAAATCAAACCCAAATCAAACCCAATGAAAATCAAACCCATAACAAAAATGAAAATCAATGGCAAACTCAAATCAAACATGTAGAAAAGTTAAAGAAAAATAGATAGAAATAAAGAACTGCTTTCACATTCTTTTCTTGAATGAGCAATGGATCCCAATTTATACAAAGAAAGGAATAAGAACTGAATCTAACTACCTAATTTACAAAACCTAGATCGTCATCTATCAAACCCAGATCAAACATTTCATGTGACACCCCGCTCCTTCGTTAGCTCGGTTTGCGTGCTATACTTGCACTTCTTTCTTTGTCGATTGTATGATTGGTTTGCGAGAGGGTCTAGATGCGTATGAGAGACCACGTTAAGACCAAAACACTATTAAGAGATTCCATATAGTTGTTGACTTGCTAAAGTCACAAGTCGTGACTCGACGATAGTCAGAATGCGACGCGATTGAGGGTTTGCTCGCGTTTTGTGTTCGTGACCTCGGTTTGACCCTAGACCTTTATAAGATGGTTTATTAACATGTTTATATGTGTTAGACTTCAAGTTGGAGGTGTTCCTTAAGTCTATCGATGATTTGGAAGCTTTGGAGATAGTGCTCGTCTCTATCGCGTAGTTCGGGAATCGAGTCGCGTAATCGTCTCTCCTTTGGGATTCTTATTTCCCTAGTTGTTATTCAACTTTCTAGAAGTATTTAAGCTTCTTCATTAGCCCTTAGACTTGCCTTAAAAGTCTCCTTTCATTGCTCGTTCAATTGCTAGTTCATTCGTCGTTCTAGTTGCACGTTGTTGCACCTCTTCCCGGTTTCGCTCCGAGTTGTTTCGGGAGTTGTTCGGGTGTGTTTCCGACTTGTTTTGAGTTGGGTTAGACCTTAGAATGGTTTCCCATAAGTTTGGGACCATTTAGGACATGTTTAGACCTAGTTCAAGGGTTAAACGAGGCGGCCGCATCGAATTTTGAGCACTAGCCCGCCTCAAAAGCTGAGAGTATTTCAAAATCAGCCCAAGGCTCAGCATCCCAGGCGCCCGCCTGGCCTAGAGTGAGGCGCCCGCCTCAACATCAGGTTACTCCTTCGGGATTTTTCCCCTGTTTTGGCTGTTGTACGATTTTTACACCCAAACCCCTATCCAAACCTTTTCTAAACCCCACTTAAACCTCCCTAACCCTCCTTACTTATACCCTAACATCTCTAACAAGTTTTATGGGTGGATTAGTGAGTGATTGAGTGGATTAATTAAGCCAAAAATCAGATTTTAAGTGACCACAATGTGGTGACACTTGTCCCACTCAGTTTTTAACCCCTTTTAAGCCACAATCTGAGAGTTTGACTCTCATTTCTCTCCTCCCTTCTCCAAAAACGGGATTAGCTTCCTCCATGGTTCCTCCTTGAGTTCTTGAAGGTTTCTTCTTGGTTTCCATAGCTCCCTTCCTCCATTGTTGAAGCCAAGCCATAGGATTGAAGAGCTTGTTGAGAGGAGCATTTCCAACCGATTAATCTTTTCATTTACTTTCTTGGGTGTAAAATACTTGTAAGTTACCTCTTCTTCTTTTGATTTTGTACTCATTGATCCTAAGGAAAACAAACTCTATGCTATTTGAGGTCAATGAGTACACATACTTGCTTTGTGTGATTTTTAACTTGTGATTTGAGCATGTGAACTTGTTAAGAGCATATGTAGGATGACTTCTATGATTATTGAAGTATATTGTTACTCTTCATCTTATGTTTCTAGGATTGTGAGCATGCTAGAAATCATGTTTACATCTCATTTGGGTTTATTAGGAAAGTATACCTAAGTTTGGGGATTTGGATGTGTGATCTCACTAGGTAATATGAGTATGACCATTTAATTGAGATTATGTGATTTATAAAATGGGTTATGATTAATGTTGAGTTTTATGAATTTTAGGGCTTGAGAATCAAGCCCGAATTATTGGAGGAATTGTTGTTAATTAAAGTGGGTATTAGTGTGTAGGATGATGTAGATGATGTTGTGTGTTGGGAGAAATTGGTTATCCCTTTGTTAAGGATTTTATGAATTTTGGGGCTTGGGAATCAAGCCCGAATTATTTTGGAATTTGTCATAAATTGAAGAGGATGATAATGTTGGGATTTATGGAATGTGTAAATAATGAAACTTAATAGTAAGACTCAACGGAGTCATTTTAAGTTCAATAACATGCTAATAACCGTTGGGATGAATTCCTACGATGTTCGGGTTTTGGTTGGTTATGGTGGTGAGCACCCGAGCATCTCGATTTGTGCCCAATTGAGACACCTACGTTATAGACATTTATTAGGGGGATTATTTAGAGCGTGCTCGGGAGAGCACGGTACATTAAAGGCCAACCTATGGTCTCGAGTATGGTTGAAAGATAATTATTGAGTTAGTTCTCACTTTTGGGGAAAATTGATCGGTTACACATGAACGTACTTGTGGGTTATGACTACGGTGTAGTCTTTGGTTTGATTTTAGTAGAGGTCCATTATAGACCTCATAATATGATTCTCGGTGGGTTTATACTATTCTTGATTTAATTGGTGACTTGAGATCTTTTAAGATTAATTGGTTGTGAGCAATGTATTTGCCTTGACTTGATTTATGGTAGAGAATAATAACCTATTTGGTCGAATGAGTTCGCTCTTGTCGAATTCATTCCTTATTTGTTTATATTGAGTAAATACATACTTGAGCATTTGGTCGGACGGGTTCGCTCTTGTCGAATCTGATCCTTATTTGGTCTTTACGAGTAAACATCTACTTGTGCATTGCATTAAGTCCAGCTGGCACTATTTGGTTTGATTTTTATGTCAGGGTGGGATGATACATCGCCTATACGAATCGTCAGATTCGTATTCGCTATGGATCGCCGTACACCCTCACGCACCCTCCATTGTAGGCCGCAATGGGGAAGTAGCCCTTTCCGTAACAATACGTGCGACAGCCGCTATCGGCCGGCGGAGTTCGGTATATCGATGCGAAGACACGAGCATCGTAGTCATCATATAACGGTTTTTCTTGCAGGAGCTACGTAGCGGTCGGGCCCATAACATATCCTATTGTGATGTTTATTACTCGCACTTATGTGAATAACGTGCTAAGTGCAAATTTGTGATTATTGAGGGCTAGGCCCAGATCCTGGTTTTATGTGTTTATGTATAAACACTTATATGAAAGATAACGTGATATGTGGTTTATGAAGTTTATGTTACATGATGACTTAATACAAGTTTATTATTGGTATGCTATTAAGATACCATGATTTTATACATGCTTGTGCATTATGTCATGCCACGTCATGCTATGCCATACATTTGCATGTAGTAACTTACTGGGTCATTATGACTCATTTCGTGTGT
This sequence comes from Codonopsis lanceolata, assembly GCA_013146195.2. Lineage (NCBI taxonomy): Eukaryota > Viridiplantae > Streptophyta > Magnoliopsida > Asterales > Campanulaceae > Codonopsis > Codonopsis lanceolata. Next base: position 96,677,882 of record CM028377.1, read on the forward strand.
TTGTTTTCCTTAGTTTGTGCAGTGAGCTCGTTAGTGCGCGTTGCAGCTACGGGTGCATGTTCGATAACAGGTGGTCTTCCGGGCGATAGCTTGGGGTTATTAGTATTATTGTATTAATTATCTTGTGAGATACGGATGTAAAGTTATGTAAACTTTACTTGGGTAGTTATGTTAGTATTTTATTGTCGTTTATTTTGGGAGCCAACTTGTTTGGTCGAGCTATTGTATTTATTTGGAAGTTTATTCTGTCGTCTTCCCGAGCAAGGTTAGCTCGCGTATTCTAGTATTGTGTTGGTTATTTTTGTCTCCGACAAGTATAGTGGTGAGATTTTGGTTTAGTTGTTGGTGTTTAATATCTTATTCGTTTAGTTGATTTGTCCCTCCGGCATGTTGTAGTCGTTGAGTAGTTGTTTATCAGGTTGGTTTTCTGTTGATTCGTCGGCCTTAGGTTTGCCGATGGTTTGTTGCCCGTGCGCAATGTTGCGTCACGCGAGTCGTAGATTTGTCGAGAGATAGTCATCTCTCAGCCTTATTCCTTAGTTTTTAATTATAGGCTTTGGTCTCACTTATGATTCGCTTCCGCAGGTGTTGATTTTTATTTTCCGTATCGCCGTTATGGCCTTACATTCCTATTTTGAGCTTTATGGCTCAACTCTTGACTCGTACCATGATGCTTAGCAGGTGCTTGTCCATCTTTTAGCTTGTCTTGACGGCACGACCTTGGGATTTCGCATTGGAGTCCGGGTCGGGCTGTCACATTTCATATCCATGGAAGTGAAGCCATTAAAATAAGAGTTATTACCAGATAAAGAGTTGTTCCCAAAATAAGGAATATATGTTATATGCTAACAAATTTGGAGATGGTGATGGGGTTTTGAGGATTCTTCCTCGGTGTATGGCTCTGGAACGGCAGCTGATTCTTCTACTAGAGCTTGATCCAACAACCATTGTGATTGTTTCTTCAACGTCTTCCACCGTCTTTGTGTCGTCCGCGTCAACAACGAATTCATATGAGAAGACCTCACCTTTGAAAAGAGAAAGAGACCGTGTGTGTATGAGATGAATTAGGTTGAAGAAGAACGAGAAATAGCGCATATTAACAATCTAGCGCTGACTGGATGAGAGAAGGGGGGTCGTCGAGGAACAGAGGCGACGGCGGCAGAAGAAACGAAATAAGGGAAAAGGAGGGCGAGAGGGTCGGAGTTAACGAAGTGAGCGTCCCCAAGTTAAACTAGTGCTTGTTGTTAGAGCAGGAGAGAACATCTTCAATGAGAGCAGAGGAACTGACAAGAAATCATGAAAGACTTTTCTTCGTGCAACCAGCAGTAGTATTGGGGGAAGTTGATGAAGTCAGGAGAGAGAGAGAGAGAGAGAGAGTGGGGGCATAGACATGGATTTTTTGGATTTGAAACCCAGATACAGGTGCTTGGAATTTAAAGAAGATGAACCTCATAAATCCATCATTAATTTATATTAAATTAAATTAATTTAATTTAATATTTTTTAAAATAATCTATCATTAATTTATATTTTTTTTGTCTTGGGGGTAAAATATGTATTTAACATAAGTTGACGTCCAAATTTAATGTCCATCCAAAAATTGGGTTAACATGCAAAATAAATCTAGTACATTGGTCATCCCGAAAATTTTGACGTCTCAGTGGCCTAATTGCAATTTTTGGAAAAGTACAGTGGCCCAAATATGCGTTTTTCCTATATAAAATTATTAACTTATAGATGCAAACTTACTTTCTATATGTTTTTTCAGTTATTTGTTGCAAGGGAATCTTTGTTGCCGATGTACAAAGACTTTCAAAAAATATACATTTATGATATATTGAAGGACGTCATTCAACATGACATGTTAATTTTCCCAATTAACATGCTAGGGTAGGGGGATAAATTATCAGGTTCCTGTTTACATTGGACTCTCCTTGTCTTTTATGAAAGTGATATGAAATGGGTCATGTACAATTCATCAATAAACAAATAGGAAGAAGAAGATTGACATCTTGAAAAAACAAAATTATTTATGAGTAATGTACAACTTTTTACTTTTAAAAAATACAACAATTATTGATGTCATAATTGCATATTAATAATTTTGTTTACATGTAACCAAAACTTTAAAATTAAAAGATACAAGGGACTTGCCAACCCGACTTTGTCTGCCCAATCGAAACATGCACATCGTCCCCACAACAAGCTTCTGGAACAAATGATTGTGGAATAATAATGTGCTTATTAATGGAAAACTTGCTACAAGGGAAATCAATCCCAGAAAAATTGACATGTTACGCAGTGCAAAAATACAAGGATAGGATGACAGAGTGAATGATTAGGATGGGTAAGAAATACAATGCTAAACATTTAGTTTAAACATTTGATTTCAAAGTTGTAATTACATGATTTGTAATTTTAATCTTGTGATTATTGTCATTTTTAACTTATTTGTTAACTGAAATATACTTGGATGAATTCAACAGTATATATTTTGTAGTAATCGTGGTACATAATTTTGTTAACCAGTGTTATTCATTTGCACCGCGATATATAAATTTTTGAATCACGATATATAAATAAAAATAGTTGGTTACTTAATAGTAATATATGCACCGCGATGCATATTCTTGTGAACCGCGATACTAAAATAATAAATAAGTAAAATTGCTATCAATATTGTGTACCGCGGTGACTTTATTTCTCCATCGCGATACTAAAATGTAAAAAACAAACCATCTACCTAATTTTGTTTACCAGTGTTATTCATTTGCACCGCGATATATAAATAAAAATTGTTGTTTAGTTAACAGTAATATATGCACCACAATGTATATTCTTATAAACCGCAATACTAAAATAATAAATAAGTAAAATTGCTATCAATATTGTATACCGCGGTGACTTTATTTCTCCATCGCGATACTAAAATATAAAAAAACAAACCATCTACCGCGATACCAAAATGTAAAAAACACAAATCTTTTAACAAATAATGTTTCAGTAACATTAAAAAAATAACTCAATCTTGGATTGCTTCTTTGTATAACCTAAAGTTAAAACTACAAAGCTATTTACATCTACCACGTTTCATTTTCCTTTTGCTTATTGATTCGTCATTTGATGCGATCCTTTTCTTCTTCGGATGTCCAACTAATCTCTTGGTAATAGGTGGCAAAATGACCTCGTCTTCCACAGAATTACTAACCTCGTACCTTTCAGTAGTTGGAATAAGCATTAAGCTTCCTTCATAACACTTGATGTAATAGCTCGTGAGGAAAAAATTATCAACAATATCTTCAATCTTTTTACCGCATCTCTTAATTGCAATAGCAGCATGGCAACACGGGAACCCTTGAATCTGTCATTGATAACATGAACATGTTCTATTCCCCAAATCAACTTTCACACTTGGATCTGATATAACCTCATATATATATATATATATCGTTACGTACACTACGCACATGCCACGTGATACCAATGTTTAGATATTCACTCTACTTATAATCCATCTTTGAACATAGTAATTTGTTCCACTTAGTTCCACTGCTAAGCCTCTTCAAAAACCATTTCATAATTTTTGATCTTATACCATCAACCATGTGTGTAGTGGGAAGACCGCGAGCCTCCAAAATCCAATTATTGAACGATTCAGCAACATTTGATGTCATCTCAGCATACCTATTCTCCCGACAATGTGCAATAGCCCAATTTTGAAATGGAAGATTGACAAAAAATTCACTAGCAATCTATCCACCTTCTCTTTTAAATATTTCAAACTTCTCCTCGAAAAGTCTAATATTCGGAGCATAAGCATAATTTTTCAGTCTTTTACACAAATTAGATCGAAATCGTTTTTAATATGGTCTACCATGACAAATGTCTTTCAAATTACGATAAAGATGCACCATGCAAAAGAAATGTTCGGAACTCCCAAAAATTTCAGGTATGGTTTCCATTAAACCAATATTTTTATCAGAAACAAACAACAAATCTCTATCAAGTAATTCTTTTACTTTTGAAAGAAACCAACACCAATTATCTCGATTTTCAGCAATTACAACTACAAAAGCAAAGGGAAAGAGACTTGCAAAGAAAAAAAAATGAAAGTTAAATAATGTTCACAAAAAAAAATTAAAACATAAAAGAGTTTCCTTAAATAATTAAATACCCTGGTTTCCATCCTTGGCCGTTGCAGACAAAAGAGTTCCCTTAAATCTAAATTTCATAAAAGTTCCATCTATGAACAATATTGGATGAAAATACTTAAAACCATCTATGCATACACCAAACGAAATAAACAAACGATTGAAACAATTTGTAATAGGGTCCGATTCAACAAATGCACAACTGTTAGGATTACTATTATGCAAAGCTTTCACGTACTATTGTAGCTCCTCAAAAGAATTTTCATAACCACCAAAAATTTTATCTCGAGCCTTGTCAATGCTCCTCCATGCCTTACTGTATGATACAAAAATCTCATATTGGGTCCTCATCTGATCAACTACATCTTTTGGAGAATATGATGGTCGACTACGAACATTTTCAAGAATCAAGTCTGAAAATGTTAATGATTACACTTGATCAATCGTATTGACATAACAACTTTGTTAAAGATTACACTTGTATAATCTTACTGATTTGTCAACGGCTGAAAGAATTCCCTTTATAAACCAGATACAACCATCATTAAAATGTTGGCAAACAACACTAATCTTCTCATTATTATTCTTCAAAAAAATATGTTCAAAACCAATCTTGAAAGAATACTTTATAAGTTCACAACGAAATTCATACACCCCCTTTTGAAAATTTGCCCAACACTAGTAATAAGCAAGGTTCTAAAAATCGTTAGGCGGCACACTAGCGCCTAGGGGACTAGTCGGGGCGTAATAGGGGCCTAGGCGGGGCCTAGAATTAAGGCATAATTACCATTTTTTTTGATAATTTACATCAAAGATCAAACACATTGACTACAAATTATTTTTTTTTAATGTTTGTCATTTTATCAAACACTTGTCTATATTTGTAAAATGAACAAAAATATACAAACCTACCATTAATCCCAAATCTCAACAACCCCAAAGCAATAAACCAGTCAAGTTTAGAACTAAAAACAAAATAATAATAATAATAATACTTCACCTATATACTGCCCCTACAACCCACAGCATAACATATCCTCCCTAATCCCTTCTCATTCTGAATACAGAATCTCGAGACAGCCCTCTTATTTTTCATTTTTTTTCTTCTTCTTTCTTCTATCTATCTAGCAGACCGGCAACCCTTTTTTCTTCCTTTCTTTTTTATCTTCTCTCTCTCTCTCTCCGGCAGACCGACTCTTCTCATTTTTTCATCCTCTAATCTCTTTCCTCCTAGATCTAACCCTTTAATCTATCCCCTCTCTCATTCCACTGAATATCCACAAAATCAAACCCCTTTTCTTTCTACCTCCCTCTTTGCCTCACCATTACCACTCCCCCTTCCTTCTCCAGTTAGCCCCCCCTTCCTTCTTCGGTCACCGCATGCCACAAAATCAAAGCTACAAAAATAAATTAAGGTCTGCGAGGTTTGGCGTAGGCGTCGACTTGGTCGATTAGGCGACAACTAAGAAAGTCGCGGCGGTAGAGAGGGGCCTAGCGCCTAGGCGGGGAGTTTTAGAACACTGGTACTAATAAGTGATACTCAATCAGTAGTTAAAAGGTCATTTCTAGATTGATTAGGACATATATCATAACATGACACACTATCATCATCATTGTCCTCACATGAAGAATTGATATAGCTTCGATAAGATGTAGATGAATTGCGATTCGAATAAGGTGAACTACTATTACATACGGATACATCCATATTTGCAGTAGATGCACCGCTATTACAATTCATTGAATCGGCTCTACGACAATCTCCTACATCCCTAACGTTACAAGAAACAAAATCCCTAAGTAAACCTACTATGTTCAATCCAAAACTAAAATCATTTTGATTTTCAACAATATCTATGGATATAATACTAGTTAACAAAACTCTCGCCAACAACAACATGTTTACGAAATCCTTGTCATTCGCCAAACAACAATTCATGTGAGATCCAACAGAATGCTTCATAGATAAATTCGAAAATTCAACTTTAGAATATTTACCTGTTATCAATTGAATAACATCACCAATGACAAAATTTTCACTAACTTTAGAAAGAATCGTATCTCGTTGAAATTTAACCAATAACATAATGAGTTTTTCTATTAACAAAGGGAATGAATAGGAATAGGAAAAAAACGACAATTTACAGAAGAGATAATAAAATGCTTTAAGCGATAAATAAGGTTTTGAACCGCGGTATATAAAACTATGCACCGCGATTCAACCAGCTAGTCATCCATTAAGCGTAATTAAGGGTAACGTAGTCATTTCGATCACAAAAGTGGATTTTGAATCGTTGTTCACGCGGCTAGTCATGTCTTAAGTGTTCATTAATGGTAACGTAGTCATTTCCCGGCAAAAAGTGACTGTTTCCGGTTGAAAATAAAAAGAAGGGAATGAAGCGATTAAATTAACGGGAAAAGGGACCGGCCCGTAATTTTTTCTATTTTCTTTTCGCTTTGAACCCCAAAAAGTTCAGGACCGGACCTGACATGCACTATCGGACTTCTATGCTGTTGTATTTGGATCAATATGTATTTCCCTAGCATTTTCCATTTGTTTTTTACACATTCCATGCCACTTTGAGATGGTCTTTTTGGCTCTTTGGCCAAACACACATAAATTGATCTTTACGAATTTATAAAAACCAAATATTGTAAGGTGTCTTACGTTAGTTGTTGTTCACAGCGAAAGTCTTTGGAAACAAATTAACCGAGTATAACAAGATCAATCACAAAGAAGAGAAAGAGATTTTGGTCAACGGACTATCGAAATTTTATTAGAACCAACATTGAAAACGTTTTACGGATATATATATATATACAATAGAAACTCTAAAATCCTTAAATAAGGAAACCAAACAAAACTATCAACGGGATAAGGCGGTCGCCTAACATCGACATTAGGCGATCGCCTATTAAACAGTAGCTTGGTCCGTAACAACAAAGAGAAGGTGGTCGCCTAGCACCAACATGATGCGACCGCCTTATCCAAAATCTGACAATCCGTACCCTCGGAAGGAACTGGTTTGTTTGCCTAAGTAATCAAGCCATCTCATTCTCAACATTAGCTATAATCAGGACGAAGAAATGGAAAAAGATTTCCTATCACAAAACATGCAAGGTTCGGCTCCGCTCTTACAAGGCAGCAACATGTACTCTACAAAATTGCAGCAGCCATGGGCATGCTTGTTTGCTATGCAACATTAAGGATCTCTTTCTATGATAGTCTTGAATGATGTTATTTAAATTATGATATATAGAATGATATTTGTATACTAAATTGACATGGAATAGAATGATGATTGTTGTGTAACAAGTGACCACTAAGATCTTTCCATGCTAATAGTGATTGCAGACAACGTCACCGTTCGTTACGACAAGGTTCGAAACTAGGGTGCAATGGAAACAACTAGTAAGCCCTTACTACTATTCCATAAACATTCTTCTTTCAATTCCACTTTGCTAGGAAGAAAAGGGGTGCACTACCCTTTGTACAATCCCTCTATTACAAAATTGGATGGGGCTTTAACGACAAAGACCACATCGCACCTAGTTACTGGGTACATTGGTCACATTTGAGATATTGTAATGAAAACATCTAGTAAGCCCTATTACTATTCCATAAACATTCTTCTTTCAATTCCACTTTGCTAGAAAGAAAAGGGGTGCATCGCCCTTCGTACAATCCCTCCATTACAAAATTGGATGGGGCTTTAACGACAAAGACTACATCACACCTAGTTACTGAGTACATTGGTCACATTTGAGATATTGTAATGTGATTGGTCAAATCGATAACCTACAAATAGTACGATTTCATTTGGATAATTTTTCCACTTCTATATGATACTGATTAATTTTTTCTTTTTTATCTAACTTTTTTTTTCCACCTAAGGGGGGCATGGGAAGGGATCGAACCTGAGACCTCACACATTGTGAAGTCTCATGTCTACCACTGGGTCACCCCCTTAGGGGCATACTGACTAATTAACCACTTCATTCTTGCTTGAAACTAATCTACCACTAACCACATGGGGAAAAAATAAAATAAAATGGTAAATTATATCATTAGTCCTTAAACTTTACAAATTTACACTAGTGGTCCCTGTATAAAGCAAAATAGGAAAAAAGGTGGAAAAGACAGGTTTCCTCGCACTAGAAATCACGTGAGCAAGCACATGTCCACTTAACGGTGCTTGAGCTGACGTCGTAACGTTGAGGGACTATTGTTGTTCAAAAAATACATACTTTGATCAATGACGTACATTTACTTTGTACAGGGACTACTAATGGACTTTCATAAATTTCAGGGACCAATAATGTAATTTGACCATTATTCTTTCAATATTAAATTGGAAACATATCTCGTGGAGGCAGATTTTGCAAATCTATTTTTATTTTTTCACAATTAACAACTAATCCTTCTTCTCCTACACCAATAATTATGTGATTAAACTACTAATTACAAATTACTCTTTCCTCATGCCAGATCGAGTCTCCATCGATATCTATTTAAGGTACGAAAAAGTTTGAACACTGACAACTCACACAAAGATCAAAGATTCGTTAAAGTAGGAAATATGATTTCACTAATAATTAAATTTTCATTCATCAGCGGTATAATTTTTTCTTTTACACTAACAACCTTTGGATCATGAGGATGACCATGAGCTCCTTTATTTCTTCAATGATTATGAGCTCGGAGCTTCACATCACGAGGATGGATGGGGCTATATACACCTCAATTTCTACTCTTCAGACTACCCACAGTAGTGACCCAATCCAACCAACCCTTAAACAAAATATTAATATTTCTCACTTCCATATACACAACTCCCAATCTTATATAATTTATACTCCCATCACTGACCCAACCCAACCCAACCTTTTAATAAAATATTTATTTCTCTTTACTCCAACTTACCTAAAATACTTATCATTTTATTTTTTTAAATAATGTATTACTAATAATATTTCTAAAATTATCCGTACAATTATTAAAAATAATTAGTCATATAATTATAAATTCATAATTTACTTGACAACAAAATAAAAATAAAATATATAAAATGAAATCAAAAATAAGTTTAAAAATTACAAATACAACACTTGAATTTTAAATTATTAGTGCTGAATTTCTCCCATATGTGCTCAATTATAAAGAGTTGTAGGTTGTTTATAAAAATATATCAATATTAAGCTCTATTTATAAATAAAAAAAATTATAAATTTTGATATATTTTTTATTTTATTATTTTATATAATTATATAAAATAGTACTCCCTCCGTCCCTAAATTATCGTCTTCCTTTCCTTTTTCGTCCGTACCAAAATAATTGTTCCACTTTGAAACTTACCTTTTTAGAACATCACTTTTATCATTTTACCCTTACTTTTTCACCTTACTTTAATTATGGGCCACATACACATGGGCTTTAAAGAAAACTACACATTAAACCAATATAAATAATCAAGTCAATTGTTTTTTCTTAATCTGTGCACCGGGTCAACCAGGACAATAATTTAGGGACGAAGGGAGTACTAGTTTTAAAAATATATTCATGTAAACACATGTCATCCAATAAAAGAATAACATGTGTATAAAATCAAAACAATTTATCCAACATGATTTGAGTTGGCCGGCGTTGTGGGTAGTCTCACACCTCATTTTCTATACTGTACGGCACAAAATACATGACTTCTGAGGGTCATTTCTGTAACAGTCTTGTTCATTTGATATGACAAGTGATATGCGGTCAAATAATACTGACCGTAGACATCATCATCAAACTGTCTTCAAACCGGAACTTTAAAACCGGAACCTTATTCAAACCTCAAACCGGAACTGGATTAATCCATGGAAGTGGCCATACCAAGTGACTATCGGGCTCGCATGACCGGATCAATAGGGTTGTCTTCTCTGTTTTTCTTATCCATGGATGTGGCAGCTTCATAGCAAGGGACTATCGACTATTGGTCTCGCATGAAAAAGATTCAATAACTAGGGTTCAGTTTCTCTTTTGGGAGATCCCTTTTAGTTTTCCATTTATTAGTCACTGACAGTAACGCGCAAAGACTGAAATGGAACATTGCACAGCAAGCAAAAGGACAAAAGCTTAAATAGACTCGTGCCGATTTTCTATCAAGACAATAACTTGTGGAGGTTGTACACTAATGCCAAATTTAAATAAAGAACGCCACGGCGCCTCAAAGCAGATGAAGATATTTCTTTGCTTGGAAAATTTAGGCTCAACAAACATGTACCAAACGGTCCAAACTGTCCATTTCACTTGCAAAGTTACAAATCAAAAGAACATCCTTTTGCAGTCTAGAAGTTGTAATATTTCATATGGAAACACTTGAGAAAACCATATTTGCAACTAACAGCATGATCAAACATGAACACAGATCAATATAACACAAACTGTTTCGGAATTTATTCAAAGTCATCTGACAGGGCATACAGAACAAACACAAATATTGATTCACATAAGAGGAGGTTACAGAGGACAGCTCACAAACAAGTGAAGCCTTGAAAAACTAGGTGGGCTTGGAAAAAAGAAAAACAACCCTCAGGTTGTCATGGCAGGACTAAAGTTTGCTGCCACAGCCAAGCCCAGAGATAACAAGGCCACCACTATTTGAACTGTCAACTGCAACAAAAGACTCATCTTGAAGAATCAAACCTAAGCCTGGAAAGAAAAAGATAACAGAGCAGACAACTAACCGGACACGTGCAAACCACAATGGTTGAACGTGGCAGACCAGGAAAAACCAAAACAGTTCACACCCTAAAGACAGACAGCGTCACGCCTTATACCTGTTACAAAGCTCAGCCTACGTACGGCTAAGAGCTAAAACACCACTAGAGCAATAGACAAGGAACCCAAGAACCAGAACCCAGTATCTGCATTCTCAAGGAAGCACGGCTGTGAAGAATAAAATACCCCCATTATTAGGAGGCCAAAATTCTTGCAACAGCTTCCCGTTGAAAGGTAAGCTGCAAAAAAAGAGGAATCAGCCGTGTTCCCTGGAAAAAGGAGCTGCGACACTGGACTGCAAGAAGACCCATTGCCTGACCTAAAAGTAAAAACTCTGCACAAGCTACCCAAACCAACAAAGGAACTAACTGAATACTTTCAAAGACTGCCCAGTGACCACTGCATGCTTTTGGACTTCCAGAAGTCTTAGAAAAGGATATTGCACTTCCATAGTCGCTCCACTAGAAGATTAAGCATGCCACTGCTCATTCTATTGCAATGCTTGACATTCAACCCCACAAGATTCTCACCCAACTTTCCCATGAAAACCAAGCTTTCGTCTGACAAAAGCGAACAACCTGCCACTGAGAGGAACTGTAAATACAATTGCACAGCACCAGCCAAGGCCGCAATACCAGAGTCGGTAATGGCACAAGAAGAAAAATTGAGTTCACTTAACAAAAAACAATTATCTGCAATTGCCACCAAGCTTGCATCTGTAACATATCTGCAACCTTCAAGATTTAGCACTTCAAGTGTCCCACCATGAATCTTAGAAATAGCTACAACCACTTTGTCAGTCAAATTCACACAGTTACCGAGGATAACCTTCTTTAAACCTGCCTCACAGCTCTCGATAAGTGAGGAAAGTCCCTCATCTGTGATTCCACGAAGCCCACTGAAGTTCACATACTGAAGTTGGGGGCACAACCTACCCAACATGGCCAAACTAAAATTTCCAAATCCAGGACAGTTACGAATGGATAAAGACCGCAGGGATGTGCATAGAGACATCACAGGGAATCCAAAAACCAAGTCTTTGATCCCCAAACAATTTGCCAAAGAGAGAGCCTTCAACTTCCCAGCACAGTTTATAAGGACACCAAAAACACCAGATTGGGTAATCCGATGGCATTCTTCAAGTTGTAGACTCTCAAGTGAACCCGCGGCTTTAGCAAAAGAAACCAGCCCACTGTCTGATAAGAATACACACTTCCGAAGACAAAACTGCTTCAGATTTGGGCAACCTTTCCCTACAACTTCAAGACCCACATCAGTAATTCCTTGGCAAGCAGAAATCATAAAGGCCCTCAACTTCTGCAAACCTTGAGCATTACCCATGACCCAGAAGCCCTTCTCAGTCACATTTTGGAGGCCACTCAGAGTTAGGTCAGTCACAGCCTTGCCATAGTGTCCTACAACAGCAAGGGACACATCACTGATGTTCAAAGACTCAAGTTTAACTTTTGTCAAAGAAAGGCTTGCTGATGACAACAAACTAGCAATCCCCTGATCACCAACAAGCGGGCAATTTTTAATTGATACGGACTTCAAATTGGGGCAGAGACGACCAACAGCTTGCAGACTCTCGTTCCCAATGTTTGAGCAAGATTCTATCGCTAAGGATGTCAGATTAGGACAGTTGTTTGCGATAGCCAACATAGCTTTGTCAGAAATTGCTGGGCAGTGGGAAAGGTCAATCTTCTCTAACATGCGACACTCGTTGGCAATTTCAAGAAGGCCTTCATCTCCAATGGAAGATAAATTCCACAAAGAAAGAGCCCTTAGAGAAGGGCAACCACGAGCAACAGCCTTGAGCCCAAGATTTGTCACATGACGAATGGAATTGCTTCCCCGGATAGAAAGCTTGCCTAATCCCCCACGACTACCAGATCCAACAGCAATAGCTGCAAGTCTGACATCTGTAGCCTTCTTCCCTTCTAGGCACCTTGATAAATAACCATCACCCTTCAGATCTTGACCTTCATACTCAGTATCATCCGACTCAAAGTCAGATCCACTAAGTCCATCCTTCTTGTTAGATCCTGCAGACACAGGGGTTTTAGCAGGAACCACTTCTTTCACCTGCTCCAGCGATTGAACAGTCTCACTGGAACAGATTTCATCATTGCGAATGCTGCTTAGAAGCATAAGCCAGCGCTTGGAAACACATGCACAAGAACTCTTCTCTTGGCTTCCAGGGAGGCGTCTGAAAACCTCAAATAGGCATTCATCTGGAAGTACTTCAATGGTGGCTCGCTGCTTCTCAAATATTTCTTCACTGTACACAAAGGGAGCACTGATTCGAGACCTCTTGCGAGGTGGAAAATACACATCCACATGGAGACCAAGGGACAAAAAGAGGCTCGAATCCTTGGGATTTGGGTACATCGACCCCCCAGGGAAAATATCATCATTACCTGTAACCAAGTAGATAACAAACTACTTCAGAAAAATTACTCAACATATCAATGAGATTAACATATCTACCATGCAAACAAGTCCGCTAAAATAGAGCAGCATTCCTACAGATCATAACCAAATTAGATCTTTTTATAATCTCACATAATTCCAACATTCTTGTTTACCTAACCCTAATACGATTTTAACAAACTTTTAAAACATAAAGAGGAAAAAAACACACACCCTCCACACCAAACATACAGATCAGTCAGTTTCTAATTCCAATAGGTTCATCTATGATTTCTAAAACCCCAGTAGCAATCCAAACATACCTAACAGATTTACTTTCTGTAGCAGACATCTTAACAAGCTTACATATCATAAATTGTACACGCCTAAGAACCACAACCTAATTTTTATAGCTATCGCAGTATCATCAATTAATATCTTCCAAACTTGCAAAATCACAAAATTAGGATATTTAAAGGGCAAACTAAATTATTTATTCCTTAGAAAATAAGAAAAGTAAACACAACCCATGTAAGTAAAATTCATATACACGTATATTACGTTTCATTTAGTATATCCATAACAGAAATTTCCTTTTTCTTTCTCAATATATATACATATACATACATACATACACACACACACACACATATATATACACATATATATACCTAATTCATCGTTTCCATAATATTATTATTATTATTACTATAAAAATCCAGTCTTGAAGTGAAGAATTTATCAATTACGTATATAAGATCACCAAAATACAAAAACGTCACAGATAAGAAAATCAATTGAAACAATACTACAATATCAGTGTGTATCAAAAAGTTCAGCGGAAATGAAGAAAATTAATAAAATTTCATAAAACTGAAGAGGAAATAAAGGAAGGATCGAAGAACATACCACTGTAATTGAAAACCTTCTGCATGAGTACAGTAGAATAGCCCTAGGGAGGTCGAATTTGAAGGGTTGAAGCCCAAAAAACCCTCGATCGAGAGCAAAAAAGAGCAGATCCACCAAAGAGAAGACGATCAAAGCAATCAACAATAGAGATACGAACGATGAATGCATCAGAGACGTGGAAGACTAAGAGGTCATGAGAAAACCCTAATTGATAGGGCAAAAAGAGAACAAGGAGAGGGAGAAAACGAAAGGAGAAGAGGTGAATGAATGAGGTGTGTGTGTGCGTGTGTTATCTTTTATTGTCAAGGTGGGGTCTCTGCTTTTAAAAAAAAAAAATTTAATTTGAAAGAGAAATAGATACAATGAATCCAATCCAAAAAACTGTTTTCTCCCCTTGTGGTTCAATGTTTCCATTTCCTATTTCCTATTTCCTTGCCCTAAAAGAGTATAATGAGTAATAATTATAAATTAGTTAGATGTAACAGGCATATTATTTAATGATCCAACTTATATACTCCAGACTAGATGAGTGTGATAGCCGATTGATATGTAAGAGAGTGAGATTGACCGACCTGTAAGAGAATGAGACTTCGTCTTACGAATATTTCTTTAAATGAATCTTATTGATCTGACGCACCGTGTGTTAATGAAATGAGTTGTGAAAGTGTAACTACGTCTTACGGATTTTGATCCGTAAGATGGTCTCATAGACGACATATGTGTCGTTTTGTAGTTATGATTATGACCAGATATGATTAAATATTTAGTACGCAGTTTGTGGTCTGGAATAATAATAACACAAGTTGTTACGATAAAGTCATTATTTTTTTACTATTTATATCAAGGAAAGATTGGTATTATTAGTGTTCTCACTAAACAAAACTAGTTTTACACTTAAGTATATATCTTTTAATTAAATTATACACAAATAAAATGAAGATAATAAACAAAATAAAAAAATAAAGAAAAACATGATAAATGAAACAAATAATTGGTATAATTGATATTTTAATCAAATATTTTATTAATTGTTTAAATCATTTTCTCGATAATTTTATAGAGTTTAATAATTAATATTTTTGTTATTAAAATTTAGGATCTAACATATAAATAGTAATTCTTTAATTTATAGATTTATTAAATATTTGAAATTTGTGGTTGGTATCATAATTTTAATCTTATATTCATTTGATTTACATAAGTATAATTAATTGTGGTTACAAGTAAGATACGATAAATAACGAAGATGTTTTCAATAATTAATTGTGATTATATTTTATTTTGTAATCACAAGTATTCAATGAAATTTTTTAATTTGTTCTTATTCATATTATTTATACATATTCGACTAACAAAAGAGCTATTATTCTTTATAGAATGCTACTAATTAAGATACTCTCCTTATGTTTCTATCTTGTTTAAAAATATATGTTAAATTTGTATTTAAAAATAGTTCGATAACCTTTTAAAAAATAAATTAAAAAATCAAATAATCATTTTAGAAAACTTGGGACATACCACTACATTATTGACCTTATGGTGGTTTTCTTTGCTTTTTTGTAAAGGAAGGTATTTGATGGTCCATTAAGACTTCTTCCCACACAAAAAGGTGGTTTTCTTTCCTTTTCTACAGAATGCAAAGTTAGAGCATCGTAGTGTGTCGTTCTTTTTTTCAATCGTAAATGGTCATTTTTGAAATAAGCATTCCTGTAATATTTAAATTCAGATAACATTATAAAATTCTTCTTTTTCCTCGTTTGTTCGAAGACACAAAACAAGTATGAAGTAAAAAGAGAGTATGGAGTTGGATAGCGAGGAAGAAATGTATAATATTCTTCTTCTTCTTCGCAAACTTTGACTTGGTAATGATGTTTCGTGATGTATAAAATTGAATTACGTAATTAAAATTGATGCATCGCAATCTAAAATTAGATTATGTAATTAAAATTGATTGTATTTAAATTGATGTATCACGATGTAAAAATTTATGCATCGGAATGCATTTTTATAGTGCGCCTCAGATCTCCCTTTGAAGGCTATCCTTAGTCTGCACGATTTTTTCAAGAAGATTTATTAGTGGCAAGTTATGTGTCCATAGCGCACCTCAGATCTCCCTTTGATTGTTATCCTTAGTTTATATGATTTTTTCAGGAATATTTATTAATGGCAAGTTATGTGCCAAATATTCAACCTTCTTCCCCCCAGCTCTCTTTCTCTGTAGCTGTCTATGCTCAGTTTTTTTTCTTTTTTATGAGCTTGAAGATGAAAGATAGATCTTTCTTTAATTAAAATATGACATTTAATTGATTTCAATCCCTAGGAATTTATGGAGAAAAAAGAAGGTGATATTTAAATAAATATGGGGAAGTGCACAGGTATGATGCAATGTGAGGCTCTAATTCATACTCTTCTTTGCTTATCTGAATTCCAAGCATCCTGATGCACAATTTATGCAGCAATAAATTCCAATGCAACAAAATATAGGGGATTTCCGCATGCCTGAATTGTGATACACCAAATTTAGATTTGTGATGCACCACGTGCCCGATGCACTACGCCTGAATTGCGATGCACCGACTTTGGATTTACGATGCACCGCATGCCTGATGCGTGCGTGTTTTCCTTTCATTAATAGCATAATAATTTTTTCACCCCAAAAGTATCTTTTCCAGTTTTTTTTAATAAAAAAAAGTAGATACTGCAGAGGTTGAAAATTATTGAAAGGCGACCCACCCATATTTCTCCCTAATTTATATGTAATTTTAATTAATATATTGCATATTCCAAATATTTCGTACAAACAAAAAAATTCATTTATAGTTGTAATTAATATATTACATATTGCAAATAATTTGTTTGAACAAATAAATTCATTTATAATTTTAATTATTATATAGCATATTACAAACCATTCGTATAAACAACAAACACTTCGTACAAACAAACACTTCTTAAAATTAAAAAAAAAGAATAAGATAATTTAGATAATTCGTATTACATAAACTAATCTGTAAACTAAGAAAATAATACTATTAATAGTCCATTAGTAATAAAATAACACTTTTAGACCTTAATTTTTGAAAGTTAACTCTTTAAATAAAACATCTCAAAATAAAATAGTTATTTTTTTTTTGCCCGGAACGGCAATTAAAAATTATCTCAAACGGATTTACTTTCGGCTAAGTTTAGAAATAAAAAAGAAAAAATGGCTAAAAAACATTTGAAAATGGAAAAAAGTTGGAACAACAAAAGGTGGCAAATAGCTTTTCTGCCTCCAGAACGATTATGAATTGTACGTTGAGCTTAAAGTCTGACCATTCAATAAGCAAGTATTCTAAATCAACTTTGAAGGTTACATCACCCTTCAAATTAAATGGTGGAGAAATATTGAGTGCAACATTAAGTATGACAGTGGTATTGCAAATCAACTAAAGTGTACAGCATTATAAATTTTACCCTTGGTCGTCACATTGGGGAATACTAGGACCACTTTTATTTTACATCAAAATATAGGTATTTTATGATGTGACATTCTCATTGGTTAGATATTTTGTGGGTCCCAGCACTCCAGTCAATGAAAGTGTACCATATCACAGAGTACTCATATTTTGGTGCAAAATGAAAGTGACTCAAGCATTACCCCGTCACATTAGTAGGGTTTAATCTGATATCACCGTTGCACTCAATATTTATTTCTAGTTTCATCATCATGTAAAATCTTTTGAAAAGAAAAAAAAATGTATAAAGAGCAAAACTCATACAAGACTATTTTATAGATCCTAACTCATAAAATGATGTCTTATTTTCTTACAACTCAGTTCACTTAATATCAAATTGATTAAATTAGAGAGATCTGTTTTACAAAAAATATATGTAACACGATATTTCATAAGTTTTACGATATACAAATACAAGTGGATGAGCAAAACACGATGAGTAATAATATATGCTTAACAACTTAAGCTTTGATCGGTCAAGTGTGGAAAGAAATTATAATGAAATCCCAAGTGGATGAAAACCACTTATTATAAAGATTGCTGGTGGTCTTAAATCCGATGAACCTGGAAATTCCAAGTCATTGTACGTCCTTTTACGTCTTATTATTCTTTACAAAAAATCTCAAGTAGATGCATGATTCTATATTGGGTTAATGACATTAATGGTCCCGTGATTGTAGACCATTCTCGGTAATGGTTTATTAATAATTTTTTATAGAATTTTGGTCCTAAAAGTATTTAATTTTCATAGATGCAGTCTTTTTGATGAATGTCGTTAAAAAAATTATGTTAAATTGTCCATGTGCCTCCCATGTTCATTTAAAAGGGCTAAACTGAATTTTTTTTTATCAAACTTAACATATATCACAATTTACAAACAAGTTACTAAGATTTAAAAATAAACCATAAAGCTTTTTTTTCCTAATTGTTATGGTTCTCCCCTCCTTAAACCCACCATTTTTTTCTCAGATCTGGCTGCTATCTTCAATCTGCCTTCTTCGTTTACAGATTTGGCCGACCTCTCTTTTTCTCCATCGCTGCACAGGCCAGCATCGTTCTCTCTCATCATCTCCGATCTCCACTAATACATCCCACCATCTCCGACCAAAACCACCCTCAACAAAGCCGGCAATGCTTCGCCCCCTCCGTCACCGCCATCTCCGAGCTCTTTCTTCCAGCTTCAATTTATCCTCCTCTATAACGTCATCTCCAGCTCATTATTGCCATCACCCTGATCCAGAGTCGTCTTCTCAACCTTTTAACTGATTGCGCCCCTTCATCTTCGATCGGCGTCCATCAACATCGTCGTCTCAGTCCCACGCAATAGACCGAAGCGGGCCCATAGTCGAGGCTCTTTTTTTCTTCATCACTTCACAGGACATCATCGTTCTTTCTCATTATCTCCAACCTCCACGAATTCATCCCACCATCTCCGACCCAAACCCCCCTTAACGAAGCTGACAATGCTTCGCCCCTGCTACAGCACCGCCATCTCCGAGCTCTTTCTTCCAACTTTGATTTCTTTTCCACCGTAACGTCATCTCCAATCCATTGCCGTCATCACCCTGTTCCAACGCCGCCTTCTCAGCCTTTTCTCTGGTCGTGCCCCTTCATCTTCAATTGGCGTCCCTCAACATCACCGTCTCCAGTCCCACGTAATAGACCGAAGCGAGCCTGGATACGAAGAAGGAGGTCTTAATCTCTCTCCATTGTCGGTTCTGCAGCCTTGAGTCACAGTTGTGCCATCTACACTTGACTCCATTGATTTATCACAGAATCAACAAATCTGAATTGATGGCTTGAAATTGGAGCCACTTTGTATCAAATTCAAGTAAGCTCATTCTAATTTCAAATGATTAACTGCTAAAATTTGTGGAAGCATTCACTGAATTGAGGGCTTGAAAAATTTGGTGGGTTTAAGGAGAGGAGGACCATAACAATTGGAGAAGAAGGTTTTATGGTCTATTTTTAAACCCTAGGGATTTGTTTGTAAATTATGATCTATGTTAAGTTTGATAAAAAAAAATTAGTTTAGCCCTTTTAAATGTATGTGGGAGACACATGGGCAATTAAACGAAATTTTTTTAACGACATCCATCAAAAGGACTCTGTTTATGAAAATTGAATACTTTTAGGACCCAAATTTGACAAAAAATTGCTAAGGAACTAATACTGAGAATGATACATGGTCGAGGGACTAATAGTGTCATTAACCCTTCTATATTTTAAAAACTCTTCTGTGTTTGTATTTGTTTAATCGATAGAGCGGTTAGTTTGAGTATGTCTCATTTAATACTATTCTACGGGTCTTTATTCGAAAGAAAAAACTCTACTCTCTCATAGTTCAATCCAACAACATATAGTGGATCGGGTAAGGATAATCAATGTTACAAAAAATATTCATAAGACCGTTTTACCCAAGTTTTTGCTGGTTAGTTTACCCCCTTTGGCTATGAAATTATGTCATTTTGTTACCTTCAAATTTTAAGAACATAACATTTTACCAAACCACAACCATTATACTAACAATATACAAGTAGAGAATAAAGATAAAAGATAGTGAAAATTATAAGCATAATTTTTAAAAGTTGATTACTTACATAAAACATCTCAAAAATAGTATAATGAACTATTTAACTAAATTGGGGGAAGTATATGATATAATATGCATATAAAAAAATTAATAATTGACTATAGACCCAAAATAAATAAAAATTACAAAATTGACGGAGCAGGGGCTTGAACCTAGGACTTACGCTTCACTATAACCATTTACACAATTATCCAACCCATTGAGCAAAAAGACAATTGGTGTAATAAGGATTAATTGTGGGCCGATACACTTTCCTGAAATTGTAACCGCTCCACTACCCTCTTTTTTAAAAAACTGCTTAAGTCCACTTTTATATTTTTTTTCCAATATTATCCGTCTTCTTCACATTCGGCTTCTCTCTGTCACACTTTCTTTCTTTTCTTCCTTCAGCTTCATCTGCATCTCTCTTTTCTCCATTGTTGACCTCTTTTTATCTTTCTCGACCATTTTCTCCATAACGTTTGATTTCAGATGAAACACATGACCCATCACATATCAAATCGTAAATCTCGACGAGATCTACAAATACATTAGTTTTCACCCAATATTGTCTTCGTTTTAAGGCCAAAAAACGATGTTTAAGCACTGTTTTGGATTTTGAAATTTTTCTGATCCTCAATTTTTACACACAGATTTAGGAGCAATGCTCAATTTATTCATTCTGATGTCAAAATTGTCCATTTTGATGCTCACCTTTGTTGATATTTGGTGGCAGTGTTTAATTATTCATTCCGACGCCAATTTTATCCATTTTGATGCCAAAAAAATCACTTGCAGACAAATCTATTATCAATGCGCACAACCTTATAATGCTTAGTTTGGAGTCAAACAAAATGTCGAGTGTGTGCACAAAATTCGAACATGAGAGTACACTACAACAATGTCTCCGATATAGTCGTTGTTGCCTATGAAGTGGACGTCGTTGCCTACCATTTTGGATGCGCTTAAAATGCTCCAAGAAGATATAGAGGTACCTGTGATTTGGGCAATGTTTTGATACTATAATGTCCAATGTTTTGATACTATGATGCTTAGTTTCCAGACCTGCCTGGCTAAAATTTTGAACGACACCTAATTTTGAACAACGCCAAAAAATTTGAACGATGCCCAAATGTGGACAGTAAGTTTTTGCATTACGATGCCCAAAATTTTGAGCGATGTCTAATTTATTTCCTTGCAATGTGCAAATTTGGGCAGTGGCTTTGTCCGCGCGCCTTTCTTTCATTAAGGGTATCTTCGTCATTTCTCTCCCAAAAGTGTACTGTAGCGGTTTAAAAAAATTATCGTTGACTTTTGGGATTGTATTTTCTCCATAGGGGATCGGCTCGAATTTCTCCCATTTAATAATGTTAAATTATTTATAATATATCTAAATAATAGGGGAAAATTATGACCGGTCCTTTTTTTAAAGCTTCTAATCCTAAAATTCATCTTTTTTTTTAATCGTAAAAGACCACTTTTCGAAGTATTGCTTCAAAAATATCATCGTCTTCTTCAACAGCTCCGGTAACGAGTTTTTTTTATTCATGAATACGAAACTATAATGGATCTTGGGACGAAGGCGGAGAAAGAAGAGAAAGAGGAGGAAGAAGAAGACTTACGACGGATGAGATAGAAGATGCAAATGGATGACGTGGTCTGGTTCTTTTTTATTTTGTATTACGGTTCAAAAATTAATGCACTAAAATTGATAAATCGCGGTTCAAAAATAGACAAGCAATTACACTCTTGAACCGCGGTACAAAAATTAATCTACAAAAATTAATGAATCGTGGTTCAAAAATAGATTAGCAATTACACTATTGAACCGCGGTGTAAAAATTAATGCACTAAAATTGATGAATCGTGGTACAAAAATAGATTAGCAGTTACACTATTGAACCGCGGTGCAAAATTAATTCAATAAAAATTGATAAATCGCAGTTCAAAAATAGACTAGCAGTTACACTTGAACCACGGTTCAAAAAATAATGTGATAAAATGGATGAATCGCGGTGCAAGAATAATGACCTCCGTAGCGCGCGCGTCTACAGTTCATTAAGGGTATCATAGTTATTTTACCACTAAAAGTAACTTTTTCTGTTAAAAATAAAAAGGGTGTACTTTAGCGGTTAAAAGTTTCAAAAAGTTGACCAACCCGTAATTTTTTTAAAATAAAACTAACCTACGTGGCTACGCATATATAAAAGTGAGCCCTCTTACATTGGAGCCATATTCGATCGATCATTCTGAATCCTCCAAAACCGGGCCTACTCACCCTAGGTGTTGGTCGGATGTATAGAAGTCAGATAAATAACACTAGTGCTCTTGTTCGTGCCGATGACACGACGCCAGTTTGAGAATTTATCAATAAATAACGGTGCCAGTATGGGCGTGATCAATATATAAACTGAGCATAATAAAAATAAATTAATATATCATTGAGATTTTTGTAGGAGTCGTATTAATGTAAATTACACAACAACATCCCGAAAACTAAATAATTAACACATTTTATTAGCTGTAAAAGTTTATAACTCATCTTAAAAGAAAGTTTATAACTCATCTTAAAAGAGTATAATTAAACATTCAAAAACATTATGTCTCTCTTTCTCACACACACCAACTCAATACTTGTTAATTGAAATAAACTTAGAAACAAACACAACTATTACTCAAACTACTTTTTATCGTTCTCTCTCAAAAATTACAAAGTTTTACATCTTTGTTTCTACACCTTTACTTTCTCTTACTTGTTCAACAAACATCTCTTGCTTTTGTTCTATTTATAAAAGACTCTTTTGAGTGCATGCCGTCTTGACACCAACGTCGGTTTCAATCGAATCATAGGTCTATGTTTTGGTTCTAACATACTCGAACCCAAATTCTTTAATACAAATTTGTGAATTCTTAATCACTCCATTCTTTGCTTAAATGGAGACTAAGTAATAGTCTTCTTACTTATTTAGTGGTTTAATTTACTTATTTGCAACACTCACTCTAAGAACACACTCAGAAAACATGTCACGTTCACAACTTGGCAATATACTAAATTATTTCCAGCTCATGCAAGTTGAGACTTAAGAGTTGAAAGTGTCTTTGATCCACGAAATTGTTACTTTCAATGTTAATTAAACCAAAAGAAAAACCTTAATTTAGCGTATACTCTCGACACCAAGCAATTTAACGTGTAATATCAACCATAAACGTGTGTTTATCAACGAGTTGAGATCTCCTGTATTACATATTGTACCTTTACATATGCTACCAAGTAATATAATATATGGAATTGAGATCTCATGTACCACAAAGTGCACCTTTGGTTGTACAACAAAGCAAATTTGAACGTTGGTCATAAGTAGTGGCGAAGCCATGATTTTGTCTTTGTGGGGGCCATAGTTTAATTTTTTTGACAAAAATAATCAAACTCAATAACTCATACATTAAAGTAGTAGAAAAATTTTAAAAGGCTGTAGTGGCCATGGCCTCTTTACTCCATAAGGTGGCTTCGCCAATAGTCATAAGT
Organism: Codonopsis lanceolata; assembly: GCA_013146195.2. NCBI lineage: Eukaryota > Viridiplantae > Streptophyta > Magnoliopsida > Asterales > Campanulaceae > Codonopsis > Codonopsis lanceolata. The sequence continues at coordinate 96,701,709 of CM028377.1, forward strand.
CATCTATGTGTCATATTGTTTAGCGGTACAAAAGATCTTAACTCAACTCATGGATGACCCATGTTCAAATTTGATTGGTGGGTTAGAGAGATATGCACTATGTGTTACAGAAGATCTCAACTCGTATATCAATTGGTAAATGATGTTTTAACTTAACAATAAGTCTCGAGTTTGAGTCTTTACCACCCTTGAGGTCCTACAGTATTGTAGGGAGAAATTCAGGCTGGTGCACTCTGGGGGATTTTTAACTACTTTACTCCCGATATTTTTTCAAACTAGAAAAAAAAAACTCTTTCATTCACGTCATGTATCGTGATGCACAAAAACATGCATCGTCTAATATCAATCGGTGCATTACCTAATCAAATTATGTATCGCGATGCATCAAAAATATCTTTTACTGGTTTGAAAAAAAATTGGGGGTTGAAATGGTTAAAAATCCGTCAAAGTGTTCGAGATCACAATTTTTCCAAACTTATAATCTCTTTAGTGACTAAGTTTAACAGATCCAAATGTATCATCCTTAATTGCGGGATAATCAAGATAAATGGTATCAATATTTACGCTGAGCCAATACAAGCAGGCCGCCGGCTTTATAATTAATTAATCTTCTCTAATCCTGATTATTGAATTAAAATATTGGGTAAAATTCTAAAGTTTTTAATTCCAAAAGTCCACCGTTCTTTTTTTCAAAGTTTAATTTCATAATCTATTTTTGAATCGCGGTTCATAAATTTCATTGCATTAATTTTTGTACCGCGGGCCAAAGTTTAATTTCTTAGTCTATTTTTGAATCGCGGTTCATAAATTTCATTGCATTAATTTATGCACTGCGGTTCAAAGTTTAATTCCCTACTCTATTTTTGAATCAGAATTCATAAATTTCATTGCATTAATTTTTGCACCGCGATTTAATAGTTTAATTTCATACTCTAATTGCACCGCGGTTCATAAATTTAACTCGATATTTTTGGAGTTCAGATCTCCTGTATCATTTGTGTGTACCACTGGTATATCACTTTTCATCTCAACCATTGATTGAGATGTAATGATTAAGATGCAATGATGGAGATGAAAAATGGTACACCAGTGATAATGAGATCTAGACTCATATTTTTGAACCATGATAAAAAAAACGTAGCGCGCCTCAAGGCTCATTAAGTGTATCCTAATCATTGTTAAAAAAAAATACACTGGATTAGAAGGATTATAAATCTTAAAAAGTTGGACCGATCCATAATTTTACATAAAATAAATATTTGGAAGGTAAGATTTTATTATTATTTGCATAGTTGTCACGTGGAGCCCAACTCCCAAAAACATTGCATTCCTGCGTGCGTGGCATGGGGCCATTTGATAGCGGCCGTGGTTCTTAAATAAAATCTCTAATTCTGTTTAACATATTTCAAAATAAGACCAAATTAACCTCTATTAAGACTATACGTTTGCATATTACGAGTGTGTTTGTTACCATTACAACAAGTTCTTTGGACCGTTGGTTGTCCCCTGCTTGTTTATTTTTTATTATTTATTATATTATATATATATAAGTGATCATAAACGTAAAACTTAAATTATTAAATACAACACCATTTAAATCATAAAATGACATAAATATCCATATAGATAATTAATATGAAATGTTACAATTTAATCCCTTCATTTACTCATTCAACCAACCACAACCCTCTTTCAATCCAATACTACTACCAACTTTGAAAACACTCTCATTACTCTCAATCTATTCCTGCCTCACAATTCTTCATCTTTTAAAAACAAAACCTCTCTAAACCCTCCACTCAACTCATAATGGGTTATAATTGTAATCCTAATGAAGATGCAAATACTAACAATGATGATTATTTTCAGGTAAATGTTGATTTTTTAATGTATTTTCACTGAAATTTTGAAAAAATTTGCAACTGGCCAAAACATCCGTTGCCTAAATATTCTTTTAATGTCAAAAATCTAATACCACTTCCCCTCACCTCACTGTCCACCTTGGTAGTAGGAATACGTAAGAGAATGGCTAGAGATGACTTGATTTGGGCTAACTTGGTACTTGCCAAAATGAGTTTCTCGACCACTGGGATCTGTAAAATGTAATGCACATCGTGCAACGTCAGCGTCATCTCTCCGAATCGTAAATGGAAATTGTTGGTTTCCGGCTGTCATCTTTCCACAAAGGCTGATATCAATGACATGTTCAAGTGCTATAACATGCACTCCCTCAAGTGTCTCATGTTACTCCTAGTGATCCACTGAATAGTCTCCATATCATTTATAGACCAAGGCAATGTTGTTCGGCGGTCCATGGAGCTATGACAACTCAATACTGGCCTCTCCTGTTGAACATAATGAAATAATCTCTCATCAATATTAAAACAATACTACGTAGTCAATTTAATAATTTTTTGTCAATACTATCATGGTCAATATAATAAATTACCTCGCCATTCCATATTACAGATGCAATATGACCACGAAATCCAGAAAGTAACTAAGTGTTCTCGGGTCCTGATGCGAGAGCAAGGGAGACTTTAGAGGCTTACTCAAGCAACGAAGAAGTTGTTCAACTAATCCACATTGCATGGTGCATAAGGGTTGTTTTTAGACTAATTAATGACATGGATGCATGGTTAAATTATCATAAGTGGAAAGATAAACAAGTGTCATTTGTGGGGGTCGTTATTGCTCGGTCTAATTGGGTGGATTACAAGGCCTGGGTTGACAAAGACAATAGAGAGGCCACAGATTGGGAAGGCTTGGCATTGAAGGCACTTACTTGGGGCACGGGCTGGAACAGTATGGGTAAAAGGACTACGAGTAGGTTGGGTTCGCAATGTAGCGGGCTGAGTGAAGACGCATTCCTTGGAACTAAGGGGGCACGGGTTTACAAGATGGTCCAAATCAGTTTGGGTCAAGCAAGTCACGGCTACAACGGTTTGGGCTGGTACAAAGGAGTTGAGGGTTATGCAAGTCACGGCAAGGGAGGGAAGCAACAACCACATGGAAATTAAGGGGCTTGCATGGTACGGGTGTTACAAGAAGGGGCAGCCTTGCAAGGGAAATAAATGGGGCCGACTCCTACAATTCCTAAAGGGAGAAGGACTCACTTAGTGTAGGTTTAATTAAAATCCCGTTTTTGTATTTTTTGGGATTTTTAGTTTTAGTTTCTTTTATTTAGCTAGTTTATTTATTTCATAAATAGTTAGGGTTTTCATTAATAGATTAGGGTTACTTTGTAGCCTTTATAAGGCATATTACCATTGGAATGAGATCAGATTTGGACGTTGAAAAACAAAGCCTCAAGAACACGGTTGTGCTTCTTTCAAAATCGATTTCTTCTTCTTAGGTGAGTGAAGCCAAAGAGAATCAATTGTCGGGATTCTTTACGTTAGGTGAGTGAAGCCTAGCCGGTGAACCCGTAATCTATCCTTTTTATTTTCTTTTATGTCTTCTTTGTGGCAGCCTGTTAGTCATTGTTAGCAGGTCCGATTTTGGGCAGAAAAGGTTCCAGGAACGTAGCTGTTTGGAAGGCAGTTTGGGCGTGATTCTGTACGAGTTTTGGGACAGATTTTGGTGGGAGATTTCGTTGGGTTTGGGAGGTATTTAGGCAGCTTAAATACTGCTGTGATAGGGCGTGGAGTAAGGGTAAGTTGCTGGATAGTTAGTTGCTTGTTGGTGAGATAATTCGGTAGGAAAAAATCCTATTTATGCAAACTATTCAGGTTCGAAATTAGTTGTTATTTTGGAGCAGATTTTGCATGTGTAATCTGTCCGAAATAGCTGGGAGTTTGGGTATTCATCTTCTAAGAAGTTTTTATAAGTTTGAGTTGGTTGGGGGAGGGTTTGTAACAGGTTGTAGGGCTGTTGGTGGTGACGTTTTGTTCAAACCGAGGGCTGTCCAAAAAGCTGGAACAGTTTGTTGATTTCAGCCGTGTCGTATTCACATCAAGTGGTATCAGAGCGAAGACTTTCACGATTTCGTAACTCGTGAACGATCTTGGAAAAGCGGCGAAGCATTCTAGGTATAGCCGCACCATTCTATCTTTTTTTTCTGTCCAATTAGTTCAGTTCTGGAAATCCTATTTTGTTCTAGGGTTTATTATAAAAAAAAGGGAAAAATTCGGTTTTTGTTCCAGCAGGTTTATTTGGCACGAAATTTTCTGTCTGTGCCAAAAAGTTCTCTTTGGGGACAGTTCTGCCGTGCCTAATACTCTGTATTTGGCACTAATCTGTTCTGGCCGTCGCAAATACTCCTGTTTCAGATTCAGAATTATGTTGTTTAAATCAGAAATAGAAATTATGGGAGAAGAAGATAGAATACAATCTGAATTTCGTTCTAAATGTCTCGTGAAGGATAGAGTGTGTAGTTTGGTTATTGATGGTGCTAGTTCGTCGAATTTTGCTAGTACTTATATGGTTGAAAAATTGGAGCTTCCAACTATGCAACATCCGTGTCCATATAAATTGCAAATTTTGATTGGCAACCATGAGATCGAAGTAAACAAACAAGTGTTGGTAGAATTAAGCATTGGCCAATGCAAAAATGAAGTGTTATGTGATGTGATACCAATGGCAGAATGGCATGTTTTGTTAGGGAGACCTTGGCATTATGAACGACAAGCGACACACAATCGCTGCACCAATAAATATTATTTTACCTTCGATCAACGGAGATTCGGTCTTACACCGCTGTCACCAGCTCAAGCTTCTGAAGAAAGGGAAAGGGTAACAAGAAATTATGCGGAGTATCAACATGAAAAGGAAAGGGAGAAGCTTGAAAGGGAAAGACTTGAAAGGGAAGAGGTCGAGAAAGAAAGAATTGAGAAAGAAAAAATTGCAAAGGAGAAGGAAGAAAAGGAGCGGGGATTACAAGAACGACGTGAAGAAAAAAAAATCAGAAAGAAGGAAGAAGAAGGTAAGTTTGTGATGGCTCGTGAAGAATTAAGGCCAAGACAACCCATGTTACAATCAGATTTTAAAACTTCAGTGTGGACAGATTTTCTGAATACATTCTTCGTGGGTCTGAAGCTCTATGATCAGCCAAGAAAAGGGCCTCAAGACTTAAAGATGCACATTGGGCAGCCCGCAAGGGAGTTTAATTATCAAGGAATGTTCAAGTCGTTACAAATCGAGAAGAGCCAAGGATTGAAGACAATCCTTTTTTAAAAAGGGGGGTATGATGCGGGAGCAAGGGAGACTTTAGAGGCTTACTCAAGCAACGAAGAAGTTGTTCAACTAATCCACATTGCATGGTGCATAAGGGTTGTTTTTAGACTAATTAATGACATGGACGCATGGTTAAATTATCATAAGTGGAAAGATAAACAAGTGTCATTTGTGGGGGTCGTTATTGCTCGGTCTAATTGGGTGGATTACAAGGCCTGGGTTGACAAAGACAATAGAGAGGCCACAGATTGGGAAGGCTTGGCATTGGAGGCACTTACTTGGGGCACGGGCTGGAACAGTATGGGTAAAAGGACTACGAGTAGGCTGGGTTCGCAATGTAGCGGGCTGAGTGAAGACGCATTCCTTGGAACTAAGGGGGCACGGGTTTACAAGATGGTCCAAATCAGTTTGGGTCAAGCAAGTCACGGCTACAACGGTTTGGGCTGGTACAAAGGAGTTGAGGGTTATGCAAGTCACGGCAAGGGAGGGAAGCAACAACCACATGGAAATTAAGGGGCTTGCATGGTACGGGTGTTACAAGAAGGGGCAGCCTTGCAAGGGAAATAAATGGGGCCGACTCCTACAATTCCTAAAGGGAGAAGGACTCACTTAGTGTAGGTTTAATTAAAATCCCGTTTTTGTATTTTTTGGGATTTTTAAGTTTAGTTTCTTTTATTTAGCTAGTTTATTTATTTCATAAATAGTTAGGGTTTTCATTAATAGATTAGGGTTACTTTGTAGCCTTTATAAGGCATATTACCATTGGAATGAGATCAGATTTGGACGTTGAAAAACAAAGCCTCAAGAACACGGTTGTGCTTCTTTCAAAATCGATTTCTTCTTCTTAGGTGAGTGAAGCCAAAGAGAATCAATCGTCGGGATTCTTTACGTTAGGTGAGTGAAGCCTAGCCGGTGAACCCGTAATCTATCCTTTTTATTTTCTTTTATGTCTTCTTCGTGGCGCTGTTAGTCATTGTTAGCGGTCCGATTTTGGGCGTAAAAGGTTCCGTGAACGTAGTTGCTTGGAAGGCGCTTTGGGCGTGATTCGCATGCGGGTTTTGGGACAGATTTTGGTGGGAGATTTCGTTGGGTTTGGGAGGTATTTAGGCAGCTTAAATACTCGCTGTGATAGGGCGTGGAGTAAGGGTAAGTTGCTGGATAGTTAGTTGCTTGTTGGTGAGATAATTCGGTAGGAAAAAATCCTATTTATGCAAACTATTCAGGTTCGAAATTAGTTGTTATTTTGGAGCAGATTTTGCATGTGTAATCTGTCTGAAATAGCTGGGAGTTTGGGTATTCATCTTCTAAGAAGTTTTTATAAGTTTGAGTTGGTTGGGGGAGGGTTTGTAACAGGTTGTAGGGCTGTTGGTGGTGACGTTTTGTTCAAACCGAGGGCTGTCCAAAAAGCTGGAACAGTTTGTTGATTTCAGCCGTGTCTTATTCACATCAGGTCCACCTCCATGTGGCTCCATCAACATCCAACCATATGCATCCACATCATCTTCTGAATCATCATCGTCATCATCACCACCATCACCACGACCTCCTACTTTGCCTCTATTATGTGCTCGACCCGCTCTTTGTCGTCGACCAAAACCCAAATCCTCCTCCTCATCCTCCTCTTCATCAACTAACCAGTGTCTATCTCGTAGTGCAGTAAATACATCAGCATTCATTGGACCCTTCCCACGCCCGCGTAACATGCTCGAACTACCACTCGAGCCACCCATACCACCCATACCACCCATACCACTCATGCCACCCATACCACCCATGCCAGCCATGCCACCCATACCAACTATACCACCCATACCACTCATGCCACTCATACCAACCATACCACCCATACCACCCATGCCAGCCATGCCACTCATACCACCCATACCACCCATGCCAGCCATGCCACCCATTATACCACCCATCATGTTTAATGATGTTTCCATCTCCTCATCCTTTCTCGTAATAGGTGAATGTCCTCTCCCCCTCAATGGAGCATTATAAGGAGCCTCAAATGGAATATCAGTGGGGTCTGAACTCCTCCTATCATCTTCGTGAACGGGGGTCCGCACATAAGCACCCTCATTAGTGGATGTATGTGCCTGATTAGCAGCTTTCCTGCGTTCTGAAGTAGTCACAACCCTATTACGTACTCCACCCAGATCATCTGCCTGTACTGGACGTTTCCCTCGTCGATGTCCGGATTCCATCTATTACAAAAAAAATAAATAAAAGTTAAGTTATGAAGTGATAAGTTATCTATAAAACATTTTTTTAAAATATATACACACATATATTACATCTATTACATAAGTTTTTTTTTTAAAAAAATGCATATTAAAAAAAAACACAAATCATCCCCCACTTTTGGTTCTATTTCAAAAAAATAATGAAAACTTAAGTTTTATATATATATATATATATATATATATATATATATATATATTACACATATCACATATCTTTTGTTCCAAAAAAACACGTTTTAATCAAAACAATCGTGACTCACCAACGGCTGTAGTCAGAAAGAACCGCTACTCACCAGCGGTTGTATACATCAAAGTACCGCGACTCACCAGCGGTAATGGGATAAAACATCCGCTACAAATTCGTGGATGTTTTATGCCACAACCGCTGGTGAGTCGCGATACTTGCTGAATACAACCGCTGATGAGTAGCGGTCCTTTCACACCAAATTCAAAAAAAAAACCTCCAGATCTACAATATTGCCGAAACAGAAGAGGTGTGTCATGCCAAATTCAAAAAAAAAAACGTGCAGATCTACAATATTGCCCAAATTGAAACAGAAGAGGTGTGAGAGATTGAGATACATGGATTGCCCAATTTCTTCTCTCACTTCGTGCTCGGTTTTGAGGGATTGAGAGAGATGTAGGTTGGTTGGAGTGAAAGGGAGAGAGAAGAGAGAAAAGAGATGTGAGAGAGAAGAAAGAAAGAGATTTCTGGGGGAGAGCAGAGAGGAAGAGGGAGACGGGTGAGAGTGGGGGGGATGGTTGGTTGGTTTAGGGAATTAATGGAGGGGTGGGTAATGTGTAAATGTAGGTAGGGGTAGTTAGGTCATTTGATGAATTAAATGGTGTTGCGTTTAGGGTTTTAGGTGTTACGTTTAGGTGTTCTGTATATATATAAATTCAATAAAAAAATCTTTGACTCAATTAAGCTATTTGACATCCATGTATATTTGGACTAGATCTAAAGTAATAACATCAACAACCTTTAGTAGTTGGAGCACCTGGACTGCTGGTATTTGTTATGCGCTGAAGAACTACAAATCGTAGTAACAGTTGTTTTTAAAGAGGGCTAGTTAGGTACCCGTGTATTGTATGTGTTGTTAATGATTTTAGTAAAGTGTTCATTTTTTTGTTTAGTTTTAATTATTGAGTTCTCTTTTATCCTTTCATCTTAACAGAGTTTTCAGACTTATAAATTGTGTTGTTGTGTGTTTAGCTTTTTTGGTACTTTGTTTTTTCTTCATTTAGAATGTATAATTTTTATCATTGTATATCAATTTATCCTGCACATTTGTCTTTTTTGTTGGTTATTCTTGTATCTTTTTTGTCATTATATAGCAACTTATCCTGCACATTTATCTTTTTTTGTTGGTTATTCTTGTATCTTTTTTGAAAACTTCATTGGGATATATGTGCAACATGCATAATAAAAACAAAACGGTAGTAAAAGACGAAAACTGAACACAAGAGATTAACTTTTGATCAGTAAGTAAATCACTTATTGATAGTAAAAAAAATTACTAATAAAATATATGTTTAAGCTCATTATAACTAGGAAGACTAACAAAGTGGAATTTATGAAAAACTCTATAGATAGTAGATATAGCTTTTAAGAATCACAACATCCAACCTAATGTAATCTATATATTTAAAACATGGCAGCGTTGGATGAAAGCAACAAGAACGTGCTGGACTGAGATGAATGAAGTCTCCGATAAAAGTACATCTGACAGTTCATTCACCAGTTAGCAGCAGTCTTCTTAATCTATCTTTCTCTCTGATAATTCCGTGTATGATCATTGCTCAGTAAACGTCACAGTTTCCAGGACTACATTCTCTCTTATATATACTTGCACCCGTGACCTAGAAACCTTGTAGAATAAGAAAACCACTTACCATAAATGATTAGTAGGTTAGTGCAATAAAAAAGGATAAAATGTTATCAAATATAGGCTTACCAAATAAGAATGATTCCTTATCAAATAGAAAGTAGGTTAGCCGTGTCTTAATGCGCAAGACAAACGGCACAAAACTTGTGTTATCAAGAACACAAAAACGTAATAATTTAATAATTCATAAATCCTAAAAACCAATTAATATAAAATCTTCAAAATAACCTTTCTATAAAAGGTATAACAATAATAATTAATCAAAGTAAATACCAAGAAAGGAAAAACTAATAATTAATTAAAATAAAACATTTAAGTAACTCAATATCTCAATTATTCAATATCCAACACATATGAATATTTAATTTATATTTATTAAAACTTTACTACTTATTTTTCATATAATCAATATCAATTAATGACCATCATAAAAAATGAAAAATCAATACAATAATGTTCTTATATACGAAAAAACTATATATGTTTCTTAAAATTGTCTTTTATGAGATTTTAAAGCATATTAATCATGAGAATTAATGAAGTTATATATATATATATATATGTGTGTGTGTGTGTGTGTGTGTAAATATATATACATACATATATGTGTGTGTATATTTTTCCTATGAATTAAATTAATCATAAAAAAAAACTAAAGTGAGATTTGATAATAAAAAAAAAACTTCGATGAGATATTTGCTTTTTTGGCCTAATTTTTATGGGGCCAAAATAGGATTCGCACCTGAGAGTATCTACTCAAATCTCACCTTACACACTAACTTACAAATTAAGTGTCTCACTTTCATACATAATTTTGCTATTTGTCCCACTCCCCCCCCCCATATCCATGTGAGTTAATAATATTATCGAGAAACGATACATGCATGTCACATGAGGATTATTTTGGTCATTTTATTTTGGTACAAAGTTGGATTTAGTTATAATTCTATCATTTAGTTATCTCTTTGATATTGAAGATATATTTGAAATAAAAATTAATGAATAATTGTTTCAATAATCTAAAAATAATTAAAATTTGTCTCATAATTAACTTCAAAGTTAAAAAGATGTCCCAAAATTAAATTTAAATTTTATATAAGGACAAATTACACCATTAGTCATTGAACTTTAAGGGCTTGTTTGGTAGTCGGATAAGGATAAGCAAAATTATTAATCCCAGTACTATTAGTGCCCTTGCTATTAATCGTCACTTGTATATCGGGGGTAGTTTTGAGATTATAAATGATAATCCCAAATTTTTTTAGTGAGAGCACTAATAATACTACCATCCCCCTTGGTATTAATAGTGAGGGTATAATAACTTTATCCGGATAACTCGTGTTATTAGTCCCGATCACTTATTGCGTACCAAACATGACTCGGCTTATTAATCCTATCTGACCTTAATCCTAGCTACCAAACGGTACATAAGAAAGTCCACTAGCAATTCATGTACAACACAAATGCACACAACATAATAAATAGGGATAAGTGTACCATTAGTCCCTAAACTTTGGCTGAGTCCATCATCAGTCTCCCAACTTCAAAAAGTTTCACCATTGACCAAAGTAGACCTTTTTTGCTCATCGGAGGTCCCTAGCCCTAACGCCGTTTGTGTTTTTCCGTTAAGTGAGCATGTGCCACTCACATGCACAAAATAAGGAGGCCATGTATAAAATCATCAAAATAAGTGGGTGAAAATTGTAAATCCAAAAGAATATTTTAAAAATAAAACCCAATCTCTTCAATCTCTTCATCACACCTAGTGCAGCTGTAAGATGCCGACAGTAATTCACCTCTCGAATTTAGAGTACCAAACTCGAGCCATTGGCTCGCAATTGCAGAATCTGCGATGGGAAAGAGAGTTGGAGCTGATGGTTATGTGACAAGAGTTGGGTGAAATCGACAGGATACTGTGAGTGATTGACCGGAATCAGAGATGAACGAAGACGGTGTGACTAGAGATGGGGTGCGACGTAGAGACGAAGACAACGTGACTGAAGTTTGGGTGTGGTTACTGGTGACTGAGATGTGTAGATGGCGGGATGAAAGAGCGAAAGAGATCTCGGATGCCAGAGTAGCAGATGGAGAGAACCCCGGGATGAAGAAGATGAAGGTCAACGATTTGGTGAGAGTGGCTATGGAGATTCGATGTAGAAGAAAGATGGACTGATTGTGGTTGGGGTTTTCTTTGGAGGTTCCCAAGCTCTCTCATCCCTAGCATCTGCCGCCCCTGTTTCCGTCTGGTCTCCATCACCAATTCTGGCCACTGCCATTACCAACCATTTCTATGTTTTTCATGTGCAAGCTCAGTCGCGCAATCCTCATCTCCAGGCCTCGCCTTCTCTTCGTCCCCATCCAACCCAGTTGCGGCTCATCTCCTTTCTCCATTACAGCTTTCAATTTCAAGTTCGGTGTATTCTTGGAAACATATTTCAGCTATGCTTCTCTCTTTATCTCACACATTCACTGCAATTCAAGCTTTGGGGATGAAATTTAGAGCCCTTATACCTCAATTTCAAGAAAAATCTTCCAATTTTTCTGATCAATTACATGATTAAGTCTAAGAAGAATCTGTTTGACTTGATTCTTCGTCTCCAATGGAGAAACTAACCCATATCTCTTTATTTCCTCTAATTTCTCTATCCTCATCAATTTTTTTCCCCAAATCAATAGGCATCTTGAGCCTACAATTTGGGAGACCCATGAATCTCCAACCACTTCTCCACGCATTCCCCGTGAAACCATGAATCTCCAACCACTTCTCCACTCACATACTCGTCTTCATCATCCCCTTCCCCGATCTCCACTCGTGGCATTGCCTCAATTGACGCCTTTGATGCCGACGACTGACCATCCTAGCTCAGTAGGGAATCCAAGCTCCCTTTTATCACCACCATCCCCTGTGTCAAAGGATTAATCAAGATGATCCAGTCGGCATCTTACATATCCACTGGGTGTGATGAAGAGATTGGGTTTTATTTTTAAAATTTTCTTTTGGATTTAAAATTTTCACACTACCCCTTTATTTTAATTATTTTATACATGGCCCCCTTATTTTGTGCATGTGAGTGGCACATGCTCACTTAACAGAAAAACACAAACGGCGTTAGGGTTAGGGACCTCTGATGAGCAAAAAAGGTCTACTTTGGTCAATGGTGAAACTTTTTGAAGTTGGGGGACTGATGATGGGCTCGGCCAAAGTTCAGGGACTAATGATAGACTTATCCCTAATAAATAAGGCAAATTTCGACACCGGTAGTCCCTGACCCTAATTTCGTTAGTTGAAATGCCATGAAGTCAATAAAATAGGGGTTGCTTGTAGCATCATCAAAACAAGGGGGTCATATGAAAATTGCAAACAATTGCAATCCAAAATTGGAATAAGAAAATGGCACCAACAAGCAGACCAACCCCTTCTTCTCACCAATGTGTCCTACATCTCCAGCCATGGTCACCGCCGTATCCATCCCAAGATCCAACCAACTCTGGCTTTCTTCTTCATCTCCGGGCTCTCTCTCTCCCTCTATCTCTCTCCCTTTTTCCCTCATCTATCTATTTGTCTCTCATCTTCCAAGTAAACTAATATCTTAAGCACCAACCGCAACATCCTCGCCATCCGTCTCTCTTCGTCTCCAGCAAGCTCTATCTCCGATCACCTCTTTTAGATCGAGCGCACCAACCTATTTTCCAGCTTCGGTAGCATCCTTCCTATTCCAGTCACCTCTTTCAGATCCGACGAACTCAACACCCTTTCCAGCTCTCTCCTTCGACCCAACGTACCAAGTTGCTCTTTTCTTCGATATCCATCTTCTCCGTCTCTAGTCACAATCTTCAAGTACAACGACTCATCCCAAATTTCATCATGTCCGTTGAGATTATCCTCATATTCATTTGTCATTTACTCATCTGGCAACAAAAAACCAATGCTAGGGCTTAAAATTTGGAAACCCCCATATCTATTTGGTGTAATTATGAAAACCCAAATGAAACAATTGTCCCAAAATGACTTTAAATTGTATAAAGCTTTAATAAGAATAAAAAAGGAAAAAAAAGGAGGGAGTGATGGCAGGCGAAGAAGAGTAGAAAATGAGAAAATGGAGTACTGGAAGTGGTGTGAAGACCCAAACCCTTACTTGTTTAGCATGACATATATATGTGTGTGTGTGTGTGTGTATATATATATATATATCATGCTAGAATGTTCATTTCATGTTTAACACATCAAAATCATGTTTGACTTGTTTACATTGCTTGTTTGAGTTCATAATTGCATTGTAAGTCTTCTATGTCTTGCATGCTCTTGTCTTGGTTGCACACTTTGAGTGTTACCTTAGCATTCTAAACACTTAACTAAGTATCAAAGAGTCTTAGTATCATTGCCACATGTTTCTTGGTCATTATGTTGACCATTGGATGTTTAACTTTGAGTTTGAAACCCTTCTTGCTTGTATTTGATCATTTGGAACTTAGGAGGCATTAGTGCATTCCTTTACATTGGGAAACTTGTCATTGTTATTTGATTATCATGTGGATTGAGTTCTAGACCAAATTTACTAGTTCTTATCATGTTTAAACATCATTGTTCATGTTTATCTCATCATGGTTTGATTCGTGTTTGAATCGTTTGACATTCGTCGCGTGTTTTGATCCTCAATTTCACTTATTTCAAATGTTATTCGGGTGTGTTTCCGACGTATTTTGAGTTGGGTAACACCTTAGAATGTTTGGCCATGGGTTTGGGTCCATTTAAAGCTAGTTTTGAGCCGCTTTTCCTCATTTCCCGCGCGCTCGCGTAAAAAATTTGGCCTTAGCTCACATCGATTCTAGTAGCATGCACAAAATGGGAAAAACTGCGAAAACAGAGCCATGCGCTCTCATGGCTCAAATTGCGCGAGCGCATTGTCGAGAAAATCCTGTTACAAAATTTTTGATGTTTTGGCCTTTCCCCTTTGCACCCTTGACCCAAGTTCGACCCAATTCAGTCCCAATCACGTATGTTGACTCAAGTTAGACCCATTCCTAGCCTTGGATGAGTTTAAATCAATGGAACAAATTAATCAACCAATGGGAAACCTAATAACTCATTCACTTGGATTATGTTATTTGTGACTTCAACCATCTCCAACCTCAACCATTTATAGCCATTTTCATTCCTCTATTGTTCTTGTTGGGTCCTTAGAGAGTGAAGAAGATTCAAGAGTGCCTTGCCTTGATTGCTTGATTACCGGAGATCCGGCCACCCGATCGGAGATTCGAGACTACCGAATCGTAGCCCTTGCCCTCTAGTTCAACAATCCTTACTTTGTGTCATCATCTATCCATTTGATCTTAGGCTGAAGGTAATCTCTCAATCCATGTATTTGTATGTGTAGACACCCCAATTTCGTACCCCTGATATGTAACTCTGGCATGTGATATCAAGAACGTTTAAACTTAACAAATGTCAAGTTACAGGAGTTAAAAAATGCGAAAGGCAAAGCAGGATGCGCAAAACAGTAAAATGCGAGGGATAAAAGTGCAAAATTTGAAAGATAAATAGTAACATGGCGTTGCCAAAGGAGAGTCTTGGCGCGGCGCCCACAGACCCTTTAGGCCGCGCCCAGGCTGCTACAGGGATCCTCCCAGTTAACGCATTGTGCAATTTTTGATGCGCGGTGTACAAGGATTTGAAGCGCCAAGAGAGAAAAAGAAATCCCCTATGAGTCCTCTTCCCAGTCTATAAATAGAAGGCTTGGGGCTCACTTTCAGACACTTCGTAAAAACCAAAGACGTCGATAAAATTTCTTCGCGTCGCTGTTACGCTGAGAAAATAGAGAGCGAAGTGAGATAGGGAGTGCTCCTCCTATAAAGCCACGAAACCTTGCCAACACTCCGCCAAACCTAAAACCAACCGGTCAAAGTGATCCCTAGCCCTTTAGTTAGGTATCCACCCTATTTCCCCAGTCCAAAAACCTCAAAATAAGCCGTTACTCTGCCCGAGAAAAAAAGGCCAAAACCACCAAAAATAAGTCGTTACTCTGCCCAAATCACAGTAGCAGCAACATAAAAAGTCTCCCTCTCACAAGAAAGACAGAGCGAGCACTCCCCGCTCTAAAAGGTAAAGCCTTTAAAGGCGTTTATTTTTATAAAAGTTCTTTTCAAATCCGGTTCAATGTAGAAAATATAAGTCGTTGTGTTGCCCGGATTTAGTTAGGAAATACTATGTAAAAAAACCGTTATTATGGCCAAATATTTTTAAATGTATTTGTAATTATTGTAAAGAGCTGCAAGTCCGTAAATAATGTAGCCGCGGATGTATTTGCTTTTATTTCCTGTCTTTTAATGTTTTGTTTATTTGCTAAATAAATATAACAAAAAGCATACTTTAACTAAAAACCGCTTTTGAGACCGAAAGGACGAGTTGGGTGCCTAGCACCTTCCTAACTCGTAACTTAGCCTCTGAACCCGTTTTTTTTTACAATCTATGGTTTTTCTTTTTTTGGTTTTTCTTTATTTCTTCTTTAAAATAAAGATGACGACTCTATAAAATATTTTGGATCCAGTGGGGCGTCGCAATATTCTTTTTTTGCATTTTTCCGTTTTTCCCTAAAAAATGGAGAATGAGAATGAAAGGGTGATGTATTCTTATATCCTAGTATCCCTTAAACAAGGGATAACTTGATGCAAGAAACCCAAAGCACTCATAGTGATCCGAAATAGGTCATAAGGCAATTTTTATAAAATCCATAGTGGGGCCTTGCAACATCATTTCTTACACTTTTTCGTTTTCCCCTAAAAAATGGAGAACGAGAATGAAAGGGTGATGTATTCCTATATCCTGGTATCCCCTAAAAAAATGATAACTTGATATAGAAAACCCAAAGCTCCCATATTGGACCAAAAATTCACAAATGTCAACCGAGGCGTATTCAAACGTGCTATTTTAGACAGAACTTCTCTCGCACTTTTAATTTTGTTTTCCCCTAAACAAGGGAGGATGGAATGAGAGCAGTGGTGTACCGCATCTGCACGTACGCTCACCCCAATCCAAGGGCGCGCGGGGCGCGGCGCTTGATCCGGTGACCAGGTGGCGACTCATTGGGGAGATCGTTTTTATTTTAAATAAAAATGGAGGGCTAGACTCATAATTTTTTTTTTGTTTTTCTTTGTTTCTGGCTAAAGTATGCTTGTTATATTAATTTATTCATTTGAATATTGTGTTCCTATACATCCGTGTCTACATTTGTGGATATGATCCTCCATCTTGCAGCAGTTTCGTTCCGATAACTGTTACAGGTATGTTTAAAAATAATTTTTTTTTTTTTAAAAAAATCAAAATAAAAAAAAATATGTATATATATATATATATATATATATATATATATATATATATATATATATATATCATATATATTTGCAATAAAATACGGGCAACACTATAAAAGGGCCGGAGCTTTATTTTTAATATTGCTCTATTCTCGACTCTATATTATTATTTCTTTCTGCTTATTATTTTTACTCCGCAAAATTTTGATATATTTGCATTCTGTCATTTTATTTTTGGGGATATAGGACAAATTTGTAACTAATATAAATAGATAGATTCCCCACTTTTCTTTCTATTTCTTGATGTGATGTGCTTGCTTGTTTGCGCTCAAACTAAAAAAGTCGAGAAAATCCATAAATAACAACAAGACATGCCATATATGTTTTATTTTCTGTTTTATATCTGAAAAAAAGATTTTATTGCTTTTTAGCTACCGTACAAACGCGCACGCATGTAAATATATTCAGAACTGCCACCCTACACCATGGTCAGCCTACCCCCTACATAAACCATCGTTAGAGTACATATAGATTCTCAGGACACTTTAAAGATCGACCGGTTTTTGCATTACTGAATCGTGGGTCAGCCCCTGCCAAAAAAAAAACAAAAAAAAGAATGAGATAAAAAAAAACAAAAAAAAAATGCGCAAGTCAAAAAAAAAAAAAATACACAGTGGCTGATTTATTATTCTCTGATGCTCGACCTAGACCATTTTGAATGGTGGATCCTGGAAAGAGTATATGCCCTTCGCCTGGGATTAGTCCGATCTTGGGGAGTCGAAAGGCGAGTGGAATACGTTGGTCCTATACTTTGGAGAAAGAATCCACTATTCTAGGAAAAGTCCTGAAACCGTCAAAATAAAGTAGGTGCTTATCCGGTCAATTGTAGGGAAAATAAATAATAAATAAAAAACAATAATAAAGGTACGCTGTACTCCAAGCCCAGAAAGCCTTTAG
Organism: Codonopsis lanceolata; assembly: GCA_013146195.2. Taxonomy (NCBI): domain Eukaryota; kingdom Viridiplantae; phylum Streptophyta; class Magnoliopsida; order Asterales; family Campanulaceae; genus Codonopsis; species Codonopsis lanceolata. The sequence continues at coordinate 96,719,284 of CM028377.1, forward strand.
CCAGCCTTCTGATACCTCCAAACCCATTTTCCTCAGAAACCTGGCCCGAATTTGGAAATGCAGAGATAGTACTGGCCGGTTGATACGGGAAATAAGTGCAGAAATCAGATCAGAGGGTATCAGTATCAGATCAGATAAGGGCAGAATCAGTTCAAATGGTACAAATCTGAGCAGAATGGCAACCAAAAAGAAACAGGTGATGATGGGAGCTAGCAACAATTGGAACAGCTGGGAACCAACAAAAGAAACTCCTGAGTACGCACCTCCTCCTGAACTTGAGGCTTGGCTAAAGAAAGAATTGGATGCCCATACGGAAAGAATAACAAGCTACGTGATGCATGATCTTTTAGCAGGTTTCTCAGAAACTCTGGCTGCCTTCTCCCAAAGGATCAAAATCCCAAAATATGTTCCTAATACTTCTCGCCTCCCTGAAGTAAATTGTCCCGATACCTCAGAAAATATCCTTTTCCAAGCTTCTGGGAAACCACCAAGTGCCACCCACCAGCCAAATAATGATCCCATGGCCCAAGGTAACATGATCTCAAATGCTCATAATCATAATTCATATCCTCCAGAAATCAACCCCGATCTCCCTCACCTACATGCCTGCTATTACAACTAAAAGAATTATCTCCCTCTTGATCTTGCAAATACCTATTCTCAGCAAACGACCTCAGGGATTCCAAAAGAAATCATTTGTATACCAGAAAAAAGAATCCCTCTTGGGCCAAGTCTAGGCAACCCAATCCCAGTGCAATATTATCCAAGGGAGAAAACTCCACCCAGTTGTTTAACCAAATCCCAATCTGGAAATATGCCCATGCCAAAAGGGAGGAAAGAAATAATCCCAAGGAACTATGATGATTTACCTGCCCCAAGGTCTGAAATACTCCAAACACTGTGGGCCCATGGGATACTTAAACCCATCGATAATTACCAACCACCCTAACCGTTACTCGCCACCTGGAACCATGCCCAGTATTGTGAGTACCACCGTTGTAGCGGCCATCTTACCGACAAATGCTATTCACTCAGAGGTGCAATTCAGGATCTTATCGATAACGAGGTAATTATGGTGGCAGGCACAAGAATTTTTGAAACAGATCAAACCAAGGAGGTCTAAAAGGTCAGGTTGATCTAATTAGCCAAGAATGAAGGTGTTGTAAATATACTCATCAATAAAAGGAGTTTCTAATAAATGTCTGAAGGACAGCTTCCTAGGTATGATAGACGGAAGCACTAATTATGAAAGGCTCCCTGCTGAGTTTGAGCTTATTACTGATAAACCTTTGCAGAACTGGTATACTACGACCGGCCCGCTTTTGACGACCGCAGATTTGGTGGACCGCTTCGGATATACTATCCCTATTTCTTCCCCTAGCTTTACGGATTGGTCATCTACCGATCCGCTCCCTAAAGTTGAGGATCTCAAACCCCAGGTCCTCAACAATGTAATGAGCCATGTACAGTTTGCTTTTAATGATAATCTAAATGTCTTTCCTTATTCCTTAATTGCACCTACATTAAAAGATGCATTAAATAATAATAATAATGAATCATTTGATGAAATGGACCCAAAAGATAAAAATTATTTGCTTGAGCTTGTAAAGTCAGTTGAGCACCAGGAACAACATCATTCATCAGCAGCAACTGAAGACTTGTCCATCATCAATCTGGGGCTGGACAATGAAATCAAAGAAATCAAAATCGGCAGCTACCTGCAAGGCTCTGAAAGGGTAGCACTCATTGATCTCCTCAAAGAGTTCGTGGACATATTTGCATGGTCCTATGAAGATATGCCCGGGCTAGACCCAGCCATAGTCGAACACCGGATCCCCATATATCCGGATGCTCGGCCAATCAAGCAAAAGCTCCGCCGGATTAAGCCGGAATGGTCACTACAAGTCAAAGAAGAAATTATGAAGCAGCTGCACGTCAATTTCATTCGGGTAGTAGAATACCCGATTTGGCTGTCTAACATAGTGACCGTTCCCAAGCCCAACGAGAAGGTTCGGATCTGCGTAGACTTCCGCGACCTCAACAAGGCGTCGCCCAAAGATGACTTCCCTCTACCAAATATTGATATTGTGGTAGACGCTGTTGCTGCTCATAAAGTCAGATCCTTCGTCGACGGCATGTTGGGCTATAATCAAATTAAAATGGCAGCAGAGGACCAGGAAAAGACCTCATTTACTACTCCTTGGGGGACCTACTGCTACAATGTCATGCCGTTTGGGCTAAAAAATGCTGGGGCTACTTATCAAAGGGCTGTCACCATCCTCTTCCACGACATGATCCATAAAGAAATGGAGGTCTATGTCGACGACATGATCGTGCACTCCAACGACGCCAACGGTGCCCATATCAAAGTCCTTCGAAAATTCTTTGAAAGGTTAAGGAAGCACCAGATGAAGCTTAACCCCACCAAATGCACATTTTGGGTTACCAAAGGTAAGGTCCTGGGATTCATGGTGACCGAGCAAGGCATCGAGATCGAGCCAGCAAAGATCAAAGCCATCCTAGAAATGCCGCAGCCAAAAACTCCAACCGAAGTCAAAGGCTTCCTAGGCCGATTTAAGTATATCAGCCGCTTCATCAGACAGCTGACCTCTACATGTGAGCCCCTCTTCAAACTCCTAAAGAAAAATACTGACCAAGTCTGGGACGAGAAGTGCCAGCTAGCCTTCGAAAAAATAAAAGCCTATCTTACCAATCCACCTGTGCTAGCTCCGCCCCATATACATAAACCTCTCCTCATATATTTAACCATCACAGACACATCAGTAGGGGCTATGCTCGCCCAAGAAAAAAAAGATTCCTACATTGAAAATGCTATCTACTTCATAAGTAGAAAGCTGCAAGGAAGCGAGCTAAATTATTCATTAGAGAAAGGCTGCCAGAGCCTAGTGCGGGCCACGAGGCTCAAAACCTATCTGCAAGGACGATCCATCAAGCTCATCTCCAGGATGGATCCTATAAAGTACATCTTCGGCAAGCCATCACTTTCCAGCCGACTGGCCAAGTGGTCCTTTCTTCTTAACGAGTTTGACATAACCTATGTCACACTCAAATCCATCAAAGGCAGAGTAATTGCAGACCACTTAGCCGATCTGCCCTTAAAAACCAAAGATGCGACTGAGCCTGGCTTCCCAGACGAAGGTGTCTTAGAAATCACTGACCATGACACCGGCTGGCAAATGTTCTTTGACGTAGCCGCCAACAAAAGAGGCTTCAACATAGGAATATTGCTGATTGACCCAACCGATTCTCATACTCCGTTGGCCATAAGATTGGAGTTCGAGTGCTCAAATAACACGACAGAATATGAAGCCTGTATTGCTGGCCTAGAAGCTCTCCAAAGGGGAGCCAAAGATCTCGAGGTCTATGGAGACTTCGCCCTAATTATAAATCAAGTCAAAGAGAAATGGAAAACCCAAGATCCCCGGCTGCAGCTCTATCATGCCAAATTAATAGCACTTGCCGCCCGATTTGATTCTATCCCATTCCGCTATCTGCCATGAGATAGAAATCAATTCGCCGATGCCTTGGCCACTCTGGCATCGCTAGTCCAAATACCCGCAGAAACTAATGTTCAGCCATTCGTAGTCGGGAAGAAGGTCACGCCAGCATATTGCTTCAAAATTAGTGTAGCCCCTGAAGCAGACCACGAACCTTGGTATTCTAATATCCTGAACCTGCTTCAAAAAGGGATCTATCCTCCCGGCCTAGAAAAAAGAGGGAAAGTCTCCTTGCGGAGGTGGGCATCGCAATTTGTGTTGAGCGGTGGCAGCCTATATAAAAGGCACTATTATGGCCTTAATTTATTATGCGTCGATCAGGCCAAAGCTGAGAAAATCATGGATCAGCTGCATGGTGGTACCTGCGGGCCCCACATGAATGGCCATATGCTATCCAAGAAAGTTATCCGGCAGGGGTACTATTAGAGTACGCTCGAAACCGATTGTATTCGGTGGGTGCGTCATTGCGATAAGTGCCAGCGTTTTGCAAATCTGCAGCATGTGCCCCCGCACGTCCTATATAACTCCACAGTCCCCTGGCCCTTCTTAACATGGGGAATTGACGTTATAGGCCAAATTCACCCGAAGGGATCCAATGGCCACGAATATGTCCTAGTAGCCGTCGATTATTTCACGAAATGGGTGGAAGCCTCTTCCTATAAAATCTTGAATGCCCGAAAGGTGTCCGAATTCATCCGGACCAACATAATATATCGCTACAGAGTACCTTTCGAGATAATCTCCGACAATGGCCCGCATTTTGAAGGGGATGTGAATCGTCTGCTTGACGAATTCAAGATCCAAAGGCATAAATCCTCCCCCTACTGGCCGCAAGCCAACAGTGTCGTTGAAGCAGCCAACAAAACACTCAAAAAAATCATCAGTAAAATGACTGACACAGGAAGAGACTGGGCAGAAAAATTGCCGCCAGCCCTCTGGGGCTATCGCACTTCAGTCCGCACACTCACTGGGGCTACCCCTTATTCCTTGGCATATGGCATGGAGGCAATGCTGCCTATTGAAGTTGAAATTCCATCACTAAGAGTGATGATGGAATTTAATAAATTTATGGGTCAAAGGGCGATTTGAAGAATTAGCTCTAGTCGACGAACGGCGCCTGCTAGCCCTGGAGCATACCCGGGCATATCAAAGGTGCATAGCCCAGGCCTTCAATAAAAAAGTTAAAGGTCGCAACATCCAAGTCGGGGATTGTTGATTCTTATGTTAAATTTATATCTGATCAGTACATTACATTAGTTTTATACTTCAGTGGCTAATCGGGCTGCGTATCGATTAGCGTGGCAACTGTGTATAGAACTTTGCCTTGTATAGTTTTTGTAGGACTTTTCAGGTTCAGCGGAAGACCCCTTCTCAGCTTCACCGGAAGACCTGCTCAAAGCTTAAGATCGGTAGACCTCGTGTCCAGCTGATCTGCTTCAACGTGTCCTCTCCAGCAAAAAGCTAGCTGGATTAATTCAAACTTATTCCTATATATTATTTGAATTAATCCAAGTCATTCCCTGACATGTCAAGCCGCCGAAAGCAACTTTCCGAAAAGCAGGAAGACTTTTCGTCCTGAACAGTGAAAGCAGAAAAGCAGACTGTCCCCTACTTTCTGCTACATCTCTCAGATCTGACACCAAATCGCCCACCTTTTTGAAGATCTCAGAAATGATTATCTGCTCTAGATATCTGTGAAGACGAAAATCCTTGACTGACAGCCCCATGCATTTAATGCATTTATGAATAGAGCTGTTGAAGTCTTCGTCCTCTCCAACGGATTCTTTTGAAATGCACCTGCTATATATACTGCCATTGAAGACTGGAACAAAGAGACAACTGTACAGAATCAATCGAACACTTAAAGAATTGCTCTGAAACTTCATAACTCCAAGTCTTTCAGCTCAGTGCATTCAATAGATCCTTAACAGATCTAGAAGTCCTCGTCAACAACAAGAAGCTGCTCATCAACATTTATTGCTTTATTCTTCTTGTTGTTAACTTCCATTAACTATACTTCTGCACGAATTAAATATCTTGTATTTACAGATATTTAATTCCCTAGACCCAAACACAAGTCAATATTTTGTACACGATCCATTAGGGATATTCTTTGTAATTGATCTAAGTGGAAAACATAGTGCACAATTTAAATCAAGGTTGATTTGCCTTGGTGGTGGACGTAGCACTCATTATAGTGTGAACCATCCCAAAATACTTGTGTTATTTCCTACTGTTTGTCTATTACTTGAACTGCTTAGTTTCATTGTTTATATTATCCATTTCAGCAGAACTTAAGTAATCTGTAAAAGGTCTACCGGTAGTCCTTATCGGCAGACCTGGAACAACTTTCTTGAAGGTCTTCCGCTACTTGATTCTTTTCATAGATTGCAAGTAACTTTCAAGGAACTTACTTAAAAGTTTTAAAGTGTTAATAAGCTATTCAACCCCCTTCTAGCTTATTATTGTGCTCATTACTCTTCGGGACCCACAATTAAACTCTTGGTATCGAGCCTTACTCTTCGAAAACAAGTTTTTCCAAGATTAAACTCTTGAGAGATACGACATAATGGCACAAACACACTATATCTAATGCTACATCTAATGCTAACCACGTCCCAATATTGGACGAAGGTCATTTTGATGTATGGAAGGATAAAGTAATGAGATTCATGAACTCTATTGACAACAGGTTATGGAAATGTGTCACTGGTCAACATGTACCAATGAAGGCAAATCTTCTAGCCTCCATCGCTGGGAACCCTGCGAGAAGTTCCTAAAGAAGAATCGAGAATGGACAGAGGGCGATAGAAAGCTGGTAGAACTTGACAAAGCAATCAATATAATCACCCGACTCTCTAGACACAAGCACCTACCCGCAAGTGATTCGATGTACAAGCTGCGAAAAGAGATGTGGGAAGCTCTTGTAGAATACTTGGAAGGAGACCAAGACACAAGAGACAACGAGAAAATATACATACATCCAGCCAGTTTGATTCTTTCAAAAAGGATCCTAAGGAAACCTTGAGACAAGCATACGATCGATTCAGTGAGGTAATAAATAGTTGCTTTTCTCTTGGTAAAACATATGACAAAAAGGAAATGAACATGAGGTTTCTAGGCTCTCTAGGTAGCTTATGGCATGTGAAGACCACGGCTATGAAAGAATCTAAGAACTTAAACGAGATGACTCTTCGTAGTCTCTACGCAAGTTTAAAGGTTTATGAACTTGAAGTTAATCAAGCTCTAGAGCAAGACAAGCAGTTCGAAGCTGTGTCTTTGCGGCCATGGTCAAGAAGAAATCATTGTTGAAAACAAACCTTCTACTTCTTCGGTGAAAATGATTTTTTATCGATGAACAATTTGCTATGTTTGTTAAAGCGTTTTCAAAAATTTGCAAAATATGGAAGGAAGAACACTCACCAACAACCTTTCGGGAAAAATGGTGAAAGCTCATCTAAGGAAGAGCTTGTGTGTTATAACTTGTAGAAAACCTGGTCATTTGCCTCAAAATGTCCTAAGCCAAAATTTGAAGCATACCGAAAACCCACTTTTAGAAAATTTCAAAAACAAAGGGTATGTTGGTGAAGACATAGAAGACAAACAAGTTTGCTACATGGTTTGAGACTGATTCGAGAAGAGGAGGAAGAGGATTGTGAGCAAGCTAACATATGCTTAATAGCTCATGATTCATGTCCTACCTATGACTCGAAAATGAAGTTGTAGTTTCACCAAGTCCTTTGGACAAAAATGAAACCAACGAGTGATAGCTTGATGAGGAAGAACTTCTCAAGGATAATCGTGGATATGCTTGAAGAATTTAATTCCTTTAGAGTAGCCTATGTTAAAGCGGCCCAAGAACTGTGAGAAACTTACGGTGAGAAATCTTTGATGGCGGTGAGATTCAAACTCTCAATAGTGTCAACAAGAGAGTATCAAAGCGAAGGAAGAAAACAAATTTCTTCATGACAAAATTGATTGTCTGAGAGCACATCAAAGGACTTGACCTAGAGAAAATTGCCTTGCAAAGACAATTGACTCTGGAATAGCTCAAGGATGCATTTGAAGAAATCCTTACAAGCCAAAAATCTAGCAATGATAAAAGCAGGCATAGGATATTCGGATGTGTCTCTTCCGACAATCTCTTCAGTCAAAGAGAAAGGTGAATCCTCCGAAACTGCTAATGATATATCTTTCTCTAAACAGACATTTGGAAATATAGGGAAACAAGGCCTTGGTTATTCAAGTGTTCCTTACGTTTACCCTAAAGTTCGAAAGGAAAAGCCAAAATGAATGATTCAAATGAGAAACTGAAAGGTAACGGTAGAAAGTGAAGTCTACAGGCAACAACTATGCCAAGGCAAAGTCTGGCGCGGCGGTAGACCTACTAAACTCTACGGTAACTATCAAGTTTGTCTATGAAACAGGAAAGCTCCTTTACAGTTGAAGGTAAACTTAAAGGTATTCTACGAATCCTCTGAAAAGGTATTCAACGAAAAGCTAAAGCTAAGTCTATTGGTAACCTACCTAGGAAGATTCGAAAGAAACCAATTAAGTCTACCGTCAACAAGCAAGCTGAACCAAAAATGGATGTCAAGAAAAGGAATAATCATAAGCACTCTTCAGTTGAAGACTCTAACAGTTCTCTATGGACTTTCCATTTATGTCATTCTTGCCATTGCTTAGGCCATCGGCACCGGAGATGCACTGCTAAGGTTCACCCCAAGATCGAGAGACCTAGTTCTCTCAAGGTCAAGCGGTATGGGTTGCAAAAGGTTGCTAATCCTTAGGACCCAAAAGAAAATAAAGGGTACCTTGTTTGCTTTAACTCTTTTCGGGGAATGCTTCATGGCTATAGAATCGAGAAAACAAAGACATCTGGTACCTAGGCAGGGGCATTCAAGACACATATTTGAGGGAGCAGAAGTCTTCTTACTATATAGTGAAGAAAAGGACCCCGGTTATTTTCGAGACAATGCAAGAGGAAAGACAATTGGATATGGCTCAATTACTAGAGGAAGTCTCTCCATCAACAAAGTTTCTCTAGTAAGTGGTTTAAAGCACAATCTTACGAGCATATCACAGTGCGACAAAGGACTTCTATGCCAATTCAATTCAAACCGATGCCTCATCAAGAGCAGTGGTGAATCTGCTCTACAATCGGCCCAGGCAATAGACAAGGAAACGTCTATGTCGTGGACTTAAATCTTCTAGGGAGATTCTCAAACCTGTCTAGTAGCCAACAATGTTCGTGACAACAATGGCTATGGCACAAGCGTCTCGATCACCTCAACTTCAAGCACCTCTCCAAGCTCTCCAAAAATGGGCTTGTCGAGGTCTACCTACGGTGTCTGCCGATCATGACGAAGTTGTAAAGCTTGTCAACTAGGAAAACTTTCCAAGTCTTCCTTCAAAAGAAAGTCTGTATGTATTGATCAACAAACAGACCTCTTCAACTTACGCATATGGATCTCTTTGGACCTATTACAACGGCCCGAGATTTCTCGGAGACAAGTACACACTTGTAGTAGTTGATGACTACTCTAGATTCACTTGGATTGAAACTATGACATCTAAAGATGAAACGTATGATCTAGTAACTGCACTTTTTAGAAGACTTCAAACTCAAAAGCTTGAAGACATTTGTGACATAAGATCGGACAACGGCCTTGAATTCAAAAACAATGGTGTAGAAAATACGCGATGACCATGGGATCGGCCCTGACTTCTCTGCCGGTACTCCTCAACAAAATGGTGTAGGCTGAGCGGAAGAAACGAACAACGATTGGCGGCTAGAACAATCTTGTGAAGCTAAACTTCAAAAGTATTTACAGGCGAGCGATCCAAACTGCTTGCTTGTTTACCAAAATAGATCCCAGGTAAACAAGTTTCATAATAAAACTCCATATGAAATATGGAGAGGAAGATCCCAAACATTGGATTTCTTAAAATCTTCGGTAAATGTTTTATTCTTTATAATGGAAAAAGTATAGAGGAAAATTTGATGCAAAATCGAGGCGAAGGAATTTTTACGGGTAAAACATTCAAAAGCATTTCGCATTTTCAGTAAATCTAACTTAAAAATCTTAGAATCTGTGCATGTTTCTTTTGATGAATATGACTTGTTAGAGCCTAGAATGGCTCGAACGTTGCTAATGATTCGATAATGATGAGACAGGTACAAATACATCTACTTCTCCTTATCGAAGAAAACGGCAATAGCTGAACCCATGAATACCGGTAACTCTTCACCGGTAGATGAGACCTCTACCGATACCAATAACAACTCATCTGTTGACCCTGAACCCATCTCTTCTGTTTTACCCCAAGCACCTTTACAGATCTCTCATCCTTCTTGTTCACCAGAGAAAATGAAAGTTTTAAGACTCTATTTCTTCTCGAACTGATTTTGGTGAATCTCCTTCTCAACCAACTCCTGTAATTCTTGGGAAGAATCCACTTAAGTGATCTTCCTCCAACCGTTATTGAAGCAAGAGATCATCCCATTTCTCAAATCATTGGTGATCTCAACTCAGAGTTCAGACGAGAAATAAGGTTCGAGAAGAAATTTTGTTTGCTTACGATTGTGATCGGAACTCGAACCAAAGAAGATTGATGAAGCCATCGAAGATCATAATCGATTGAAGTCATGCAAAGCAAGCCCGAGATGAGATGGGGAACTTACCTCATTTCTAGACTCGCAGATACAACAGATTTTGACGGAATCTTCATCACCAAACCAAATATAAAAGAATAATCAAGAAGTTTACCCTTGATTCACCTAAAGGATTTGAAACCATGTCTACCGACGCCATCTTGACAGATGAAGGAAAGCAAGAGAACATGACCAAGTACCGAGGAATAATAGTTCACTTCTTTACCTTAATGCCTAGCACTGAAGCATTATGTTTGCCGCTTGTGTTTCAAGCTAGATTCTCAAAGGCATCCAAAGGAGTCACATTTGCTTGCGCCAAACGTATCATCGATATGTTTCAAAACAACAAATCTAGGCATCGGTATTCAAAATCCAACAATCAATCTAGTTGATACTCGACGCAGACATATGTACCCAGCGAAAGCAAGTAAGAAGCACCAAGTGGGACTTGTCAATTTCTTTGGAAATGACTTGTCTCATGGTCTCTTGCAAGAAACAAGGATCGGCAAACTCAACCACGTATGTAATATTATCGCAAGCGTTGTTCTCAATCGCTATGGATGAAGCAACAACTAGTGACTACATACAACATCAAGACCGAACCGCCCAATCATGTGTGACAACACATCGCCTATTCCGCCCAAAATCCAAAGGATGCATTCAAAGACAAAGCACATTGATATTCGTTATCACTTTCTCAAAGATCATGTGGAAAAGGTAACATCGGGCTGAATATGTTCCAACCGAAAGCATCATTCATGCATATTCTCACCAAACCACCGGATGCCACCAGTTTGCTTATTTAAGGAGAAATCTTGGTATGATTGATCCTACCGCTTAACTTTAATATTTTGTTAATGTTTCTTTCATACCTAGACCCAGATTAGACTAATCTAAGACGAAGTTCTCCTTACCTGAAGACTTAAAGGTTAGTATTTACTTAGTCTATTTTTTTGCTAAAGAGGTTTCTAAAGCAATAAAGTGGGTCAAGGATAAAATTTTGGTACTTAAGAAAATATCTTAAGTTCCCTCTTTTCAAAACGATATTTTTTTTCCTTTAAATAGTCCTCTTGAACCGTCATTTGCAAACTTTACGAAACCCTTTTCAACATAACCTTTCTCTCTCTCTGAGTACTTTCCGCAAATTCAAGTTCTTCTTTCTTCTTCTCATCATCAACAATGGTACGCTTCTCTACTCTACTGTAATTTTCTATGTATCGTTTCTGCATTTCATTATCAACCTAAAATCGTTTTGGAATTCAAACGGTCATTTTTCGAGTTTATACAAGGATTCGCCATTGTTGTTTTACAAACTTGAATACTAACAAATGTTTTATGTATATTCATTGTTTACTCTTATGAAAACTTCTATTATACTTTTTCGAGTGTGGTTTCTCTAAACATTCTAGGTTTCAAGTTTTGCTTCAAAATTTCAATTATTTTAGAAAACTTTGAAATTCTACTTGTTTAGATGTCTAGATGAAAAGCCCTAATTTTTATTTTGTTTTTCTTTTCAAGAACCTCAAAATCAAAAGGCCGACAATGAAAGCTTTGAACCGAACCGACATTCCTCCCGCTCAACATCAACCTTCCAGATACCCCACCTATCCCGCCTCATGACATTATTGTCGCTTGGACCCAAGCTATATATTCTGGCATATGCATTGACCTTCGCCAATCAACTTATAGCCGAAGGCAAAGCTATGATATGGACGCCTCGGGATTCTCGCCTCTTCTCGCCTCAACGACAAAACTACAAGATCTTCCTCGGCGTAAGAATTTTATCAAAGAA
>CM028377.1:96731348-96790416 GCA_013146195.2 Codonopsis lanceolata
ACTAGCTCCACGCCAAGTTCTGGACATAATACGCTTACAAGGAACACTCACAATGCTAATAACTTAACAATAAACCCAACCCAAACTAGGCCAAGGAACCTATCCCGGCGAAATAGCTAACCTATAGCTCGATATTAATCGTGATCGACTCCCGACCCGACTCCGATGCGAATCCCAAGGTCGCGGCCAAGACAAGCTAAAGACGACAAGCACCCGCTAAGCGTAGTGGTGCGAGTCAAGAGTTGAACCAACAACTCTAAACAGGAAGTAAAGCCATAACGGCAAAACCGAATAACCAAAAAAACTAAAACCATGGAAGCGAATCATAAGTGGGACCAAAGCCTATAATTATGAACTAAGGAATACAAGGCCGAGAGACGACTATATCTCTAAAATTGGGCAAATTCTACGACTCAAGGTGACGCAACATTGCGACGCGGCAACAAAACCATCGGCACCCTAAGGCCGGCGAAGCAACAAGATCCCAACCTGATAAACAACAACTCTACGGCTATAACATGCCGAGTGACAAATCAACTAAAGGGTAAGAGATAAAATGCTAACCACTAATCAATGTCTCTCGACTAAAGTTGTCGGGGACGTAAATAACAATAACATAATACTAGAACATACGAGCTAAACCTTGCTCGGGAGACGGGAGACAAATGTAATAGACTTCTAAATACACACAACAATCGACCAAACAAGTCGACTCCCAAAATGAACAATGATAAAATACTAACATAACTACCCAAGTAAAGTTTACATAACTTTACATCCGAATCTCGCAAGATAATAAGTACAATAATGATAATAATAATAAAATCTCCAAGCTTAAACCCGGAAGACCACCTCGCCGTAATCACTATCCGGCCGCCAAGCGCACTAACGGGGTCGCTGCACACACTAAGGAAAACAAACGCACGGAGTGAGTCATAATGACCCAGTAAGTTACTAAACGCAACTGTATGGCATAGCATGACGTGGCATGGCATAATGCACAAGCATGTATATAATCATGGCATCTTAATCGTATACCAACAATAAACTTGTATTAATTCACCAAGTAACTTAAACTTCATAAACCATATAGCACATTATCTTTCATATAAGTGCTCATAACAAGCCACATAAGGGATAAAGAAGTTACCCACATAGTGTCGTTGTGCTGCTCCTGCAATACACATGTTATACTTTATCTTTATCGTGCAACATCGATGCCCTGTGATGTCATCGACTTTTATCGAGTACCACCCGATTTAGCTAGCAAGCCAATGCGGCACTTAACTGATACGGCAAAGGGGCTACTTCCCCATTGTGGCCAACAATGGAGGGGTGTGTGAAGTCCCAGGTGCGGCGATCCATAGCGAGCACGAATCCCATAATTCGTGAAGGCGATGTATCGTCCCACCCGGACTTGATAAACAAACCAAATAATCCAAATAATGCCACTGGCTTTTATGAAATGCACAAGTAGATAATTACTCTCATGCTCAAACAAGAACCAAGACCGATCATAGCGGCATACCAATCAAGTAGGACATAAAGCTCTACACACCAATTTCAACAATGCACATATTTGCACATACTTAACAAATCCAACCAACTTATAAGTTTAGTCAAAGAACCACATAATGAGGTACTCATAATCCTCAAGTCATCACCAAATCAAAAGTAGCATATAAGCTCAAGAAATCACAATATGAGGTCTACTATAGCCCTCTACTCGGGATTAAACCAAAGACTACCATTTAGTCTAAGAACAACCATAAATCGAGACTTAGTGATTAGTCAATTCATAAAAGCATAACGGACTCAACCATAGTCTCAATTGTCATATATACTCGACATTCTCAAAATAGTCTCAAGGGTACCAAAACCAACCCGTAGTCATAACCTCGCAAGTGCTTTGATGTGCACGCGACCAAATTCCTTAAGAGAGAACTTATTCAAATAATTATTCCTTAAAGTAATACGAGATCATAGGTTGATCTCTAATGTTCCGTGCCCTTATGAGCACGCCCTAAATAAATCTCCAATGAGCCTCTATATCGTGGGTGTCACAAATGGGACACAATTCAAGATGCTCGGTACTCATAATCAAAACCAACCAAACCCGAACATCGTAGGACTTTAACCTAATGCTCACCAACATATATTGAACCTAAAACAACTCCATTGAGTCTTAATACCGCATTTCATTAAATGCACATTTCATACAACTCAAAATTAGCACATCAATCACTTTATAGAAATTATCCCAAAAATAATCCGGGCTTATTCCCCAAGCCTAAAATCCAAGAATTCATCATAGACATAGTCAACGAAGCCCAAATGACGTAGGACTTCAACCCGAGTTCGTTAGCACAATATCGAACCTATTACGACTCCGTAGAGTCTACATACTAAATTTCATTCTTAAACCTTTCATCCATATCAACATTAACACCCGCTTCAAATAACAACAATTTCTCCAATAAATTGGGGGTTGATTCTCAAGCCTAAAATTCATAACAAAACCCAACATAGATCACAACTCATTTCATAAATCACATAATTTCAATTAATTGATCATTCTCATAATATATAGAGAGTTCACAAATCCAAAGCCCCAATCAAAGGCATACTTTCATAATAAACCCAAATATAATGTAAACATGATTTCTAGCATGCTCACAATCCTAGAAACACAATATGAAGGATAATCATACACATCAACAATCATAGAAGTCATCTACAAATGCTCCTAACATGTTCATACTTCCAAAAATCCCAAAATTGGGCAAACATAGCATACAAGTGTTCATTGCCCACAAATAGCATATAGATTGTTTTCCTTAGGGCCAATGAACCAAAATCAAAAGTAAGTAACTTACCTAGCTTGAGTGAAAACTCAAGAGAACACAAACCGATCGGTGAAGTTGTTCTACTCGCCGAGGGCTTCAAGATTCAAGTTTGAAGACAATCGGGTGGTTGGATCGCCTTGGATCGAAGAGAGAAGAAGCTAGGGCTTGAAATCTCCCATGGAGACTCTCTCTCTCTAACTCACGGTTTGTGGAAGAGAAATGAGGAGGATTTGGCTGATTTGTGAAGGGGTTAGGGTATTTATACTTCCTCAACAACAAGGGCACAATAGACTTTTCCCAAGTACAATTAGTAGAGATTAGGACTAATCAATCACTAATCTAACTTTAATTAACTTCCAACTAATGTTAGGACATGTTTAGGGTTAAGTATGGGTGGTTAGGAAGGGTTTAGAGGGGGTTTAATGAGGGTAGAATAGGTATAATTGTCTAATCTCAAAACAGGGTAAAAATCCCGTAACAGCAACCTGGGGTTGAGGCGGGCGCCTCACCCCTTTCCATGCGGCCGCCTGGGCTCTGTCCAGCCAAATAATGCTCTCAGTAGTTGAGGCGCGCCTCACATTTTTGAGGCGGGCGCCTCACATTTCAATTGAGGCGGGCGCATGGGTAAAACTCGACCATAAATCGCTCACAACTCCAAATGAGGTGATTTTTGATTTTATGAAACTAGACTCATTGAATTATCAATCTTGATTTTAAATTACTCCATTTGACCATAAATCGCTCACAACTCCAAATGAGGTGATTTTTGATTTTTATGAAACTAGTTACAACTCATTGAATTATATTTTAGGATTTTAAATTACTCCAGAATTTGGACTTATATTCATCAAGATATGGTTACAACAAAATCAAGTCAGAAGTTGTTTTTTTGAAAACTGAACTGAATTCTGGCACAGTCGTAAGTCAAGACCTAATTGAGGTACTTAGACACCTTGGAAAATTACCAAATTTTACAGAGAGTATCCTAACATATGAAGGTAAAACATACTAAATTTTTAGAAAATTCTATTCAGTGGATTAGTACCAGAATTTTCCCGAAGTTTTCCCAAAACATGACTGGCCTGAAGGAAATCGCTAAGGGCAAAACAAGGCAAGAGGGTTTATAAACTTCCAAATCATCGATAAGCTTAGGGAATACCTCCAACTTGAAGTCTAACACATCTAAACATGTTAATAAACAATCTTAAAGAGGTCTAGGACCCAAACCGAGGTCACGAACACAAAACGCAAGCAAACCCTCAATCGCGTCGCATTCCGACTATCGTCGAGTCACGACTTGTGACTTTAGCAAGTCAACAACTATATGGAGTCTCTTAATGATGTTTTGGTCTTAACATGGCCTCTCAAACATATCTAGATCCTCTCGCAAACCAAACATACCGCCGACAAGGGAAGAAGTGCAAGTATAGCACGCAAATCGAGATAACGAAGGAGCGGGGTGTCACACTTTATCTCGTAGGCACGATCAACCGCACTCGATAATCAGACAACTGAAGCCACAAAATTTGCCGCTTGAACTCGGTCTTAAGACCCTTCACGAACTTAAGAACTTTGTGAGACTCATCTGGAATTAAATGTGTACAATAACGCAATAGTTTGATGAATTTGGTTGAATACTCAGCCATGGATAGAGAACCCTGCTCCAGATCATGGAACTTTCTCTCTCTCTCTATCTCTCTCTCTCTCTCTCTCTCTCTCTCTCTTTCTCTATTTAACCATAGTAGGAACATATGTAGCCCTAAACTCCCTCTCAACGTTAGGCCAAATCTAAGGCACCCTGTTAAGATTCCAACTTGCTAGCAACACTTTCCACTAATGATTGGCGGCTCCACGAAGCTTATAAAAAAGCTAACATGATTTTCTCTATATTTGTGCAACGTATAGCTACAAAGATCTTCTCCAAGTCTTCCAGCCACAACTCTACCTTATTGGCATCTGGCTCTCCCTCAAACTTTAATGGTTTCAACTTAAGGAAATTTTCAAGAAGAAGGTTATTTCCTCTTTTAGGCTCAGGTGGTGCCTCCTCACTAGGTGGTGATACTCTAGCTTCCTGCTCTGGTACTGGTGGTGGTGGGGGTGGTACACCTCCCGCCTGGCCTCCCTGTGCCAACCCAGCCATAAATGCCATCACCCGCCGAAACATATCCACCATATGGGCATTCTCATCAACCTGATTATGCGGTGGAGGTAACTCAACCTCTGGCTCAACCAGAACTCTAGCCTCTGGTTCAACAGGAACCCTCCTATGTCTGCTTCTACCATGGCTAGTACCAGCTCCATTGCTACTAGCTCCTTATCCAGCACCTATCATGATACACCTATAAAAAATCACTCGATGTCAGAATTCACATAAAGAACTAACCCAACTAGGCCATGGAACCTATCCTGGCCGATAGCTAACCTCATGCTCTGATACCAACTACGACGACCTGACCCTGACCCTAAGGAGGAATCGTGAGGCAGATCATCCAAAGAAAGGACTACAATCATGTAAGGACACTATTTAAAGAAACTAAGGTGACACAACATTGAACACATAGTACGACCCGACACCAAAAGGCCAGAAAAATTTTAAACTTTGTTTAAACCTGATATAACATTTTAAAACAAGTAACCAAGTCATCGGAGACACTACATGCCAGAACCCAACAATTACACGATAATAATTAAGAGCTAATGAAATGCTCAGCGGAAGCCTTTCTTAATGAACCAACTGAATAGAATACAAGACTTACATATATTTTATGAGTACAAGCCTTAAGATAAAAACTCCAAGTTTAACTTACTAGAGATACTGATACAATACAAATGCCTCGGACAAGTCTACGTGACTTGTTTAACCCAAACGTCCTTGCAAAGATAAGGGAAGAGGAACTATAACAACCTCTTCGGAAGGAGAGGTTATTATAGTTCCTTTTCCCTTATCTTTGCAAGGACGTTTGGGTTAAACAAGTCACGTAGACTTGTCCGAGGCATTTGTATTGTATTAGTGTTGATGGTCACTCCAAATCTCATTGGATTTCCTGGAAAACATGTTGTCTACCTAAGCATTTGGGCGGAGCTGGTATCTCTTCTTTGTTCACCTTGGTTAAAGCCTTCTCTGTTAAACTATGGTGGAGATTTCAGACGGTCAAAAATCTGTGGTCTGATTTTCTTCGAGCTCGTTACTGTTCTCATGGGTCTTCCCGTTCCAGTCGTGGTTCTCACATATGGCAACGGCTTCAACGGATTAAACCTGTGGCTGATCCTTGCATTGGTTGAATTGTGGGCAACGGGTTAGTTTCTATTTGGCATGATCTTTGGCTTCCTGATCATAATCTTTCCAAACCCCCGGATTGTTCTATTGATTTAGTTAAGGATCTGTTTGATTCTAGTGGAAATTTACTTCCTATAGCCCGTTCCATCCTTCCTTATTCTACTCTTCAGACTATTGCCAATTAGTCCATTGCTATTTCGGAACAGCCTGATCTTCCCTACTGGAGTTGTACTTCCTCGGGTAAGCTCTCTCTCAGTTCGGCGAAGGATCTTATCTCTCCATCTAGAGCCTCTTTTATGACTTCCAAATTTGTTTGGCACAAGTTCCTCCCAGCTCGAATAAGCATATTCTTATGGCGTTTATTCATGGGTCGATTGCCTATTAATGAAGGTCTTCTCAAAAAAGGTTTTCATTTAGCCTCGAGATGTGTTTGCTGCGTTTATCGATGTGTTGAATCTTTCCAACATCTTTTTCTTCATAGTGAAGCTGCTAGTTACGTTTGGAATGCCTTTACTCTTCATGGTATTTCCATTGGTGGTGCCTCAGTCCAACAACGATGCATGATTAACTGGTGCAAGGCCAAGTCTTCAGTTCTTATTCTTCTTCCTTCCATTATCTTATGGAATATCTGGAAGTTCTGCAATGGTGTGATTTTTGATGGTACTCACAAACATTATGAGGCGGTTGTTCAAACAGTGAATTCTGATCTTAATCTCATTCTCTCTGCTTGGAATTTTTTCGATTTTCGGCAAAGTCAAGGTCTTACTTATTCTTTTGCTACTCAGAAAAAAAGTGACAATTCGTGTTGTTTCCTGGTCTAAAGCCCCGCCAGGTATTCTCAAACTTAATTCTGATGGAGCTTGTCGTGGCAACCCGGGCCTAAGTGGTGGTGGGGGTGTTATTAGAGATTCGGAGGGTGCTGTTGTTCATGCATATTCTTCTTTTTATGGGGAGTCCACTAATACTGTGGCTGAAATGAAAGCTCTTTTCCAAGGTCTTCGCTGGCTTCAAAGTAACGGTCATCATGATGCTATTGTTGAGATTGATTCCATGATTATCTGTGACTTGCTAAATAAAGATTATAACATCCCGTGGAATTTGGCCTACTTCGTCCGTGCTATTGGTTTGATGAGGAATGATTTTTCTTTCTCTATTCGCCATTGTTTTAGGGAGGCTAATTTTGTGGCTGATGGCTTGGCTAATCTGGCTGTGGACCTGGGTCGTGATCACTGTTTTTCCTCGGTTTCTTCTTCCCCCCGTTGTATCAGAAGTAATGTTATTCTTGATGTCCATGGCACTGCTAGAATTCGTATGTCTTAATTTTCGGTTTTGTGCCCTTGTTGGTTTTTATTTCTTTGAGGTAAGGCTCCTTTGTCCCCCCCGTTCAAAGGGTAAGGCTAGTTATCCCCCTTAAGTTTGTACTTTTTCTTTCTATTTAATAAAATCCCACAGGTGCCGCCCTGTTTCCTAAAAAAAAAAAAAACCTCTTCGGAAGGAGGCTGGAGCCACGAGCGATCTCAATAAAACTTCACCACGAAGGTCTAGGCGATTCGGATCTAAAGCAGAAAAGAGGGGGTAAATCATAAAAACTTTGTAAGCTACCAATATGCATGACAAGTCATATATGCAAGGCAGGCACACGACATGATATCATAATTGATATCAAGACATAATCAACTAAGCACGTTGTTCACATATTCGCGATGCACATTGTTTTTCACATAAGTGCCCAAGTAAATGAAATGCAGTATGATATGATATTGAATCGGTGTTGCAACAGCGTAGATCACGCAATGAAATGATTAACCTTGATTGTGTTGTCAAATACACATGATTGATACATTGACCCATGACATGATAGCATTATTCCAAGTGCCCTATTGGTTACGACAAGGTAATATTCTCCAATGTGATCAAGAGAGGAGGGTGTGTGCATGATTACGATTCGGCGATTCGCGGCGATGCATCATCAACGATGAGATAAGAAAGTACGCCAGCGGTGATAAGCTTGTAATTTTCCTCTTATTTTCATTATTTTTTGGAATTTTTATTGATGATTTTGAACTTTGGTTGATGATTAATTGCATTTGAGATACAATTTTTATGTATTTTATGCTTCATGTAGGTATCTTAGAGATATTCGAGTTTTTATAGCTCAATACGTGCAAATCGAGGCAATTCAGGGCTTCAATGTTGAGTTTTGATGCTTGCCGTTAAGTTTCGTCAAGGATTTCAAAGCACGAAGCTAGCGAGGACTAAATTGCGAACTCACGGGAGCGAGAGGGTCTTCGGCGGCCATATTGAAGGACCACAGGGCACCGGAGCAATTTTTGAAAGATGGAGGGCGGCGACAACGGCCTAATCTTTCATTAATGCGCTATCGGCCCGGGGCGTGCCACGTCACCCGCCTCCCACTAGCGACCAGCGGCTTCCTTCCCGGATCCAGTTCAGCCCGCGTGTGACCCGCGCCCATCCATCCCATATGCCCTTTGTCCGGCCCACTTCCCTCTCTCAGCCTTGCCCGTTTACGCTTGGGTTGACCCGCGGTCCCTTCCCTGGTCCAACCCAAGCCCAGCCGCGACCCAACTCTCCTTTTCTTACCCTTTTTGCCCCCAAAACTTAATTAAACTCCCTAAATTGCCCCCCTTGTGCCCTAGCAACCTTTGAAAGAATTTGGGAGCTCAATTTTTTGGTAAAGTGGGGAGAAGAATCGGAAAGGCGAGAAACTAAGGGCGAAATAGGGAGCAAGGAGCGGCCGCAATTTTTACTTTTCCATCTCCATTGTTCCTCCATTGTTGCTCAAGCCAAGGCTAGGATTTAATCACTTCCTCAATTGAAAAGTATTGTACACTTTACTCTCTATTTTTATTTAATGTCAATATTTTTCATTGAAGATTTGATTTATTTCCTTAGCATTATGAACTAAGTTAATTGCCTAGGGTTTTGATATATATTGGCTTGGATGTTGTGATTTTAATTTGGGATTTTGTTATTAATTTCTATTCACTTATTCTTGGGTATTATGTTGTGTTCTTAATGCTTGTATTGATTTGATCAACCATTACATGATTTTAAAAATTGCTTAATGCATGAAAATGATTTTGTAATTTTGAAAAATACAACATAGTTGTCTTTTGGTTGGGTTAGTCAATGTTACAAACTCTCCTTAAGATAGTAAATTGGGGTTTTTGTGTTTGGAAGTGATTAATTGGATAATTTCATACGTAACGAAAGCCTGTGAATTTATGTCGTTAATTAGCACCGTTATACGAAGCGAAACCCCTTAACGGTGATTTTTGAATCCCCGACTTCCAAAAAAATAGAATAGTTTTAATATCAATCCCTTATTAAATCACAACGGAAGAGCCAATTGAAAATCAAAACCCTAGATCCTCTCTCATTGAAGTCAATCTCATTTTAATATTGCTTTATTTAATTTCTTGTTTTAGCTTAATTAATTAGTTAATTCACTCAAAATCGATCGTCTAAATATAGTCAAAATTGCAACGTGCTTGGTACTCATTAAAAACAACCAAATTGCTTCCTCGTGGGATCGACACTCTACTTTATCACTCTATTACTTGTTTGACCGGGTAATCTTGCCCGTGTGCGTTTTCGCACCAACAAGTTTTTGGCGCCGTTGCCGGGGAAGCACGGTGTTGTTTTAAGATATCATAATAGTTGCATTTGATATTGTAATTTAGACATTTTTATTTTCTTGTTTTTATTTATTATTGTTGTTTGGGCTATTGCACTTGATCTTTTGGTGTAGTTCTTTGAGCTTGTGTGTAGGTGTATGCGACACACCCGATCGGCAAAAGTTTCATTGTTGCCGATTGATCCGGAAATCGAAAGCACTACCCGACTTCGCCGTAGAGTGCAAAGAACTATGGCGGAAGCGGGTGCCGAATATATTCCTCGAGAAGAAGTCCAAGAGGCTAATGAAAGGGTGAATAGAGAAGAAGCCTATGGGACTAATGAAAGGAGGAATAGAGATAATCCTATTGAGCAAGAGAGGCCACTCCATGACTTCACTATTCCCTTCATGAATGACTATCTACCGGGAATTGTGAGACCTCCCGTGGCCGTCAACAACTTTGAAATCAAGCCATCTCTCATCTCTCTAATCCAAGGGAACGTCCAATTTGGGGGATTGGTGACCGAGGATGCTCATGATCATATCATGAATTTTATGGAGATTTGTGACACTTTCAAGATGAATGGAGTGTCGAGTGAAGCCATACGCCTTCGCTTGTTTCCTTTCTCCCTTAGGGATAAAGCGAAAGTGTGGTTGAACTCGGTGACTCCGGGATCTGTCACAAATTGGGGTGAGCTTAGGCAATCTTTCTTGGAGAAA
This sequence comes from Codonopsis lanceolata, assembly GCA_013146195.2. NCBI lineage: Eukaryota > Viridiplantae > Streptophyta > Magnoliopsida > Asterales > Campanulaceae > Codonopsis > Codonopsis lanceolata. Next base: position 96,741,829 of record CM028377.1, read on the forward strand.
TACTATCCTCCGGCAAAGATGGTCCAATTGAGGAATACCATCACTTCTTTTCTTCAACTTGATGGCGAGACCTTATATGAAGCTTGGGAGAGATACAAAGATATGTTGAGGAAGTGCTCACATCATGGATTGCCTCGGTGGTTGATAGTGCAAATATTCTATAATGGTTTGCTTCCATCAACAAGAACCTCTATTGATGCGGCCGCGGGTGGAGCATTTATGACAAAAAATGTTGATGAAGGGTATGCTTTGTTACAGAAAATGGCCTCAAACAATCATTTTTGGGGGAATGAAAGAGGAGCTCAAAGGAGTGTTGCCATGGTTTGGGAATCCTCAATCGAAGTTGCTAGCTTGATCGCTCAAGTAGCGGAGCTTACCAAGGTTTTACAAGCTACTCTTCTTCCACAAAAAGTGGTATGTGAGGTTTGTGGAGGTCCTCACACATCGGGTAATTGCCACTTGAAAATGGAATCAATCCAATTTGTTTCCAACTTCAACCGGAACCAAAACAACCCTTATTCAAACACATATAATCCGGGTTGGCGAAATCATCCCAACTTCTCTTGGAGCAACAACAACCAAAACCAACCTTCTTCCTCCACTCAAAATCAAGCTTCCAATACTCTTCCCGGATTCTCTAATCAACCTCACCAACACCAACCACATCATCTATCCCAACCACCATTTCAAAATCAACCCCAACCAACTCAACCACCACCCAAGAAAGAGATACCCGTGGAAGACCTCCTAAAAATCATCCATGACCAACAAGCCATAATCCTTAGCACCCAATCTTCCGTGAGAAACCTTGAAATCCAAATGGGTCAACTTGCATCTTCCATCAATTCTAGACCCCAAGGAAACCTTCCAAGTGATACTGAAACCAACCCAAAGGGGAAGGAGCAATGCATGTCTATTACTCTTAGAAGTGGGAAGGAGCTACAAGGTGGAAAAGAAGAAGAGAAGGTGGGTGAACAAAATAGTTAGCAAGTGAAAGAAAAGTCCAAGGAGAAGATTGAGCCAATTCCCCCACCTCCGGTCAAAGAAAGAGTGTATCCTCCACCTCCATTTTCGCAAAGGCTCCAAAAGGCAAAAGATGACAATAAATTTCTCAAGTTCCTTGAAATTTTCAAAAAACTTCACATCAACATTCCTTTTGTCGATGCTTTGGAGCAAATGCCTTCTTATGCCCAATTTGTGAAAGATATCCTCTCCAAGAAAAGAAGACTTGAGGATTATGAGACTATACCTTTGACGGAAGAATGTAGTGCCGTGTTGCAACAAAAGCCCCCTCCAAAACTAAAGGATCCGGGTAGCTTTGTGATTCCTTGCACAATTGGAGAAAATTTTTCGGGCAAAGCATTATGTGATTTGGGGGCTAGCATTAATCTCATGCCCTTGTCGGTTTTCGAAAACTTGGTTTGGGTGAAGCTACACCTACTTCCGTCACTCTACAATTGGCGGATAGGTCGCTAGCATACCCTAAGGGAGTGGTTGAGAATGTCCTTGTGAAGGTTGACAAACTAATTCTTCTGCGGATTTCTTGGTGCTTGACATGGAAGAGGATAGTGAGATTCCAATCATTCTTGGAAGACCCTTCTTGGCTACCGGTAGAGCTTTAATTGATGTGAAGAAGGGAGAGCTTACAATGAGGGTACATGATCAACAAGTCACATTTAATGTCTTCAAGCCCATCAAGTACTCGGAGAAATTGGAAGATTGTGCAAGAGTGGAGGTGGTTCAAAAATTGAAAGGAGAAAGATCTCATGATAATATTCCTAAGAGTCGGGTTGAGCAAACTTGTGAGAAGGTGGTGATTGAGCCGAAAAAAATGAAAAAATGTGATGATGAGAAGGGGAGGTATGTGAGTCTTTCAAGAAGAAAGAAAGCAAAAAAATCGTCATTGGATGTGGCAGAACTACCATCCAATGTGGTTAAATGGAAAAAAATCAAAATGGAGGCACCAATGATGGAAGCAAGGTTTAGAAATGGTGTCAAGAAAGTGTCTCCAAATGGTAGCGCTCAAGGGCAGGTTCGAGTGCTTCTCCATGATCCTCCATAGGCCGATGCGGGAGAAGAAGTCAAGCTAAAGACTTTAAATTAGAACTACTCATATCGGTTTTCTCTTCCCTCTCTTTTTATTTATTTGTTTTTACGGCTTTTGTATTTATATGCATGTGTCTCTTTTCGAAGCCCTCCCGAGTTTGTGGGTTTATAGGGAGGTGTATATAGTGTCCCCTCACAAAAATATTTTTCTTTTTATTTGCTTTTCATGGGGTTGTAGTGATTGTTGCCTTGCCTTGGTATGCTCATGAACATTGAGGGCAATGTTCGGTTCTAAGTTTGGGGTGGGGTTAACATTATTTTTGCCCTCGATTTTCGATAAAATTTTGAAATTTTTTAGAAAATTTCAAGCTAGTTTGGACCCCATTAATTATGCTTTGATCATTCATCTCATCACTTTGGCGCTCATTGAGTTGTATATGCATTATTTTCTTGGATTTGGTCTTGAGATTATTATATGCATACTTGAGGATATTTTGTGATTTTTGTGCTAGCTTTCCCTCATTCATGTTAAATAGTGCCCATGTGTGGATCTCTTGATAAATTTTTTTAAGCTAAGCTCTAGCTTGGGTTGTGCATGTGTTATGAGTACCTTGTTGTGAGTTTTGATATCGTTAGATGATCTTGAGATTGATGAATAACTTGGCTTGTGAGTATGACAATAGCATGATATAGGCCATGTTTGACTCGTTTGTGCCCTATTGACCTACCCCTGTTCACATTAAATCCCTAGTGTCCCATTTGAGCCTTAATGAAAGAATGGTGTGTGCAAGAGCACACAATGACCCCCATTCTCCTTCATTTCTATCACCCACATTTACTTATCCCATGAGCCTATACACTTTATCCAACCCTTTGAGAGAGCACTCGGTGAAATGAATTTCCAAATTTATGTCTTGGAGGGAATGTGAGCTTCATGGAAGTGTTGTTCTTCATGTATTGGTGTGGTGTGGTTTTTAATTTTGGTTGATGAGTTAGGGGCTGTTTATCTTGTAAAAAGGGGTCCTTGTGTAAAAAAACAAAAATCAAAAGTAATGGGTAGCCCAAATTGTGAACCATTTGTGCTCTAAAGTCACTCAAAAAAGAAGAAGGTGGAAGTCTTGGGATGTAAAATCATTGTGTGGTAGCTTGATGTACTCTCAACCCTAAGTTCTTGATATGTATTTAAAAAAAGGAAAAAAAAAAAAAGAAGAAGCTAAGTTTGGGGGTTGTTGAGAAAAAATGGTGAGTTATGATGAAGTTAGACTTGAGTGTGATTTTGAAGGCTTCACTTGTGCTCTCTCGTCTTGATTCCCTTCCCTTCATTTGTAGCTCAACCTTGGCATAAAGTTACAAGCTTTACAAAAGTCCTATTGATATTGTCATGCCATGGGTTATTGCCTTGTGAAGTTTATCTCTTTTGGTTTCATGGCTTATGCTTGGTATCTCATTGAACGTTCAATCCTAGCTAGAGCAATGCTATTTAGTCATAGGCTTGTGCTTCGTGTTTTTGAGTAAGTGTTTGAGGAAAGTTTGCTAGCATTGAAATCACATCATACCTTGTTTATGCATTTTTATAATCTTGAGTTTGATTTCTTTGATGGTAATGCATGTGGGATCTTGATTGAGTGTCTTCTTCACTCCATCTTGTTCTCGAGCATCTCCATAATCCATATCTCTCTTTGCTCGGGACGATCAAAGCTTAAGTTTGGGGGTGTTGATAAGCTTGTAATTTTCCTTTTATTTTCATTATTTTTCGGAATTTTTATTGATGATTTTGAGCTTTGGTTGATGATTAATTGCATTTGAGATACTATTTTTATTTATTTTATGCTTCATGTAGGTATCTCAGAGATATTCGAGTTTTTATAGCTTAATACGCGCAAATCGAGGCAATTCCGGGCTTCAATGTTGAGTTTTGATGCTTGTCGTTAAGTTTCGTCAAGGATTTCAAAGCACAGAAGCTAACTGAAGCTAACTGAGGACTAAATCGCGAAGTATGGGAGCAGAGGGTCTTCGGTAGCCAGATTGAAGGACCCAGGGGCACCGGAGCAATTTTTGAAAGATGGAGGGCAGCGCTGACAGCCGGCCTAATCTTTCATTAATGCGCTGTCGGCTCCAGGACGCGCCACGTCACCCACCTCCCACTAGCACGACCCGCGGCTTCCTTCCCAGATCCAATTCAGCCCGCGTGTGACCCACGCCCATCCAGCCCATCTGCCCTCTGTCCGTCCCACTTCCCTCTCTCAGCCTTGCCCGTTTACGCTTGGGTTGACCCGCGGTCCCTTCCCTGGCCCAACCCAAGCCCAGCCGCGACCCAACTCTCCTTTTCTTACCCTTTTTGCCCCCCAAAACTTAATTAAACTCCCTAAATTGCCCCCCTTGTGCCCTAGCAGCCTTTGAAAGAATCTGGGAGCTCAATTTTTCGGCAGAGTGGGCTGGAACAGAAGAATCAGAAGGCAGAAACTAAGGGCGAGAAATAGGGAGCAAGGAGCAGCATCAATTTTTACTTTTCCATCTCCATTGTTCCTCCATTGTTGCTCAAGCCAAGGCTAGGATTTCTTCACTTCCTCAATTGAAAAGTATTGTACACTTTACTCTCTATTTTTATTTAATGTCAATATTTTTCATTGAAGATTTGATTTATTTCCTTAGCATTATGAACTAAGTTAATTGCCTAGGGTTTTGATATATATTGGCTTGGATGTTGTGATTTTAATTTGGGATTTTTTTATTAATTTCTATTCACTTATTCTTGGGTATTATGTTGTGTTCTTAATGCTTGTATTGATTTGATCAACCATTACATGATTTTAAAAATTGCTTAATGCATGAAAATGATTTTGTAATTTTGAAAAATACAACATAGTTGTCTTTTGGTTGGGTTAGTCAATGTTACAAACTCTCCTTAAGATAGTAAATTGGGGTTTTTGTGTTTGGAAGTGATTAATTGGATAATTTCATACGTAACGAAAGCCTGTGAATTTATGTCGTTAATTAGCACCGTTATACGAAGCGAAACCCCTTAACGGTGATTTTTGAATCCCCGACTTCCAAAAAAATAGAATAGTTTTAATATCAATCCCTTATTAAATCACAACGGAAGAGCCAATTGAAAATCAAAACCCTAGATCCTCTCTCATTGAAGTCAATCTCATTTTAATATTGCTTTATTTAATTTCTTGTTTTAGCTTAATTAATTAGTTAATTCACTCAAAATCGATCGTCTAAATATAGTCAAAATTGCAACGTGCTTGGTACTCATTAAAAACAACCAAATTGCTTCCTCGTGGGATCGACACTCTACTTTATCACTCTGTTAAACTATGGTGGAGATTTCAGACGGTCAAAAATCTGTGGTCTGATTTTCTTCGAGCTCGTTACTGTTCTCATGGGTCTTCCCATTCCAGTCGTGGTTCTCACATATGGCAACGGCTTCAACGGATTAAACATGTGGCTGATCCTTGCATTGGTTGAATTGTGGGCAACGGGTTAGTTTCTATTTGGCATGATCTTTGGCTTCCTGATCATAATCTTTCCAAACCCCCGGATTGTTCTATTGATTTAGTTAAGGATCTGTTTGATTCTAGTGGAAATTTACTTCCTATAGCCCGTTCCATCCTTCCTTATTCTACTCTTCAGACTATTGCCAATTAGTCCATTGCTATTTCGGAACAGCCTGATCTTCCCTACTGGAGTTGTACTTCCTCGGGTAAGCTCTCTCTCAGTTCGGCGAAGGATCTTATCTCTCCATCTAGAGCCTCTTTTATGACTTCCAAATTTGTTTGGCACAAGTTCCTCCCAGCTCGAATAAGCATATTCTTATGGCGTTTATTCATGGGTCGATTGCCTATTAATGAAGGTCTTCTCAAAAAAGGTTTTCATTTAGCCTCGAGATGTGTTTGCTGCGTTTATCGATGTGTTGAATCTTTCCAACATCTTTTTCTTCATAGTGAAGCTGCTAGTCACATTTGGAATGCCTTTACTCTTCATGGTATTTCCATTAGCGGTGCCTCAGTCTAACAACGATGCATGATTAACTGGTGCAAGGCCAAGTCTTCGATTCTTATTCTTCTTCCTTCCATTATCTTATGGAATATATGGAAGTTCCGTAATGGTGTGATATTTGATGGTACTCTCAAACCTTATGAAGTGGTTGTTCAAATAGTGAATTCTGATCTTAATCTCATTCTCTCTACATGGAATTTTTTTTATTTTCGGCAAAGTCAAGGTCTTACTTATTCTTTTGCTGCTCGGAAAAAAGTGACAATTCGTGTTGTTTCCTGGTCTAAAGCCCCGCCAGGTATTCTCAAACTTAATTCTGATGGAGCTTGTCGTGGCAACCCGGGCCTAAGTGGTGGTGGGGGTGTTATTAGAGATTCGGAGGGTGCTGTTGTTCATGCATATTCTTCTTTTTATGGGAGTCCACTAATACTGTGGCTGAAATGAAAGCTCTTTTCCAAGGTCTTCGCTGGCTTCAAAGTAACGGTCATCATGATGCTATTGTTGAGATTGATTCCATGATTATCTGTGACTTGCTAAATAAAGATTATAACATCCCGTGGAATTTGGCCTACTTCGTCCGTGCTATTGGTTTGATGAGGAATGATTTTTCTTTCTCTATTCGCCATTGTTTTAGGGAGGCTAATTTTGTGGCTGATGGCTTGGCTAATCTGGCTGTGGACCTGGGTCGTGATCACTGTTTTTCCTCGGTTTCTTCTTCCCCCCGTTGTATCAGAAGTAATGTTATTCTTGATGTCCATGGCACTGCTAGAATTCGTATGTCTTAATTTTCGGTTTTGTGCCCTTGTTGGTTTTTATTTCTTTGAGGTAAGGCTCCTTTGTCCCCCCCGTTCAAAGGGTAAGGCTAGTTATCCCCCTTAAGTTTGTACTTTTTCTTTCTATTTAATAAAATCCCACAGGTGCCGCCCTGTTTCCTAAAAAAAAAAAAAAAAACCTCTTCGGAAGGAACTGGAGCCACGAACGATCTCAATAAAACTTCACCACGAAGGTCCTAGGCGATTCGGATCTAAAGCAGTAAAAAGAGGGGGTAAATCATAAAAACTTTGTAAGCTACCAATATGCATGACAAGTCATATATGCAAGGCACACACAGCATGATATCATAATTGATATCAAGACATAATCAACTAAGCACGTTGTTCACATATTCGCGATGCACATTGTTTTTCACATAAGTGCCCAAGTAAATGAAGTACGAGTATGATATGATATTGAATCGGTGTTGCAACGTAGATCCTGCAATGAAATGATTAACCTTGATTGTGTTGTCAAATACACATGATTGATACATTGACCCATGACATGATAGCATTATTCCAAGTGCCCTATTGGTTACGACAAGGTAATATTCTCCAATGTGATCAAGAGAGGAGGGTGTGTGCATGATTCTGATTCGGCGATTCGTGACGGCGATGCATCATCAACCAGTGAGATAAGAAAGTACGCCAACTGGTGATAAGCTTGTAATTTTCCTCTTATTTTCATTATTTTTTGGAATTTTTATTGATGATTTTGAACTTTGGTTGATGATTAATTGCATTTGAGATACAATTTTTATGTATTTTATGCTTCATGTAGGTATCTTAGAGATATTCGAGTTTTTATAGCTCAATACGTGCAAATCGAGGCAATTCCGGGCTTCAATGTTGAGTTTTGATGCTTGCCGTTAAGTTTCGTCAAGGATTTCAAAGCACAGAAGCTAACTGAGGACTAAATTGCGAACTCTGGGAGCAGAGGGTCTTCGGCAGCCATATTGAAGGACCCTGGGGCACCGGAGCAATTTTTGAAAGATGGAGGGCAGCGCTGACAACCGGCCTAATCTTTCATTAATGCGCTATCGGCTCCAGGACGTGCCACGTCACCCGCCTCCCACTAGCACGACCCGCGGCTTCCTTCCCGGATCCAGTTCAGCCCGCGTGTGACCCGCGCCCATCCATCCCATATGCCCCTTGTCCGGCCCACTTCCCTCTCTCAGCCTTGCCCGTTTACGCTTGGGTTGACCCGCGGTCCCTTCCCTGGTCCAACCCAAGCCCAGCCGCGACCCAACTCTCCTTTTCTTACCCTTTTTGCCCCCAAAACTTAATTAAACTCCCTAAATTGCCCCCCTTGTGCCCTAGCAACCTTTGAAAGAATTTGGGAGCTCAATTTTTTGGTAAAGTGGGCTGGAACAGAAGAATCAGAAGGCAGAAACTAAGGGCGAGAAATAGGGAGCAAGGAGCAGCAGCAATTTTTACTTTTCCATCTCCATTGTTCCTCCATTGTTGCTCAAGCCAAGGCTAGGATTTCTTCACTTCCTCAATTGAAAAGTATTGTACACTTTACTCTCTATTTTTATTTAATGTCAATATTTTTCATTGAAGATTTGATTTATTTCCTTAGCATTATGAACTAAGTTAATTGCCTAGGGTTTTGATATATATTGGCTTGGATGTTGTGGTTTTTATTTGGGATTTTGTTATTAATTTCTATTCACTTATTCTTGGGTATTATGTTGTGTTCTTAATGCTTGTATTGATTTGATCAACCATTACATGATTTAAAAATTGCTTAATGCATGAAAATGATTTTGTAATTTTGAAAAATACAACATAGTTGTCTATTGGTTGGGTTAGTCAATGTTACAAACTCTCCTTATGATAGTCAATTGTGGTTTTTGTGTTTGGAAGCGATTAATTGGATAATTTCATACGTAGCGAAAGCATGTGAATTTATGTCGTTAATTAGCACCGTTATACGAAGCGAAAGCCCTTAACGGTGATTTTTGAATCCTCGACTTCCAAAAAAATAGAATAGTTTTAATAGCAATCCCTTATTAAATCACAACGGAAGAGTCAATTGAAAATCAAAACCCCAGATCCTTTCTCATTGAAGTCAATCTCATTTTAATATTGCTTTATTTAATTTCCTGTTTTAGCTTAATTAATTAGTTAATTCACTCAAAATCGATCGTCTAAATATAGTCAAAATTGCAACGTGTTTGGTACTCATTAAAAACAACCAAATTGCTTCCTCATGGGATCGACACTCTACTTTATCACTCTATTACTTGTTTGACCGGGTAATCTTGCCCGTGTGCGTTTTCGCACCAACAACTGGACTAATAGAATGACAAATAGATGTTACTTATTATTAAATGAACATGTATGGATCGAGCTCGACAAGAGTGAACTCGTCCAAGTCAAGTAGACGTTTACTTATTAAATCAAGTAGGGAGCGAGCTTGAAAAGAGCGATCTCGTCCAAGTCAAGTATGCATATTATACTTTACGACTAACATTGCAAGCAGGAACATCAATCCAATAAAGAATCACAAAAACTAGTATTCTAGTAAAACGATCTCTAAACGTCGTAGGGATTGATTGTAGAACCATTATTGTTCAATGGCTCTCTAAATGCAACTCCGTTAAGTCATTGCTAAACTTTCGATCTTATAGAGATTTAATGGTATTTGCATTTCAATACTCTTTTATATATTCTCGATTCAATTAGAACCAAATGACCAAGTCATTCATCACTTCGGCCTAATAAGACTTAAATTCCACAATTTGTGAAACCCTGACATAGTCAATTCATTGAAGTTACTATTGCAATGAATTCATGAACAATAGTTGTTCCCAAGCATGATTTGAACACATTTAATGCTTTACACAAGCCCCTAACAATAAGTTTATCTGCAGCCCCTGAATTTCTAGATTTTTATCATGTTGAATTGAATGTTTTTAGCATGGTGGAGGCCTTCCTAGACATGGCTACAACAACTTTCATGAAGGGAACATGCAATTTAATTAAGCATAATGTGGGGCGCCCGCGCCCCGCGCGCCCTTGGATAGGGGTGCTAGTACGTGCGGATGCGGGACACCACTACTCTCATTCCATCCTCCCTTGTTTAGGGGAAAACGAAATTAAAAGTGCGAGAGGAGTGCTGTCTAAAATAGCGCGTTTGAATACGCATCGGTTGACTTTAGTGAATTTTTGGTTCAATATGGGAGCTTTGGGTTTTCTATATCAAGTTATCCCTTTTTTAGGGGATACCAGGATATATGAATACATCACCCTTTCATTCTCATTCTCCATTTTTTAGGAGAAAACGGAAAAGTGCAAGAAAGGATGTTGCGAGGCCCCACTATGGATTTTATGAAAATTGCCTTATGGCCTATTTCGGATCACTATGAGTGCTTCGGGTTTCCTGCATCAAGTTATCCCTTGTTTAGGGGATACCAGTATATAGGAATACATCACCCTTTCATTCTCTTTCTCCCTTTTTTAGGGGAAAATGGAAAAGTGCAAAAAAGGAGTGTTGCGACACCCCACTGGATCCAAAATGTTTTATAGAGTCGCCATCTTTATTTTAAGGAAGAAATAAAGAAAAATGAAAAAAAAGAAAAACCAGAGATTGTAAAAAAAAAACGGGTTCGGAAGCTAAGTTACGAGTTGGGAAGGTGCTAGGCACCTAACTCGCCCTTTCGGTCTCAAAAGCGGTTTTTGGCTAAAGTATGCTTTTTGTAATATTTAGCAAATAAACAAAGCATTAAAAGACATGAAATAAAAGCAAATACATCCGCTGCTACATTATTTATGGACTTGCAACCGTCTCTTTACAATAATTACAAATGCATTTAAAAATATTTGGCCATAATAACGGCTTTTTTACATAGTATTTCCTAACTAAATCCGGGCAGCACAACGGCTTATATTTTCTACATTGGGTCGGATTTGAAAAGAACTTTTATAAAAATAAACGCCCTTAAAGGCCTTGCCTTTTAGAGCGGGGAGTGCTCGCTCTGTCCTTTTTGAGAGAGTGAGACTTTTTATGCTGCTGCTGCTGTGATTTGGGCAGAGTAACGGCTTATTTTTGGTGGTTTTGGCCTTTTTCTCGGGCAGAGTAACGACTTATTTTGAGGTTTTTGGACCGGGGAAATAGGGTGGATACCTAACTAAAGGGCTAGGGATCACTTTGACCGGTTGGTTTTAGGTTTGGCAGAGTTTTAGCAGGGTTTTGTGGCTTTATCGGAGGATCACTCCCTATCTCACTTCGCTCTCTATTTTCTCAGCGTAACAACGACGCGGAGAAATTTTATCGGCATGTTTGGTTTTTACGAGTGTCTGAAAGTGAGCCCCAAGCCTTCTATTTATAGCCTGGGAAGAGGATTCATCGGGGATTTCTTTTTCTCTCTTGGCGCTTCAAATCCTTGTACACCGCGCATCGAAAATTGCACAATACGTTAATTGGGAGGATCCCTGTAGCAGCCTGGGCGCGGCCTAAAGGATCTGTGGGCGCCGTGCCAAGACTCCCCTTTGGCAGCGCCAGGTTACTATTCATCTTTCAAATTTTGCACTTTTATCCCTCGCATTTTACTGTTTCGCGCATCATGCTTTGCCTTTCGCATTTTTTAACTCATGTAACTTGACATTTGTTAAATTTAAACGGTTCTTGATATCACATGCCAGAGTTACATATCAGGGGTACGAAATTGGGGTGTCTACAGTGCCCCTCAACGATGGAGTCTACGAGTAACCCGAGGCTTACTGAGTAGACGAACATCGTTGATAAGAAATAGACTCTCCAATTTCGTGCAATTATAATAGGAGAGAAATGCAACAGGTTACAGTTATAATGCAACAGTTTATAATGCTAACCAAACTCCATATCCTAGACATATTTAGTCGGTTATAGCAGGTTATCGTAGTTTTTAAGCAAATATGCAATAAAATGCTCTAATGGCCGGACCTGCTAGTGTAGGCTGCCTACGTATCCCTTAATAAAGGAACTCAGACCAAAACGTAGTTCAGGCCAAAACCTAAACTATCATGCATGCGATGGTCGTGCCTACCGAAATAGGTTGCCTACATATCCTTATACAAGGAATCAGACCGAGACGTAGTTCATCCCTGCTGGGCATCAAGTGCTGTGGTGCTAACAGACAAGTGTTGTGGTGCAAGTGATGCAATACTAAACAAACAAGTGCTGCAATACTATCAAACAAGTGCTGCGAAGCTTATCAAATGAGTGCTGCAAAGGTATCTATCAAGTGCTGCGATGGTCGTGCCTACCGAAATAGGCTGCCTACGTATCCTTATACAAGGAATCGGACCAATCATAGTTCGTCTGCTGCTGGGCGGAATGTAATGTCTCCTCAGGAACGCAGCCTTCGTCGGAGAACAAAACTTTTCCCTCTGATCCGGGGTTGCGTGCCCCTTAAGGGAAAGTTTCCAACAAAGCTATAAATGTCTGGAATGCATTGCCTCCTCAGGAACGCAACCTTTGTCGGAGAACAAAGCCTTTCCCTCGATCCGGGGTTGCCTGCCCCTTCAGGGAAATTTTTCCAAACATCACACAAATGCACAGAAAAGGAAAAAATACTTTCCTTTCCTTACCCTTGCTTTGCCCTTGCGACCATCTGCCGCTGCTGCTGCTTTGTTGTGCTTGCTACTCTATGCTGCTCTTTACTGCTCTTGCTGCACTTGCTATTTCATGCTGCTCTTTTGTTGCTCTTGCTGCACTTGCTATTTCATGCTGCTCTTTGCTGCAATTGCTGGGGATTCTTTCTTTTGTTGTCGTTCCAGCTTTCGCTGGAAATCTTTTTCCCCTTTTCCGCTATATTTTCGGCTTTAGCTGGAAAATCTTTCTTTATGCTTCTGCATTTTCCTTTTCTTTTGCTGCTCTTTCTAACCTTGGTTAGAAATTTTCTTTTCTTTGCTGCTGCATTTTCTGGTTCCAGCTGGAATTTCCTTTTCTTCTTGCTGCCGCATTTTCTTTTTGCTGCATCTTCTAGCTTCGGCCGAAAATTTCTCTTTTTGCCTCCGCCTTTTCTTTTTGTTGCATGCATTTATTTTCCGCATTTTTCTTTTTTTTTTCCATTTTCCCTCTCTCTCTCTTTTTTTTTTTTTTTTTTTGTTTTCTCTCTCCTTTTTTGTTTTTTTGTCTTTTTTTTGTTTTGCACTTTTTCTTTCTTTTCCTTTTTTTTTTCTGCTTGCACTCTGCATATATTTTTTCGCAAGCTTGCCATGTTTTCTTTTCTTTATTTTGCATGCTTATTATTTTTTTCTTTCTTTTTTTTATGCAAGCTTTATTTTTACAAAACCTTTACCTTTGCCGCCGATTTTTCTGGCTTTTCTGCTTGTTTTGCGGCTGATCTGCTGGGGATATAATTTCTCCCTTGCTCTTGGATAGATGGCCGTCGAATTTGGTTAACAAAATTACTTTGGAGGGAGAAAAAGAGAAAATCCTTTTTCCTCCCATTATTAGTGACGGGGAGAAAGGCAGGGGAGCCACTGCTCCTTCCTTCTTCATTTCTTTTCTCTTGCTCTTCTACTCCTCCGCGGCCATTGTTGCCAATTTTCATTTCTTTTTCATTTTTGCTCATTTTCTCATTTTTCTTCCGTCAATTTGCGTGTTTTCTCTAGCAGATGGCTTCTTCATCTCGATCCAGGAAGGGAAAGGCTCTCATGCACCCAGAATCTGGAGATAGGAGAAAGGAATTCCCCCCTTTGATCCATAATAAAATCAAATATCACTATTCCAAGGATGACTGGGGCAATATCCTTCTCGATTGGGACACCCATGTGTCCAATCTCCCAAGTACTTCCGTAAGTTTTTCTTTTTTTTCAAGATCCATTTGGATATTTTTCAGATCTGCTAGATTTTAGCATTGCTTTGGGCTTTTGGAGCATTCCTGACCCTGTTAATAATGTTTATGCATGCAATATTTATGCTAAAATGATGCAATTTGGTGATGATGCATGAAATTTATGCAATTTATTTTTGCGATGTATAATTGAACTAGTGGTCACTATTTGACCCTACAATGCATGATTTTATATTATTAATGCAATTGGGGCCATATGATGCATGCTTTATGCTAAAACATATTTTTATATGCTATATGCCTACGAAATGGACTTTTCGGAATATAATGCAATTTTTTTCGGGCATATTTTTGGACACATTTTTCGGATATATGCAAGACAAAATAGATATATTTTATGCCCTAAAATTCATTTTTTATGCATGCTTATGCTGCAGGGACATAATAAATGTCATGGGAATATTTTATTTTCAAGATTGGTGGCATTTTATTCTCTTTTGTTAATGTCATAATGCAGCTTATTGGATAACAAATGTAAATTATGGATGCATATATCACTTTATTTTATGCAAATGCAATGCAGAAAATTTATGAGATGCTTGCTGTAACACCCCGCTCCTTCGTTAGCTCGGTTTGCGTGCTATATTTGCACTTCTTCCTTTGTCGACTGTATGATTGGTTTGCGAGAGGGTCTAGATGTGTATGAGAGACCACGTTAAGACCAAAACACTATTAAGAGATGCCATATAGTTGTTGACTTGCTAAAGTCACAAGTCGTGACTCGACGATAGTCGGAATGCGACGCGATTGAGAGTTTGCTTGCGTTTTGTGTTCGTGACCTCGGTTTGGTCCTATACCTTTATAAGATGGTTTATTAACATGTTTAGATGCATTAGACTTCAAGTTGGAGGTGTTCCTTAAGTCTATCGATGATTTGGAAGCTTTGGAGATAGCGTTCGTCTCTATCGCGTAGTTCGGGGATTGAGTCGCGTAATCGTCTCTCCTTTGGAATTCTTATTTCCCTAGTTGTTATTCAACTTTCTAGAAGTATTTAAGCTTCTTCATTAGCCCTTAGACTTGCCTTAAAAGTCTCTTTTCATTGCTCGTTCGATTGCGAGTTCATTCGTCGTTCCGGTTGCACGTTGTTGCACCTCTTCCCGGTTTCGCTCCGAGTTGTTTCGGGAGTTGTTCGGGTGTGTTTCCAACTCGTTTTGAGTTGGGTTAGACCTTAGAAGGGTTGCCCATAAGTTTGGGACCATTTAGGACATGTTTAGACCAAGTTCAAGGGTTAAACGAGGCGGCCGCATCGGATTTTGATCTCTAGCCCGCCTCAAGAGCTGAGAGCATTGCAAAACTGAATTCAGCCCCAGCATCTGAGGCGCCCACCTGGGCTTTGGTGAGGCGCCCGCCTCAACTTCAGGATACTTCTACGGGATTTTTCCCCTGTTTTGCTGTTGAACGATTTTTATACCCAAACCCCTATCCAAACCTTTTCTAAACCTCACTTAAACCTCCCTAACCCTCCTTGATTATGTCCTAACATCTCTAACTAGTTATAAGGGTTGATTAAGAGACCATTAGTGATCATTTAACAAGCCAAAAATCAGATATTTGCTAACCACATTAGCTTGACACTTGTCCCACTCAATTTCTAGACCAATATAAGCCATATCTTCAGATTTTGACCTTCATTTCTCACCTTCACTCTCTAAAAACGAATTTCATCTTCTCTCAAAGTTCTCCCATGGCTTCTTGAAGCTAACCTCTTGGTCCTCCATGATCCTTCCCTCATTTGCTCAAGCCACCTTCACAAGAAGTGTAGAACTTGAAGAGTAGATCATTTCCTTCCGAACAGTTTTCTCATTTGCTTTCTTTGGTGTAGAATACAAGTAAGTTACTTCTTCTCTCTTTGATTTTGTACTCATTGATCCTAAGGAAAACAAACTCTATGCTATTTGAGGTCAATGAGTACACATACTTGCTTTGTGTGATTTTAACTTGTGATTTGAGCATGTGAACTTGTTAAAAGCATAGGTAGGATGACTTCCATGATTGTTGAAGTATATTGTTACTCTTCATCTTGTATTTCTAGGATTGTGAGCATGCTAGAAATCATGTTTACATCTCATTTGGGTTTATTATGAAAGTATACATAAGTTTGGGAATTTGGATGTGTGATCTCACTAGGTAATATGAGTATGACCATTTAATGGAGATTATGTGATTTATAAAATGAGTATATGATTTATGTTGAGTTTTATGAATTTTAGGGCTTGAGAATCTAGCCCGAATTATTGGAGGAATCGTTGTTAATTAAAGTGGGTATTAATGTGTAGGATGATTGAATGATGTTGTGTGTTGGGAGAAATGGGTTATCCCTTTGTTAAGGTTTTTATGAATTTTGGGGCTTGGGAATCAAGCCCGAATGAATTTTAGTGTTTTGATATATAATTGAATGGAGTGTTAATTTGGGGATTTATGATATATATAATAATGAGATGTAGTCTAAGACTCAATGGAGTCGTTGTAAGGTCAATAATATAATAATGAGTTTTGGGTCGAAACCCTACGATGTTCGGGTCTTGATTAGTTATGTTTGTGCGAACCCGAGTATCTCATTCGATGCCCAATTGAGACACTCATGTTATAGAGACCTAATGGGAGTGTGTTTAGAGCGTGCTCGATAGAGCACGGAGCATTAGAGACCAACCTATGATCTCGTATGCCCTTAAGAAATGATTATTTGAATGAGTTCTCTTTTAGGGAATTCGGTCGCGTGCACATGAAAGCACTTACGGAGTTTTGACTACGGGTTAGTTTTAGTACCCTTGAGATTGGCTTTAAGGAAGTCGAATATATATGACGGTTGGGACTATGGTTGAGTCCGGTGTACCTTTAAGTGAAGCTAAATGCTAAGTCTTGATTTATGATTGTTCTTGGACTAAATAATAGTCTTTGATTTAATCTTGAGTAGAGGACTATAGTAGACCTCACGTTGTGATTTATTGAGCTATAAGCTATTCTTGAATTGGTGATGACTTGAGGATTATGAATACCTCAATATGTGGTTTTTGAACTAAACTTACAAGTTAGTTGAACATGTTAAGTGTGTACAATTATGTGCATTGTTTATTGGGTTTTGTAGAGCATTATGACCTACTTGAATTGATAAGTTCTTTTGTGATGGACTTGGTCCTTATTGGTTTATCCAAGTAAATATCTACTTGAGCATCTTGATTTGAGTCCAGCTGGCGTCTTGGTCGTTTTGTCGGCAATGGGACGATTCATAGCCTTTGGAAACATTCGCTATGAATCGCCGCATTGGTACCCTTTCTCCTCACTATATGGCCAATAGTGGGATGTGGTCTCGTATTAGCGCCCCCTAGCCTGATATCGAGCTCCCATTTCTCATCCCAGGGTTGGATGAATGTAACGAGGTACTCATTAAGAAAACTGATGAGTTGTGATCATTTGAGGATTGAAACCCAAATTATGATCATTTGAGGGTTGGACCCGTGGTTTGAATATTGAGGGCTTGGCCCAGATCCTGGTTTTACGTGCTTAGGTATAAGCACTTATATGAAAGATAACGTGCTATGTGGTTTATGAAGTTTATGTTACATGATGACTTAATACAAGTTTATTGTTGGTATACGATTAAGATGCCATGATTTTATACATGCTTGTGCATTATGCCATGCCACGCCATGCTATGCCATACTATTGCATTTAGTAACTTACTGGGTCATTATGACTCACTCCGTGTGTTTGTTTTCCTTAGTTTGTGCGGTGATCCGTTAGTACGCAGCGTGGCGGGATAGTGATTCCTAGAAGGTGGTCTTGGGCTTTAAGCTTGGATTTATTATTATTATTGTTATTATGTATTTGTGAGACACGAATGTAAAGTTATGTAGACTTTACTTGGGTAGATTATGTTAGTATTTTGTTATCGTATTATTTTGGGAGCCGACTTGCTTGGTCGAGCTGTTGTATCTTTTAGAAGTTATTCCCTTGTTATTTCGAGCATGCTTTAGCTCACTCATTCTAGTATTGTTGGTATTGTCATCTCGCGACATTAGTCGAGAGACTTGGGTTTAGTTGTTAGTATTTAAATATCTTATTCGTTTAGTTGATTTGTCCCTCCGGCATGTTGTAGCCGTTGAGTGGTTGTTTATCAGGTTGGTATTCTGTTGATTCGCCGGCCTTAGGTTTGCCGATGGTTTGTTGCCCGTGCGCAATGTTGCGTCACGCGAATCGTAGATTTGTCGAGAGATAGTTATCTCTCAGCCTTGTATGCCTTAGTATGTAATTAGACTTTGGTCCCACTTATGATTCGCTTCCGCAGGTGTTGGTTTTTATTATTCCGTATCGCCGTTATGGCTTTACATTCCTGTTCGAGCTTGATGGCTCATCTTTTGACTCGCACCATTATGCTTAGCGGGTGCTTGTCCGTCTTCTAGCTTGTCTTGACGGCACGACCTTGGGATTCCGCATTGGAGTCGGTCGTCACGTTGGTATCGAGCTATAGGTTAGCTATTTCGCGAGGATAGGTTCCTTGGCCTAGTTTGGGTTGGGTTTATTGTTGAGTTATTAACGCTGAGTGTTCTTTGTAGGCGTATTATGTCAGGAACTTGGCGTGGAGCTGGTTCTAGTAGACCCGTTCAGGTACAGCTCGTGGCAACGAGAGAGGGGAGAATGTTAGGGATCCGCGTGTGACTCCTCAACGGATGTTTGGAATGGAAGACGATTCTATCATTCTTGCGAGATTCTTGAAGTTGAAACCTGAGAGCTTCGATGGAGGACCCGATGCTTCTAAAGCAGAACTTTGGATAGAAAGCATGGAGAAGATCTTTGCAGTTATGGGTTGTACGTCAGAAGAGATGGTGGCCCTAGCGTGTTTAAATTAGCAGTGCGGTGACCATTGGTGGCATGTGTTACGAGATAGTTGGAGACACCATGGAGTGCCTCAAGTGTGGGAAAACTTCACGATGGAGTTTATGGCACGCAGTTTATTCCGGCGTAGTTCGGAAAGAGAGAAGCGGAATTCATGGCATTAGAACAAGGAGCTATGACGGTGGCTCAGTATTCAGCGAAGTTCACAGAGTTGGCTCGCTATTGTGGTTACTTAGTACTGATGAGGCTAGGAAGACCCAGCGGTTTGTGAAGGGCCTAAAGATGAAATATCGTAGGCAGCTCGTTCCGTTACAACTTACGGGTTACCGAGGCGCTGTGGATCGTGCGTATGCAATGGAGTTGGACATCGAGGAGTATGCTCAAAAGAGAGCCTCGAGTACTATTAGAGACAATGATGGTAATAGAGAGGCGGCGGCACCTCGAACAGTTAGTCAAAAATGTGCGTTACGGTGGCCGAAGTGGTGTTACTACTTCTACTCGAGGCGAAGTGATGAGTTGATATGCAATTTACGTATGAGGGACGGGACATGCCGAGAATAGGTCTTTGGGGTAAATCGAGGAAAGTGTTTCGCTTGTGGCGGTGATCATGTTCGTAAAGATTGCCCGCGGATGAGAGTTAAGCGGTCTGGGAGTACTAGTCAACAATCCAGTGGCTCCAAGAGAGACAGTGGTGGACGGCCTAGAGTTTGAGGTCGTGCGCGCGTGGCGGTTGGCCATTGTAGGGTTTTGAGTCCTATCCGAAATAGGAAGGTATATTCTTGTATATATATATATATATGTAAATTATACAGTGACTATTATTACCGTTATTATGAGTACACGTTTTAATCGGTAGCTCATGTGCATTCATACATACATTATATGGTGTATTGTGTATTATTGGTTATTTGTTTGATTGGGGGTAATATCCCAATGAGAGATCGATATATAATATGGTTTATTTTGTGGATTACCGGTAGGTAATCGCACGTGGTGTATGGGTTCTTGCTTAGTCTATATATGTGTAAGACTATGCTATATATAGAGTTGTGGTTTTATGTGGTTATATACAAAGGCCATAGTATGTATATATATGAAGCATGAATTGTATATTAATACTTATCGATATGGTATGATGTTTGTGTATTCTATAAAGATAAGTTTTATGTAACGAATAGTATAATATTATAGTATTGTTAGTGGTTAATTATGCGAGTAGTATACACTCGATTAGTGCGAAGGTTAAGCGCTGCGATTTATCGGTTGATTTCGGCTGCACGGGAGAGATTGACGCCTCACCGCGAGTATTGAGACGTTAACGTTGTGTTAGGATGCTTAGTGTATACATTGGTTGTAGACTTGGTCTAGAGCTCAAGAAAGGATAGTTTTGCGGAGTATGGACGTTACGGGCATTAGTAGTCTTGTCGATTCGTTGTGATTACTAGGAAATTATCTTGGTTGGGTGTACTAGGTACACGAGTTTTGTGATAGCTATAATTGTTGTTTGCCAAGGTAATAGACCTTGTTACTTGGTCTGAATTTTTGTTCAGTTACGTGCATTAGTTGTAGGAAACACCTACTTGATGCATTTACATCGTAGCATATTAAATTCTCATTTCATCATTATTATCTCATGTTCATTCATTTCATTAGCATAGGAGACTGTTTGAAGGATGCTTAAAACTTTTTATTCATGAACCTTCGCATCCTTACGACGGAAACTTTTGAAGCTAATTCAGTAGGTACCCTGAATTGGTGAGCAAAAGGTATTCGTCGTTGGACTAGGATTGGTAAGAATTAAGTTAGAAATTGACTATACCCGTTACCAAATGGAATGGACAGAAATGGAATGAATTTTCAAAAACATTTCATTAATGTGTTCTTATATGTTCTCACCCGCGATGGGAAAATCGTGAGTATGATTTACATGGTTTGGAATGCTGATGTGATTATCTTTGATTTGTTTGTAAATTGTTCCATAGGCAATTATTAATTCTTGTAACTTAGAATCCCTTGTGCTTGAATTTCATGATGTGCCCCGAGACAATTAGTTTCGGTAATGGGATGTTGAAGATTCCTTAAATAAGTTTTTCATGTTGAAATTTGGGGTTTTGCTTGCATGATTGGCATAGTGTTGTTCGTGTTTGTGTTCGCGACTCAAGTATGAGTCATGTCATTTTCAATCTTAAGTGCTTGAGGTCGTTGTGTCTATTGAGATTTCGTAGACTTTTGAATTTGGATTATTATAGCTCGACCCTCGTGTATATTGTAGTGGTAGACTCGGAGATTCGAGTCAAGGTTGGTGGTTTTGAGATCGAGTGTTAACTCGGGATTAAGAGACACAGTGATCATTGTCTCGACGTATTGTGGTTGAGTGTGGACCTAATGTTGGTTTGTATCATGATTTAGAATTCGGGACGAATTCTTTTTAAGGTGGAGAGAGTGTAACACCCCGCTCCTTCGTTAGCTCGGTTTGCGTGCTATATTTGCACTTCTTCCTTTGTCGA
Organism: Codonopsis lanceolata; assembly: GCA_013146195.2. Lineage (NCBI taxonomy): Eukaryota > Viridiplantae > Streptophyta > Magnoliopsida > Asterales > Campanulaceae > Codonopsis > Codonopsis lanceolata. Next base: position 96,762,880 of record CM028377.1, read on the forward strand.
CTGTATGATTGGTTTGCGAGAGGGTCTAGATGTGTATGAGAGACCACGTTAAGACCAAAACACTATTAAGAGATGCCATATAGTTGTTGACTTGCTAAAGTCACAAGTCGTGACTCGACGATAGTCGGAATGCGACGCGATTGAGAGTTTGCTTGCGTTTTGTGTTCGTGACCTCGGTTTGGTCCTAGACCTTTATAAGATGGTTTATTAACATGTTTAGATGCATTAGACTTCAAGTTGGAGGTGTTCCTTAAGTCTATCGATGATTTGGAAGCTTTGGAGATAGCGTTCGTCTCTATCGCGTAGTTCGGGGATTGAGTCGTGTAATCGTCTCTCCTTTGGAATTCTTATTTCCCTAGTTGTTATTCAACTTTCTAGAAGTATTTAAGCTTCTTCATTAGCCCTTAGACTTGCCTTAAAAGTCTCTTTTCATTGCTCGTTCGATTGCGAGTTCATTCGTCGTTCCGGTTGCACGTTGTTGCACCTCTTCCCGGTTTCGCTCCGAGTTGTTTCGGGAGTTGTTTAGGTGTGTTTCCGACTTGTTTTGAGTTGGGTTAGACCTTAGAATGGTTGCCCATAAGTTTGGGACCATTTAGGACATGTTTAGACCAAGTTCAAGGGTTAAACGAGGCGGCCGCATCGGATTTTGATCTCTAGCCCGCCTCAAGAGCTGAGAGCATTGCAAAATGAATTCAGCCCCAGATCATCGAGGCGCCCGCTGGGTGAGGCGCCCGCCTCAACTGGATCAGGTTTCTACGGGATTTTTCCCCTGTTCTTTGTTGAGCGATTTTTATACCCAAACCCCTATCCAAACCTTTTCTAAACCTCACTTAAACCTCCCTAACCCTCCTTGATTATGTCCTAACATCTCTAACTAGTTATAAGGGTTGATTAAGAGACCATTAGTGATCATTTAACAAGCCAAAAATCAGATATTTGCTAACCACATTAGCTTGACACTTGTCCCACTCAATTTCTAGACCAATATAAGCCATATCTTGATTTTGACCTTCATTTCTCACCTTCACTCTCTAAAAACGAATTTCATCTTCTCTCAAAGTTCTCCCATGGCTTCTTGAAGCTAACCTCTTGGTCCTCCATGATCCTTCCTCATTTGCTCAAGCCACCTTCACAAGAAGTGTAGAACTTGAAGAGTAGATCATTTCCTTCCGAAGCAGTTTTCTCATTTGCTTTCTTTGGTGTAGAATACAAGTAAGTTACTTCTTCTCTTTGATTTTGTACTCATTGATCCTAAGGAAAACAAACTCTATGCTATTTGAGGTCAATGAGTACACATACTTGCTTTGTGTGATTTTAACTTGTGATTTGAGCATGTGAACTTGTTAAAAGCATAGGTAGGATGACTTCCATGATTGTTGAAGTATATTGTTACTCTTCATCTTGTATTTCTAGGATTGTGAGCATGCTAGAAATCATGTTTACATCTCATTTGGGTTTATTATGAAAGTATACATAAGTTTGGGAATTTGGATGTGTGATCTCACTAGGTAATATGAGTATGACCATTTAATGGAGATTATGTGATTTATAAAATGGGTATATGATTTATGTTGAGTTTATGAATTTTAGGCTTGAGAATCAAGCCCGAATTATTGAGGAATTGTTGTTAATTAAAGTGGGTATTAATGTGTAGGATGATTTGAATGATGTTGTGTGTTGGGAGAAATGGGTTATCCCTTTGTTAAGGTTTTTATGAATTTTGGGGCTTGGGAATCAAGCCCGAATGAATTTTAGTGTTTTGATATATAATTGAATGGAGTGTTAATTTGGGGATTTATGATATATATAATAATGAGATGTAGTCTAAGACTCAATGGAGTCGTTGTAAGGTCAATAATATAATAATGAGTTTTGGGTCGAAACCCTACGATGTTCGGGTCTTGATTAGTTATGTTTGTGCGAACCCGAGTATCTCATTCGATGCCCAATTGAGACACTCATGTTATAGAGACCTAATGGGAGTGTGTTTAGAGCGTGCTCGATAGAGCACGGAGCATTAGAGACCAACCTATGATCTCGTATGCCCTTAAGAAATGATTATTTGAATGAGTTCTCTTTAGGGAATTCGGTCGCGTGCACATGAAAGCACTTACGGAGTTTTGACTACGGGTTAGTTTTAGTACCCTTGAGATTGGCTTTAAGGAAGTCGAATATATATGACGTTGGGACTATGGTTGAGTCCGGTGTACCTTTAAGTGAAGCTAAATGCTAAGTCTTGATTTATGATTGTTCTTGGACTAAATAATAGTCTTTGATTTAATCTTGAGTAGAGGACTATAGTAGACCTCACGTTGTGATTTATTGAGCTATAAGCTATTCTTGAATTGGTGATGACTTGAGGATTATGAATACCTCAATATGTGGTTTTTGAACTAAACTTACAAGTTAGTTGAACATGTTAAGTGTGTACAATTATGTGCATTGTTTATTGGGTTTTGTAGAGCATTATGACCTACTTGAATTGATAAGTTCTTTTGTGATGGACTTGGTCCTTATTGGTTTATCCAAGTAAATATCTACTTGAGCATCTTGATTTGAGTCCACCAATTTGGCGTCTTGGTCGTTTTGTCGGCAATGGGACGATTCATAGCCTTTGGAAACATTCGCTATGAATCGCCGCATTGGTACCCTTTCTCCTCACTATATGGCCAATAGTGGGATGTGGTCTCGTATTAGCGCCCCCTAGCCTGATATCGAGCTCCCATTTCTTTCTCATCGGGTGGTTGGATGAATGTAACGAGGTACTCATTAAGAAAACTCGATGAGTTGTGATCATTTGAGGATTGAAACCCAAATTATGATCATTTGAGGGTTGGACCCGTGGTTTGAATATTGAGGGCTTGGCCCGATCCACTTGGTTTTACGTGCTTAGGTATAAGCACTTATATGAAAGATAACGTGCTATGTGGTTTATGAAGTTTATGTTACATGATGACTTAATACAAGTTTATTGTTGGTATACGATTAAGATGCCATGATTTTATACATGCTTGTGCATTATGCCATGCCACGCCATGCTATGCCATACTATTGCATTTAGTAACTTACTGGGTCATTATGACTCACTCCGTGTGTTTGTTTTCCTTAGTTTGTGCAGTGATCCCGTTAGTACGCGTGGCGGCTTCGGATAGTGATTCCTAGAAGGTGGTCTTCCGGCTTTAAGCTTGGATATTATTATTATTGTTATTATGTATTTGTGAGACACGAATGTAAAGTTATGTAGACTTTACTTGGGTAGATTATGTTAGTATTTTGTTATCGTATTATTTTGGGAGCCGACTTGCTTGGTCGAGCTGTTGTATCTTTTAGAAGTTATTCCCTTGTTATTTCGAGCATGCTTTAGCTCACTCATTCTAGTATTGTTGGTATTGTCATCTCCGACGACATTAGTCGAGAGACTTGGGTTTAGTGTTAGTATTTAAATATCTTATTCGTTTAGTTGATTTGTCCCTCCGGCATGTTGTAGTCGTTGAGTGGTTGTTTATCAGGTTGGTATTCTGTTGATTCGCCGGCCTTAGGTTTACCGATGGTTTGTTGCCCGTGCGCAATGTTGCGTCACGCGAATCGTAGATTTGTCGAGAGATAGTTATCTCTCAGCCTTGTATGCCTTAGTATGTAATTAGACTTTGGTCCCACTTATGATTCGCCCAGTGTTGGTTTTATTATTCCGTATCGCAAGCGTTATGGCTTTACATTCCTGTTCGAGCTTGATGGCTCATCTTTTGACTCGCACCATTATGCTTAGCGGGTGCTTGTCCGTCTTCTAGCTTGTCTTGACGGCACGACCTTGGGATTCCACATTGGAGTCCGGGTCGGGTCGTCACACTTGCTAACATGATGCATGGGCATTCTTTATTTTATTATGCATGCGAAAATGCAAAAATGTAGTATATACTTTTAAATGCAAAATATATACTCTTTATAATGCCTAAAATGCCAAAATGCATATTTAAATACAAAAAGATGCATTTATTATTTTTATAGGATGCTAGAGATGCGAATCAAAAATTTAAAAATGCTAAAGGGCGATAAAGATTTTTTTTTCTTCGAATACTCGAAAAAATTTCAATGCACAAATGCATTTTTTTTTAATGATGATACCAAGAACACGATTAAACTTTCGCATGCTAAAATGCAATACATATGTATTTTTATTGTCGTGATGCCAAAATGTATTTCAAATGCCAAAAGATGCATTATTTTATTTTATTTTATGCATGGATGTCAAATGCTTATTATATACTCTCCTTTTTTTCATGCAAAATGATGTTTTATTATATATATTTTTTCTTTCTTTTTTTTTTAAAAAATGCATCACGGAAATTATCATGCTGCCAAAATATGATGCATGCAACATGTTTATTCTTCATCATTACTTATTATTTTTTTATTATTATTCATTCATTTTTTGTTGTTTTTTTTTATGCGAGGAAAATAAAAGATAGTAAACTTACCTCTTCCTTCCCCTTCTCTTTTTCTTTTCAGCTCCGCCTTTTCAGCGGGTTCGAGCCACTTGTGCCAACGTGGCGGATATTTATCACATGCTGCCCCAGGTGGCACAAGTTTTAGTGGAGGGCTCCGGTTTCAGCGCCTTCTTACATGCCTTCCGCCCTTTTTCGAGCTATTTGCCCATTTTCGACGTGCTCCGGGATTACTGGTGGGATACTACCCACACATTCCATTTCAGCTGGGGGGAGGCGACCATGACCCTTTGTGATTTTGCCGCTATCACCGGCCTTCCCACAAGCATTGGTGAGACCCTGGCGCCTGATTATACTCTCCGTCGGCGTCATGACGAGGTGGAGGACCTCCTGGGTTTTGAGTCGGAATATAAGTCGACGGACGAGATTTATATTGGCAGCGTGCGGAAATGGCTTCTAGACAACGCCGCCGGGCGGGTTCCAAAAAATGATCCCGTAGTCGTGGCCCGCGTTGCTAGAGCATTCTTATTCTTTTTCCTTGGCACATTACTTTTTGCCAATTCTTCCACCACCCTGAGAGTCTCGTCGACATGTCGGATTTCGAACAAATTCCCACTTATGATGAGGCGGGCGAGCAGCAGAACTTTGCTTCTTCCATGGATAGGGCTAGCTGAAATGACTCGCCGACTCTGAATGGATTTGCCTCGGTGTGGGAGGTATATGCCTTTCCCTGCTTTTTTTTGCTGCTTCTTTTCTTTTCTTTTTTTATTCATATCATATTTTTTTTTTCGTGCACATTATTTTTTTGCAGCATATATTTTTATTGCTGATGAAATTTCTCTCTTTTATTTTTCTTTCTTTTTGCAGGTCTGGGCCTTTTCATTTTTTCATTTCATGCCAGGTCGGCTACATCAGCGTGTCCAATAGCCACCTTATTTGCTCGGATGAGAATTAAATCAAAAATCGAGGCAGAGCCGGTCCATTACAGGCAGGCTTTTCAGGGGCACAGAGCCTCAATTTAGTAGGCAGAAGAAGGGCCTCTTTGGTCCACCAGCTAGGCCACATGGTGTGTTTGGCGACTTAAAAAGCCCAAAAGGCCGGCCGATATAAGTTAAACAAACTTAATTACAAAATTAAAAAACTATAAATCTAAAAAGAAAAAAACTATCGGACATTGATTTAGACCACTTTTTCTTTTTTTTTCTTTTGGTTAGATAAATTTATGACACAATATGATCTATTTCCAAATCATTGTTATTTTTTTGGTTGAAACTCATATTCTAAATTGATGGAAGTGACACTTACAAAGAAGAAATGAAGTTGATCTTTCAAGTTCTAATCTAGTTTAGTATGGTTGTAGTTAGTAATTTTTTCGAAACTGATCTATTTAATTGAGTATCTCTATATGATATTAGCTAATAAAAAGCCTCAATAGTATAAACTTGATAAATAAAATAAAATTAAAATGCTAGATTGTGCTGGACGAATAAAAAAATGAACATTTGCTAGTTAGTATGGTTTTGCAAACTAGAACTCGAAAATCTTTGTCTATTCTTAGAAAACACATTAAAAAATTGGGGACAATATGATGAACTTCAATTTGGTTATAAATTTTTTGAAAAAAATATCCTTCAAGTAGCACATGTATTTTTCTTTGGTGCATAACATTATTGTTTTCTAGTTTTACATTTCGTTCAATTGTTGAAATTACTACCTTTGTTTATATTTGCTTTGGTTGCACTTTTGCTTTGTAATTGTGTAAGTTAGACTAGTAAGTATGTGTGATATAACATTTATTAGCTAATTTGTGAGTTTTATTTAATAAAAAAATATTTATTTTTTTGGCCCATGGGCCCGAAGGCCAAGAGGTCCGAAATGCGCATGGGCTGGGCTTGAGTTTTATGAGGCCCGACACTATTTCGGGCCGGCCCAGCCCGGACCGTTGTTAAGCGAGGCCCGACGGGCTTGGCAGACGGACTTGGGCGAGGCCAACCCGGCCCGTTGGCGCTCTAATGAAGCGAGTTCAGCCGGACAGACAGGACAGGCAGCTCAAAGAAAGAAAGCGGGTGCAGGAGGCGGATTGCTAGCTTCGAGTCGAAAGGGCACGGTGCATTTTCTTCCTTGGGAATGCCTGGAGGGACATTATGTTGTTGCTTTAGGGCTGAGCCGCTGCCGGATACTGATGGTATCCATTATGGTTGACTCTTTATACATGGGCGAGTGGGTCAACCGCCAGCATTATTAAGCTTTGGTGCCTCCAGTGGTGCCTCCTAGCCCTCATTTTTTGGTGATAGAGCCCGATCACTTGCCGAATAGGTATCAAAACCTGTCGAAATTCCTTATGCCCGCGACTGATTTTCCGGTTATGGCGTATGAGGAGTTCCTACGGACAGTGCTTCATCCTCCCCCTCCTGCTCCTGTGGCACCCAGACGGGCTTCTGATGCATCTGCCAGGCCAAGGCCTTCTATCCCATCTCTCGACGAACATCTGGAATTTGCCGAGCCTGATCATGTCTTCTCTACTTTTCAGTATCACTGGGGCGGCCGGATGGTAAAGGAAATGCTTCGAGATGTCGAGATTCCCGAGGAGCGTCGGGTTCCGGAGCAGGCCCGTTCGGTAGACACATTTACCTTTGCATTTATCTCTTTTTTTTTATTTTTTTTTCATTTTATATCATGCATATATTTTCATTTATCATCATTTTGTTTATGCATATCTATTTTTTTGGAGACTAATATATTTTCTTTTTTGTTGTCTCACTTTTTTTCAGGTGAATGTGTCTACTTATAAGAGGCTGCTGCGGGGCTTTTTTAGTATCAACAAGCTTTATCAAAACTTGTGGATGAGCTTTCCTGCAGGGGGAATGACGCTGGTGGCAGAAGCGCCGAGGCGCCGAGGATGACGATGATGCGGATGTCGGGTCGAGCGGCAGGGGTAGAGGTCGAGCATCTGAGTGGTCAGTGGCCTTGAGGGCCCCGAGGTTATGGGAGGTGGCCTTGATAGGAACCAGTCTTCCCGTGCACATTAGTCTTCGATACCTGCATTTTATTAGCTTTCTATCTCTTTTTTCATTTTTTTTTCTTTTTCGTACTAAAACCTGTACAAATGTTTATTATACAATGCAATACAATTTTATATGATGCAAAAAATATTAAAAATGCAGACTCAAAAACGCATGCATAAAATAAACTTATATCAATATCTAAGGGTAATGGCACGCTGTATCTCAGAAATGGGTTTTAAGAGAATACACCTTCGGGTTCGAGCGGGCTTTTTTGGTGATATGCGGAGAGGAAAAAGGCAGCCACCTCCTCCTGTTCCCGGCCATATAATTGCTGCCAATGCTATTGTTTATAGGCTTTCACTCTTCTTTCGTGATCAGACAGAAATAATAGGGATCTGTCGGAGCCGAAAACCAGGATACCAGCTGGTTTTTTTTGGGGATAATGGCAGCATCTTGGCGCAGCCAAACAAGGCCTTTTGTGCGGCGCCAGTGAGGGCTCATGGCAGCGCCCAGAGTCCTTTTTGTGCAATCCCTGGCTCTGTTCACGTACTGTGCTCAGAAATCATCCATTTCTCAATTTTTTGATATAAAAGGCGGACGAGGGATTGTTTGTTTTCCATGATTCATACCGCTTCCCCTTCTCCACAAACTTTCAACCTTGCTTACGCTTTCGGTAGTTGCCACCTTTATCAAATAATCCTTTGCATTTTTCTCAATAATGGCTGCACCAATTCACACAGCGCTAGAGATAGAAATCTATGAGAATGCTTTAGATTTCTGGATCTTTTCCTTGCGCTCAGACGAGCGTGATTGGTTTGAGCATATTTTTGGATACAAGTGCCTGCTGTCCTGGAGGAATATTGTCATTAATTGGGACATGCTGAGGGGAGCCTCCAGGTTTTGGTCTCCTCAAGACCACCTTTTTAATTTCGGTACGAACGAGATGTGTCCCACCTATGAGGAGTTCTGTACAATGGTGGGGATGGCACCTTCCCGCCTTATCGTCGTGCCTTCGCCTTATAATGGAGTAACTTTTGATTTGATTGTCCTTCCTGGAGCCTTTACAGAGTTCAGGGAGGATGACTTGGATTACTTAAGGCGTCGGCTATCTGTACTTTTTCTTTGTCTGGTAGGGAGATATTTGATGGTAGGTCAACCCGAATTCATCGATGTGCGGGTCGTAGACCTTGCATTGCAGGCACAGGATCGTCGGTTGAATATTATCCTAGTGATTCTGATAGAGACTTTGGCGGGCCTGGATGCTTTTGCAGGCGGTGATGAGTTATTCCCTACCGGCAGCCCTATTTTGATCCACGTGTGGCTGGAGGAGCACTTTCTTTGGGTGATGGGCCCTGTATCGCAGGGAGCATTGTGTGATTCGGGGCTTTATGGCTCTCGCGGTCACTTCCCTTAGACCAATTATTCAGAGTATGATTGGGCTGAGAGCTTTTTTCGTAGGGGCTCCATGGATATAATTTGGGTGATCGACCATTTGGCGAATCGGCGCTTTATTATGTATTCGCGAGTATAATCGGGTTGTCTTCTTTGGGCATCGAGCGGACTTCTTTTTGAGCAGCGAGACGGGATCTTGCGCCAATTTGGGAGAGAAGCGACTTATCACGACGACTCGTCACTGTATTTCAGAGTTGGATAATAATGACGGGGACTTTGGGTACCACTATCCGAGGGGATGGAATGTGGCGGCGTAGGATTTTGATAAGTGCCCGGTGGCCTATCTATTTTCGATTACATGCTCCTCTCCCACAGTATCTGTCGGTGGATCATGGTGGCTGGAGGGTCATCCGCATGATCGTGTGGGCGGGAAGCGTTGGGCCGTCATATTGCTAGTGGCATAGATGCTCGCCTAATGGAAATAGGTGAGGACATTGATAGTTCGGGGCTAGTCGTCCCTCATGCCTTGCAAGAGGAATTCAGGCGGGTGCACAATCTTGGTGCCCAGACAGCTCCTGAACCAAATACAGCAGGTCCTAGTAATGTGCCACCTCGTCTAAGCAATACAAGCAGGTAGCACAACCCTTGGGAACCAAAAGTGGTTGTTCCTCCCTCGGCTGGGTGGGCCAACGCCTGAGGAATGATGGCAACGAGCCTCCTCGGCCGAGCAACATAAGCGGGGAAATGGCGATAATCCTTGGGAGCATAATCCTGGGAGCAGGGAGGCTGTCCCCCAATGGATGGGGCAATTTGGATGGAGACGCGCCCTTAGAAATGATGGGGCCGGTCCAAAGTAAGTAACCGGACTGACGGTGATGGGAAAATGGGGATCGTGACGAGGAAGAGGACACTTCCGGGGGCTCTCATGCATGCGAGACTAGAGCTTCTACTGCGCCTCGCAGAAGGAGTATATGGGTCCGGCTGGGCGGACATCGCAGGCAATGATGGACCACCTCGGGGCTTAAGCTGCAAAAGAAAGATAGTTTGGGGGAACAAGGGGGTAGAGGCAATAATAGATATGTACAGGAAACTAATGCATAGTCCAAATATCTTAACAATTATTCCTAAGCTGCACCTTAGGACCTGTAATATTATATTTTAGTGTTTTAATGTGAGCTTCTGTCGTGGTTTTTCTTTTTCCTTTGTCAGTCGAGCCTCTCGCATGCTGAAGACTGGAGGTAGGATGTCGAGGATTCAAATAGTGCCTTCCCTCTCCTTTTTCTCCTGGTTTTTTTATGCTCTAATTTTTGCCTAGGCCGCCCTTTCGGGTTTTCAACCTAGCGAGCCCTTATTTCACCTTTTTGCTTTTTTTTTTATATGCTCTAATTTTTGCCTAGGCCGCCCTTTCGGGTTTTCAGCCTAGCGAGCTGGAGAGGGAAGCAGTTGCCAGATAGGTTGGCTCAAGCATAATACCTTTTGAGCTTGTCGAGGTTGAAGGGCTGAACAAGGTCTTCTCCTTCTTGGTTTGTGAGGAGTACGGCACCTCCTGATCGGATTTCTTTGACAATATACGGTCCCATCCATGGAGATTTCCATTTTCCCCTAGTATCAACATAACTAGGGGGTTTTACTCGAAGCACGAGATCCCCGACTTGGATGTCGCGGCCTTTAACTTTTTTATTGAAGGCCTGGGCTATGCACCTTTTATATGCCCGGGTATGCTCCAGGGCTAGCAGGCGCCGTTCGTCGACTAGAGCTAATTCTTCAAATCGCCCTTTGACCCAGTCAATTTCTGCTATGCCAAATTACATCATCACTCTTAGTGATGGAATTTCAACTTCAATAGGCAGCATTGCCTCCATGCCATATGCCAAGGAATAAGGGGTAGCCCCAGTGAGTGTGCGGGCCCGAGTGCCGAGGCCCGAAGCGAGGGCGGCAATTTTTCCGGCGATCTCTTCAGTCACATCGGCCGCTTTTCTGATGATTTTTTGAGTGTTTTGTTGGGCGCTTCAACGACACTATTGGCTTCGGCCGATGGGGAGGATTTATGCCTTTGGATCTTGAATCGTCAAGCGGATGATTCATCCTTTCAAAATGCGGGCCGTTGTCGGAGATTATCTCGAAAGGTACTCCGTAGCGATATATTATGTTGGTCCGGATGAATTCGGACACCTTTCGGGCATTCAAGATTTTATAGGAAGAGGCTTCCACCCATTTCGTGAAATAATCGACGGCTACTAGGACATATTCGTGGCCATTGGATCCCTTCGGGTGAATTTGGCCTATAACGTCGATTCTCCATGTTAAGAAGGGCCAGGGGACTGTGGAGTTATATAGGACGTGCGGGGGCACATGTTGTACATTTGCAAAACGCTGGCACTTATCGCAATGACGCACCCACCGAATACAATCGGTTTCGAGCGTACTCTAATAGTACCCCTGCCGGATAGCTTTCTTGGATAGCATATGGCCATTCATGTGGGGCCCGCAGGTACCACCATGCAGCTGATCCATGATTTGCTCAGCTTTGGCCTGATCGACGCATAATAAATTAAGGCCATAATAGTGCCTTTTATATAGGCTGCCACCGCTCAACACAAATTGCGATGCCCACCTCCGCAAGGAGACTTTCCCTCTTTTTTCTAGGCCGGGAGGATAGATCCCTTTTTGAAGCAGGTTCAGGATATTAGAATACCAAGGTTCGTGGTCTGCTTCAGGGGCTGCACTAATTTTGAAGCAATATGCCGGCGTGACCTTCTTCCCGACTACGAATGGCTGAACATTAGTTTCTGCGGGAATTTGGACTAGCGATGCCAGAGTGGCCAAGGCATCGGCGAATTGATTTCTATCTCATGGCAGATAGCGGAATGAGATAGAATCAAATCGGGCGGTGATCGATGTTTTATTTAATCTTTTTCCTTGCAAGTGGACAAGACTATTATAGAATAGTTTTGGGAAGCAAGGGTCGAACCACAGAGATTTGGATTTGATTATAGTAAATTTAACTAATCTATAAAAAAAACAGTTAATAACTAATGAGGTTTTTTGGTTTTTACAAATTAAATTAACTAGAAAACAATAAAATAATCTACCTAACAAAGCATATAAATATGAGATAAATCAAAGATTTGTAAATCACCTAGGAATTAGGATTCACTTGCATCTACTCTATTGTTCATTTAAATAAAGTATCATTCAATACCTTGGGTTCGTTCACAAAAGATAGATATAGTCTGTTGAACAATTGGTTCAGCCTCCATCCCCGCAAAATTCATCCATTCTACATCCTAAGCACAAGAACATATAATCTATATGTCACCTAGATTATGATCTATCTGTCACCTAGATCATGTATGAACATGGTCCTAACTTATCACTCTCGTGCATCGATAGGTCCAATTTATTGTGATGGTGAGCCAGTGTACGACATATGCACATTGGTCATGCAGTTATCCGCACCTCTAGGCCTTTATTATTTGCGATTACATTCATTTGTTCAAAGCGAAATAATAGAGGGATTGATAAACACCACAATCAACAAGAATTAAATGAATAAGAATTAATATAAAACAATAGTTTCGATACAAGTTACCTCCAATTCCTAGATTATGGAGTTAGCTCTCCATAATTGAAAATACAAAACCTTGAACCATTCTTGGAGAATCTTTCTTCATAGACAAAGAAAAATAATACAGAACTTCTCTCCTTTTTTTCCTAACTAAAGGGATCTATTTATACCTAATTAATCCTACATCAAGGAGGAAAAGGAGATACAATATAATTAAAACACTAAAAAGAATTAAACTAGGACTTGCACAATTCCCAAGGCAATTAGAACACTCAAAATAGGCGGCTGATTTTGTGCTGGAATTTCTGATTTTCAGCTTTTTCCTTCAAGTTTCCAGCTTTTGCAGTTTGGTCCCTGAAGTTCTTAAATTCAGCATAAAATGCCTATATTTTGCACAATTATTCCAAAAGTCCCTGAAACTATAAAACAACACTAAAACACATATTAGACAACAAAAACCTCGAGAAATAGCATAATTTAAGTCGGAATAATACCCAATAACTGCGTATAAAATACAGTCATCAAATACCCCCAAACTTAAACTTTTGCTCGTCCTCGAGTAAAACAAAACAAATAAATACAAAACTAAACTAAACTAAATTAAAGCAAATAAAATATTTTTTCTTTCACAAGTCAAAACATCGGCATGGTACCACATAATGCCTCAAGGAATGATAAATAACAACACATAACCACAAGTCTAGGCTTTCACTCAATCATCATCAATATCACTTGTACATCTCCATGTGTGTGTGTGTACCATTAATTGACTATCTCCAAACTTAGAAAGTTTTATCAAGCTAAGCACAACATTCATTCCCAAAAATATTTCAATAAAAACATGTGCATCACAAAACATGTACATACCATCAATACCCGGTCAACAACACAAAGAGAGATTGTGCTAGAATTCAAGTGCTTATACATCCATCTCATGCACTAACTATGTATGAAATACAATGCTCTCAAGTCCCAATTACTTATAATAGCTGAGATTATGTAAATACGGTGAGCTATATGAAGATGTGTATATAATTCAAAACATGAGTCAAATCAACTATGCTTGCAAACCATGTCAACTAACACCAACAAATGTGGACTAGATCAATAGGACTTTATTAAGCTTGTAATGTAAGGCCAAGGTGAGGGGTAACAATAAAAAGGATGAAATTTCAAAATGAGAGAGTAAGAATATTTCCCTTTTTCCCATACAACACTCACTTTCCTTCACAACCCCAAACTTGAACTTTTGGGTTGAAAAAGGTATCATCATCATCGTAAAGATTTTCTTCTCAATGATCCTTTTCTTTGCTTTCTTTTTTTTTTCTATTCTTTTTTCTTTTTGAAGGGCATGTGCAATTTTTTATTTTCGCACCCTTTTCATTCTCGTTTTTTTTTCTTTTTCATATATACATTTTTTTCATTTTTTTTTTCAATACAAGCACTCATTGGTGCTATTTTTGAACTGCATCAATCACCATGTAGACAACATTCCCAACCCAATCCACTCTCAAGGGTAGGCAAAAGTGTATAGCTTAAGGGTTAAGTTAATGTGGGTAATAGAAGCGATGTGAATAGGGGTCGATGTGTGCAAGCTACGCCATTCTTTATAATAAAGCTCAAAGTGGACACTAGGGATTAATATAAATAGGGATGGTGAGATAAAAAGACTCAAACGTTCCAAAGATGGCCTAAAATATCTAACTGCCACAGTGTTCATGTTCGTTTTGAAATTCAGCAAAGTTTCAAATCATTCCTAACTCGAAGTTTTAAAAACAGGCTCCACAAGTATTTTACATAAGCATTCGCTAAACTAGAAAAAGAGGTAGGAAAAATCAAGACTTAAATGCACTCACCGGTTCAAAGTGTGCTTGAGATATATTAGCAAAAGAAGTCTAACAAATCTAACTTAGCATGCAATCAACCCTAAGTTGCAAATATAATGCAACAATCATGTAATGACGGTTGTTTAAAATGTTCATGACCACAAAAATTAACAAGGTCCAAAGGGATGAAATGTGCACTATAAACTCAATAAAAATATCCAAATTCTTTAATAAATCAAGTCATGGTATTTTTGTGCTCAAAAATTTTGAAGATATAAAGTTCCATCAACTAGACCAAACTAAGGCTCGTAGACAAGTTTATATGCATCGCTATTAACAAACATGTTATCATTGGCGGAAGTAACCACACCAAAATTAAAAACTAGGAAATTTTTCAAATTTTCTAATATTAATTTTTTTTTTTTGAAAATTTTCAATTTTTTTTTTGTTAAAATAAACTAACTACTAAAAACAACAAAAAGAAAATAAAAACTAAATTAACTAATACAGGTAAAACGGCTCTTCTCAAAAAAATATATATCATTAAAGCGCATGGCAATTCACACCCCCAAACTTAAATTTCACATTGTCCCCAATGTGAATCAAATATAAAACAAGGGGAGACAAAATTGCCATAACATTGGGTTTACACAATAGTCAACACCATCTTAAATCACAAAAAAAAAATTATCCAACTGAAATTTTCTAAATGGGCATCAAGAAACTATTCTTCCAACCGACTTAAACAATTTCTTAATCAAAATTTAATTTCCCAAGATTAGATTGCTAGAACAAACCCTCAACCACAATGCAATTCGACAATGTCACCAATTGAAACAAGTATAACCAGAGTATACTTATCGACATAATTCCAACATAAAATTGTCCAATTTCAAAAACAGAATACTTTGACAAATATTTTAACTAAAACATAGTTCTAAAAGAACGCATATTTCCGACTAATTATAAAACAATTATATTTTGAGCCGAAAATATCATCTCTCAATTCAAGTTGTTCCATTTGAAATTACGTGGATGTACTAGAATAGAAAAATTAAATTTTCATCCAAGCCGATTATCTTTCTGTATCAATTTTCAAATTTTCCCCAACCAAACTGTAAACAAAATGGGTGCTAATTTCAAATCATAAACGGCACAACTTCAACAATTAGCAACAAATTATTGTCTATCATCAATGCTGACACAATTTTTCCTAAATCAGATTGAAATGAATTTCAGAATAAGCTTAAATTCGAGGTAACAAGATATATGAAAATTTACAATTCTTCCGACGAGTTAAGCAATCTGGCGATAGCATGAAATGCATAAGGGCAACAAATCTGATGACAATAATAATATATGTAAAGATTAGAAAGATCTTAGTTGAAATCACGAGGGGGAGTTCAAAACCGACTTTACACTTGATTTTTTTATTCGATATTTCACGAAAGGGTAGAAGCTCGGAGTGATCGGTTTGAATGAGGCTTGGCCCATTACGAGCAAATTACGAGCTCAGCCTGAATAGAAAGTGGAGCGGAGGCTCTTTGGTGTTTGCTTGAATTTGGGCCAGGCTGGGGGATGGCGGCCGGTGGATGAAGATGAAGGTTGGGATTGAGAGATAGAGGAGGAGATTGGTAACTAGGGGCCGGAGTTGTGGCCTGGGTTGGAGAAGACGATGGGGTTTGTTGGGAGATGAGAGGATCGAGGTGGATCGTGAGAGAGGAGGAGATAGCGATTTTTTTGGGGTTGGATGTTTGGTGGATGAAGGGACAACAAGAGGTTGGATCTGGAGAAGGAGGTTTCGTTTGTACCGGAGAGAGCGGGGAGGAGGAGATATGGGCTGGCGATTAGGGATGAGATGAGCGTCGCAGGAGAAGGGCGATAGGAAGCAGAAAAGATGGGATGAGAGCGGGATGGAGATGAAGCTTGAGGTGGCCGGCCGGGTGAGATAGGAGGAAGCTGGGGGCGATTTGGCCGGAGGCAGGGCTCTGGGTGCAGAACGGAGAAGATGTGGCTTGGATCGCTTGGGTTTGAATGAAGAGGTAGATGGAGATGGATAGGGAGATGAGAGAGATTTGGCGAAGAGGAGATATGAGAGATGGGGGGATAGCGATGTGGGGCTGAGACGAAGAGAGAGATGAGAGATGAAAGAGTGGGAGAGAGAGAAAGGAGAGAGAACGAGAGGTCAGCCGCCTTTCCTTTTCCCTTTCTTATTCTTTTTTTAATGTTTAATTCATAAAACCATACAACTCCTTCCTTCCAGCTTCAGCACCCACTTTCTGTGCACCTTGCGATCGCAAGGTCAAAGGGGCCTTGCGACCGCAAGGTAGTTTCATTTAAGCCCCTGAACTTTTATTATTTTTGAATCAGTCATAAATTGTTTTATTAATTTTAGTTGAACCCACAAAATAAATCTTTTGAGCAGACCTTTAACTTGTTTAAATTAAAATAAAAAATCTACAAAAATTAAAATAACATTATTAAATATTAATGCATATAAATACATAAAAATAAAATCTTTTTGTGAGGGTGACACTATTAACACTCCCCTATAAACCCACAAACTCAGGGAGACTCTTACGAGTGACTCAAAAAGCAACAAAATAAATACAAAGAGATAAGGGTTAGAAATTGTTCTAAGTTATAGTCGTTAGCTTGACTTAACTCCTTTCTTTTCATTAAGAAGGCATCGCCGGATCACTTAGGAATGCACACATTTTTGGTCCATAAAATCCACCACTCATGTAGTGTCTTAATTTTAGTCCATTGAAGCCAAATACTTCCTTGGCAAAATTTTCCTTATATGATGGCCATTTAATTGATTTGGGGACGGGTAATTTCACACCTAAATCTTCTAATGTAATCATATCCGGAATTTCCTCCAATTTTTCATCATAACATTGCTCATCCTCATGTATCTCTAAAATAGGTTCTTGATTCTCTCCAAGAAAATATGAAGAAGGCGTCCTTAACTCCACATAAGTGTCTAGCGGAGAATCAATTGGAGGGCAATTTTCAATGTCAATCTCCGAAATTTCTTCGGGTTCTTGAGAACAATGAGGTGATACGTCATTTTGTGGAAAATCTTGGGATTCTAAAATCAACTCATCATCTTTTTCAATCGGCTCCTCTACTACTATTAATTCTTTTTCCTCAATATTTGTTTTTCCTTTATCCATTTCTATATTACATTCCCCCTTAGAGACTTCCATGAATATCTCATAATCTTTAGGAATCAACTCCTTCTCTCGCACTTCTAGTTCTACTTTTTCATCTTTTTCTTGATTATTTTCACTTTTATCTTTTTCAACTTCTTTATCAGAATTATCTACTTTATCAGGCATATCAGAAGGTTGAATATGATTACTTACCTCTTCTCTTTCTTTGTTAGCTTTTGCAAGTATCTCCTTTAAATTTTCTATCTCGTCTAGCAAATATTTCATAAGGGCAGCTTGACCTTTACTTGCTCCTTTTAACTTTGGAACTTCTTCATCTAAAGGTGTTGGGTCATTTACTTGATATTGTTTCTTTAGCTCATTTAAGCACCCCTTTTCGAATTTTGCCAAAAACTTAGAGTTTTGTTCTAGTTCTTGCATTTTAAGGTAAGACGAATAAGAATAAGATTCATTAACAATTGAAGCTTTCTGGATTGCATATTGGGTTTTGCGAGTTTTAATTAGTTCTTTCATATATGCAATATCTTCTGACACACTGGGATCACTAGGCGAAGAAAAAGAGGGTTGATGACAATAAGAAGGTGGTTCATTATAATAATTATGCAAGGGGAAAGATGATTGATGACAATAAGAAGGAGGCTCATTATAATTATTATGATATGATGAAAAAGATGGTTGATTGTGATAATCACGTTCATAGCTATTAGGAAAAGATGGTTGATTTATTCTAGCATTTTGGTAGGCATATTCATTTGTGGCTCTCATAGGTGCGAAATTTTTCATACCCCAATGATAATTATTGTACGCCATTTTTTTAAAGATTTTTTTTATTTAAATTTTTTTTGTAATTTTCGGAATTAATTAATAATTTTTATTATTTTCGGAATTAATATTTTTTTATCGGAATTTTTATTTATAATATTTTTTTTAAGAAATTTTTTTTTATAAAAACGAAAATAATAAAAGAAAAGCTAAATTAACTAAATCAAAATAACAAATCCCCGGCAACGGCGCCAAAAACTTGATCGATGTTTTATTTAATCTTTTTCCTTGCAAGTGGACAAGACTATTATAGAATAGTTTTGGGAAGCAAGGGTCGAACCACAGAGATTTGGATTTGATTATAGTAAATTTAACTAATCTATTAAAAACAAGCAATTAATAACTAATGGGTTTTTGGTTTTATAAATTAAATTAACTAGAAAGCAATAAAATAATTTAACTAACAAAACATGATAAATATGAGATAAATCAAAGATTTGTAAATTGACTAGGAATTAGGATTCACTTGCATCTATTATATTGTTTAATTCAAAATAATTATCATTCAATTTCTTGGGTTCGTTCACAAAAGATAGATATAGACTGTTGAACAATTGGTTCAGCCTCCATCCCCGCAAAATTCATCCATTCTATATCCTAAGCACAAGAACATGTAATCTAGCTGTCACCTAGATTATGATCTATCTGTTACCTAGATCATGTATGAACCTGGCCCTAACTTATCACTCTCGTGCATCGATAGGTCCAATTTATTGTGATGGTGAGCCAGTGTACGACATATGCACATTGGTCATGCAGTTATCCGCACCTCTAGGCCTTTATTATTTGCGATTACATTCATTTGTTCAAAGCGAAATAATAGAGGGATTGATAAACACCACAATCAACAAGAATTAAATGAATAAGAATTAATATAAAACAATAGATTCGATACAAGTTACCTCCAATTCATAGATTATGGAATTAATTCTCCATAATTGAAAATACAAAACCTTGAACCATTCTTGGAGAATCTTTCTTCATAGACAAAGAAAAATAATACAGAACTTCTCTTCTTTTTTTCCTAACTAAAGGGATCTATTTATACCTAATCAATCCTACAACAAGAAGGAAAAGAAGATACATTATAATTAAAACACTAAAAAGAATTAAAATATGATTTCACAATTCCCAAGACAATTGGATCTTTATGAAAATGGCGGCTGATTTTGGAGATAAAAATCGGATTTTCAGCTTTTGGTCTTCAAGTTTCCAGTTTTTGCACTTTGGTCCCTGAAGTTCTTAAATTCAGCATAAAATGTCTATATTTTGCACAATTATTCCAAAAGTCCCTGAAACTATAAAACAACACTAAAACGTATATTAGACAACAAAAACCTCGAGAAATAGCATAATTTAAGCCGGAATAATACCCAATAACTGCATAGAAAATACAGTTATCACTAGTAGAACTCTAAATGATGCTCAATTGAATTATACCACTACTGAAAAGGAATTTTTAGCAGTAGTATATGCTTTAGAAAAATTTAGATCATATCTGCTAGGATCAAAGGTGATAATCTTTTCAGATCATTCTGCATTGAAATATCTGTTAAGCAAGAAGGATGCTAAACCAAGATTAATTAGATGGATGTTATTGTTACAAGAATTTGACATAACTATCAAGGATAAAAAGGGAACCGAGAATGTTGTAGCCGACCACTTGTCTAGGTTAGAATTTTCACCCTTGCTTGAACGTCAATTTCTTGATGATCATGTCCCCATAAATGACAATTTTCCTGATGAACAACTCTTATCCATTAAAGATTCTGACCCTTGGTATGCTGATTTTGTCAACTACTATGTGTCTGATATCATTAATCCGGATTTTGATCATTATGAAAAGAAGAAATTTTTGGCGGAAACTAAAAATTATTTTTGGGAAACTCCTCATTTATACAAAATTTGTTCTGATTCTTTAATAAGAAGATGTACTCCAGAAAAAGACCAACAAGGTATCATGGAATTTTGCCATGGATATTCTTGTGGAGGTCATTTTAGTGGTAATAAAACCGCTTCGAAAATTTTTGCAATCAGTCTGTATTGGCCTCACTTGTTTTTAGAGATGGTGACATGTTTTACAGAACATGTGATAAATGTCAAAGAACAGGTGGTATAGGAAAGAGAAACGAGATGCCCTTACATGTTAATTTAGTAGTTGAAATTTTTGATGTTTGGGGTATTGATTTTATGGGTCCCTTCCATGTGTCCAATAATTGCGAGTATATTTTAGTAGGAGTTGATTATGTTTCTAAATGGATAGAAGCAGTAGCAACCAAGACTAATGATGGAAAAACAATAGTCAAATTTGTAGAAGATTTATTTGCTAGATATGGAGTCCCTAAGGCCATAATAAGTTATCAGGGAACTCATTTTACCAATAAGTTGTTAAATAATGTTCTTAGAAAGCATGGTGTAACTCACAGGTTAGCTACACCTTATCATCCACAAACATCCGGACAAGTAGAAGTAAGCAATAGGCAAATAAAAGCGATAGAAAAACCGTTAGGCCTAATCGTAAAGATTGAGAATCTAAACTCAAAGATGCTTTATGGGCATACCGAACTGCTTTTAAGACACCCATAGGAATGAGTCCATATAGAATGGTATATGGCAAAGCTTGCCATTTACCAGTTGAGATTGAGCATAAAGCCTATTGGGCTGTTAAAGAATTGAATTTAGATTTAACATTGGCTGGTGAAGAAAGATTGTTTCAGTTGAATGAGTTAGAAGAACATAAACTAAATTCGTATGAGAATGCGAAGACGTATAAAGAAAAGACCAAAAAGTATCATGACATGGGATTAGCCAACAAAATGCTTCATCCAGGTATGAAAGTATTACTGTTTAACTCTAGGTTAAGGTTATTCCCAGGAAAATTAAAATCCAAATGGTCTGGTCCCTTTAGAATAGTAAGAATTTATCCTCATGGGGCTGTTGATATTCAAAACCCCAAGAATAATGAAGTGTTTAAAGTGAATGTGTGAGAACCCAAAACCCATTACTTGTATTACTTGTTCTACGCCTTAATAACATGCTTGTTTCATGCTTTAACATGATTAGATATCTCTTTTAGTCCATGCCTGACTCGTATTAGCATTATTGCATTCCTTGTCGCTTGATTCCCTCCTATGCTTAGCATACCTTCCCGTGATGCCTCGCGTGTTGCCCTAGCCTGATTTGCACTCAACCGAGACTCGTTAGGGTTCTATTGTCTTTCCTAGATGACTTAGAACGCTCACCTTGATCATAGTAAGCTTGTTGGGAAGTTTAGAAACCTTCTTGCCTTGTTTTGGCCTTAGCGATTTCACTGTCTCCGTTTTGCGCGTATTTCGACGTGCGAATTGTTCCTTGAGTTCCCGGACTTGTATTCAAGTCATAACCATGATTAAACAAGCCTATTCCATGCCCAAGTTACCCTAGTTTTATTGACCTTTGATCCGGGTTTGATTCGTCAACCAATCGTCGCTTGACTCGAGCCTTGTCCTACCTTGTTCCGGGTGATGTTCGGGTGTATTTCGGACATGTTTTGAGTTGTGTTAGACCCTAGAATGGTTGCCCATGAGCTTGGGACCATTTAGGACTTGTTTAGGTCTAGTTTTGGTGCCTCGAGTTCGAGGCGGCCGCATGACTCGAGCAGGCGCGTCAAATGAGAGCAAATGAAAAATGGCAACCTCCCATTGTTGAGGCGGCCGCATGGTGGCGCCCGCCTCACCCTGTTCAGCTCTGCGGGATTTTTCAGCCTTCAATCTTTTGTGATGTCATTAGCCACTTAAACCCCTTCTTAATAGCCCAATCAACCTATTAAACCTAATCAAGCTAGGTTAGTCCTAATCTCAAGCCCTCTCCTCTTGACATGTGTAATTCCACCCAATCCATGCAACATATAAAGGCCTCCTTTGTTGACTTTGCTTAATCCTTCCATTATCAGATTTTCCTCCATCTCTCTTGCCATGGTTTATGTGTGAAGAGAAAAGGTGAGATTGGTGTGTGTGATTGCCCTTAGATAGAGTGAGCTCCCGACTTCCGTTTGCGGCGAGACCACCGGTGTGAAGCTACCGACGAGGAGATCGTTTCTATCCGATTACTTTGTGCTTCAACTTTCCTTTTCTTTTGGTGAAGGTAAGCTATTAATTTCCCCCTTAGGATTGTATGATTAGACTTGCCATGATTCCCCTTGTCTATTGATCCCCATGCTTTTCCATGTCCATGCCATGATCTAGGTTGAATTTGTCTCTTGAGATTTTGGTTAGTAAGTCCATCTTGTTGCTTGAGGCCTACACCTAGAATGAATTATGTTCTATGCTTCTTTAGGAGCAATTAATGTTCTTGAACTAATATGTTTTGATGACTCTTGGGAATTTTGAATTCTAGGGTTTCCCATGCCTTGTATTGATGATCTTAATGAATTGGATCCTAGACCTAGAACAAATTGTGTTCCATGTTCCCTTATGAATAAATAACGTTCTTGGACCCTTGCATTTTGAATACCTTGAAAGTATGATTCTAAGATCCCTTGAATTCGAATTATCGACAATTAGTAGCTACGATCGTTAAGCGGATTAATGACCTAGCCGATTATATGCGAGAACTTAGAAGAGGGTTTGTGATGCAATTAGCGTCCTAACTCTATTGGATGAACTATTAGAGGCGACTCAGCGGAGTCAAGATTAGCGAGCTATTGAACAATACCGGCTCCCAGTTAACCCTACTGACGTTCTAAGCGTTTCCCAAGAATAATAATTCTAGACTTTGAACTTGAATTGATTGCCTGCTTGATCTTGGCTGTCATATTATGGAATGACTATTGACATGTGAGTTCGCTCTTGTCGAACTCAACCTACTGGTTATTGATAAGAATAATTTACTTGTCTTGGCGAGATCGCTCTTGTCGATCTCGTTCTCTACTTGAAATTTTGTTAAGTATACATTACTTGGCATATGCATGAGTCGGTGGCATCTGTCTTTGTGCACACACGCCTCCACTTTGTGGCCACGGTGGAGAAGTAACTCCCATCTTTGTAATCATTTAAGAGCATCAGGTGACTATCCGGGCATCTCCTCGGAAGATCGATGTACTACACACATTCGATACCCGCACTTTCGAATAACGCTTGTATGCGGGAACTACGTAGCGGCCGGCTCTTCCACATATCCTTATTCTATGTGATTTATTTACGCACTTATGTGAAAACAATGTGCATCACGGATATATGACTCTATGCTTGTGTGTGTATCTTGCCTTGAATGTTGCATCTTGCCATGACATGCATGATTAATAGCTTACGAGTCTTTATGACTTACCCTTTCCCCTTCTTGCTTTAGATCCTAGCAAGGCGAGGTCACCTTTCGTTGACTAGGCGTGTTCGTGCTTGTGCCCTTTTGATTCGCCGTTGATTCTTGAAGAGGTGGTTTTGATGGCCTCTTATTCTTGTTTACCTTTTTGTAAGGACTGACGGGTTAAGCCGATCAACTAGGCGTACTGGTATTTGTGTATAACTTGATTGTAAATCTTTAGCGCTAGTAGTTTATACTTGTAGTACTTGTAACCCTTTTTGTCTTAGGCATTGTGTAAGCCGAGCCTCGGTTAACTTGTTATTATTCCTCCACGTTTTAGTCTTCCGCTGAGCATGCTATTAGCTCTTCTTTAATTCTTGTCTTTGAACTGTTAGCTTGGGTTCCGGCATGTAGTGTCGCCGAAGACTTGGTTATATTTGTTTAACTGTTTATCAGGTTTAAAAGTTTTAAAAATATCCGGCCGTTTGGTGCGGGCGTCTTTGCGACTCCAATGTTGCGTCACGTCGTTTTTGTGAATTAAGTCCTTGCATGTTTAATTGCCTACTTGTTTCCCTCCTTATTTGGGCGGTCCGACCCTCGGTCCCATCTCGGGCCCGGGCCGGGTCGCCACAGTTGGTATCAGAGCTTGTTTTAGGTTAGCTATCGGCCAGGATAGGTTCCATGGCCTAGGTGGGTTGTTTCTTGGTGTGATGTTCTAACGTCGAGTGAATTCTTATAGGTGCTTGATGGTGAACCCTAGAGCAGACCGTGTAGGCCGAGGTAGAGGCCGACCCAGGAGAGTTCCTGAGGAACCTGAAGTGGAGTTGCCACCTCCACCTCCACCACCGAATCCAGTGGGCATGAATGCTCAGATGGCGGATTTGTACCGTCGTATGACAGAGATTATGACCGAGATGGCCCAGCTTGGCCAGGGTCAGAATGTACCTCCTCCACCACCACCCCCAGATCAGGAGGCGAGAGTGTCGCCACCGCGTGCAGATATACCACCTGGTGCTAGGGCACGGAATAATCTTTGTGTTAGAGATTCTTGAAAATGAAGCCTCCATCTTTTGAGGGAGAGGCGGATGCTAGTATGGCCGAGCTATGGCTTGAGGATGTGAAGAAGATATTCGCAACACTGGATTGCACGGAGGAAGAGAAAGTGGTCTTAGCTGCTTATAAGCTTAGAGGAGCCGCCAATCATTGGTGGGAAGTTTTACTTGCTAGTTGGGAGTTGAATCGGGTGGCGCAGGTGTGGCCTACATTTGAGGCAGAGTTCAGGGCTACTTATGTGCCTACAGTGATTAGACAGCGAAGGGAGAAAGAATTCCGGGGTGGAGCGAGGTTCCATGTCTATAGCTCGGTATTCTTCTAAATTCAGCGAGTTGTCCCGTTATTGTGCACATCGGTGCAAGATGAGACACAGGACCCGAGAGGTTCGTGAAGGGGTTGAAGACCGAATCTGAGGAAGCTTGATTGTTATCCTACGGTTAGCGGATTGCAGTGCGGTAGATCGTGCGTATGAGATCGGCGAGACATTGAGGAGCACGAGGCGAGAAGCATCTGTGCGATCTTCTCGGCAGCGATCTTCGCGAGCGGCCGTAGAGTCGATCTTAAAAATCGATGCAGCTACCGGGGCAATCGTCGGTGGTGGTCGAGAATAGGCATCGATCGAGTGGTCGGGATAGGCGCCGTCGTAAGAGTCGCGGTAGTAGTGCTCCTGCTCCTCAGGGGCAACAGACTCAGGGCGGAGGACCATTGGTTTGTTCTTATTGTAATAAGATTGGGCACTCTAGCGAGAAGTGTCGGACCAGACTTGGCACGTGTCTTAGTTGTGGAGATCCAAATCATCGGCTCAAAGACTGTCCTAAGTCTAGGCGGCTCGATCCTCGGAGGTCGATTCGGCGATGCAGGTCCAAGAGGGATAGCGATGGGCGTCTAAAGGCGCGAGCTCGTGTCTTCGCGCTTGATCGGCGAGGTGTTCAGAGTCTACTTACGTGATCGGAGGTACTCTTCGGTCTTCGGTCATCATGCTCGAGTTCTTATAGATCTGGTTCTACCCATTCATATGTTGCATCGCATTTCCTAGAACATTTATATGTCTTGCTGCTTGATTACCTTATGTGCTTGAGGTGTCTACACCGTTGGGTGATTGCTTGTTGGCGTCTGAGGTCTATAGAGGCTGTGATGTGCTTGTTCATGATCGAGTCTTGCATGCTGATTTGGTTGTATTACCTATTAGAGACTTTGACGTGATTCTTGGTATGGATTGGCTATGTACACACCATGCTTTAGTTGACTGCCGTCGTAAGAAAGTAACTTTGCCATGCGGTATTCGGAATTTGTGTTTCGGGTGATCATGCTATGAGTGGGGTTCATATTATTTACGCTGCGGGCTAGACAACTCTTATCGCGGGTGTCGGGGTATTTAGCTTGTGTTCTTGATACTAGCATGTCTTACGCTAAGCTAGAGGATATCCGGTAGTTAATGAGTTCCCGATGTCTTTTCTTAGAGTATGCCTTGCCTCCCGGCCAGAGAACTAGAGTTACGTATTGAAGCTATTGCCAGGGACTTCGCCTATTTCTAGGGCACCTTACCGTATGGCTCGGCGGGTGCGTGAGTTGAAGGATCAGGCTGCGAGGAACTTCTAGATAGGGAGTTCATTAAGCAGAGTGTATCTCCTTGGGGTGCACCGGTGTTGTTTGTGAGGAAGAAGGATGGTAGTTTGCGGCTTTGTATAGACTATCGACAGTTGAACCAGGTTACTATCAAAAATAGGTATCCCTTGCCTCACATTGACGATCTTTTCGATCAACTTCGGGGTTCAGTTGTCTATTCCAAGTTTGACTTGAGGAGCGGCGGTATCACCGGTTGAGGGTTAGAGCGGAGGATGTCAGAAGGCGGCCTTAAAATGCAGCGTTATGGTCACTATGAGTTTGTTGTGATGCCATTTGGGTTGACCAACGCGCCTGCAGTTTTCATGGACTTGATGAATAGGGTTTTCCACGAATATCTCGATTGCTTTGTTGTGGTTTTTATTGATGACATCCTTGTGTACTCCAAGTCACGAGAGGAACACGCGAATCACTTGAGAGAAGTTCTTTCTATCTTGCGGAAGAAGCAGCTTTACGCGAAATTTAGTAAGTGTGCTTTCTGGCTTGAGCAAGTTTCTTTCCTAGGACACGTGGTGTCTAGTGATGGTATCGCGGTGGATCCATCCAAGGTTGAGGCGATTACTAAGTGGAAGGCGCCTAGTATGCGGTGACCGAGGTCAAAGTAGTTTCTTGGGCTGGCGGGTTATTACCGTAGGTTCATTGAGGGTTTTCGAAGATCGCTACTCCGATGACTAATTTGACTCGAAGAAGAAGTCTACTTTTTATATGGAGTGATAAGTGCGAGGCTAGTTTTCGGAGGAGTTGAAAGGAGATTGACTACGGCTCCTATTTTGGCATTGCCTAGTGGGTGTGAGAACTTTGTGATTTACAGCGACGCTTCGCTAGAAGGCTTGGGATGCGTGCTTATGCAGGACGGGAGAGTTATCGCTTATGCTTCGAGGAAGCTATCACCTTATGAGCAGAATTACCCGACGCATGACCTTGAACTGGCGGCTATCATCTTTGCGCTCCACAAGTGGAAGCACTATCTTTACGGGGCTAAGTTCGAGATATTCACCGATCATAAGTTTGAAGTATCTCTTTTTCAAAAAGAGTTGCGGCCGAGGATGGAGAAGCGAAGGATCATGATTGCATTATTTCATATCATCCGGAAAAGCTAATGTTGCGGATGCCTTGAGTAGGAAGGCGTTTATGTCTTGTTTGATGATGTAGGAGGGGAAGATGCTCGAGGACGTCCGAGAATGGAGTCCGGGCGGAATGAGCATAGGGTTATCTTTGCTAGCGTGCGTGCTACGCTGCGTTGAGTTGATTAAGAAGGCTCAAGTTTCGATTCGAGTTAGGGAAGATTATTGATGGCCTGGGTGATGGTAGAGACCGGAGTTTGCTTTGAACACCGATGGGATTTTGACTTTT
>CM028377.1:96790516-96853813 GCA_013146195.2 Codonopsis lanceolata
ATATGCTATTTGAGTTCATTGGGGAAATATGCCTAATTTGTGGATTGTAGGATTTATGAACTCAGCATGCCTTCGAGGATGAATTATGTTGGGATTAGTTATGAATTTGAGGGCTTCGTGGAATCAAGCCCGAACTATTGGAGAATTATTGTTAATTGATGAGTTATGTAAATGATGAAACCTAGCCTTTAGACTCAACGAGTCGAAATATGTTCAAAAATGTGATAATGAATTCGGTTGGAATCCTACGACAATTGATTTCGCTTGATTATGATTATGATGAATTCTTGGTTTTAGGGCTTGGGAATCAAGCCCGAATGAACTTTGGGATTTTGTAGTATATATGAATGAAATGTTTGATTGTGGGGCTATGAAACACATAAAGAACGGAATGTAGAATTAAGACTCAACTGAGTCATTGTGAGGCCAATAATGTGATAACAAGCCTTTGATTGAGACCCCACGATATGTTCGGGTCTCGCTTTGCTTATGTTGTGCGCGTCCGAGTATCTTGTTGTGTCCAATGGAGACACTCATGTTATAGACCCATTGGGAACTTGTTTAGAGCGTGCTTGTAATGCACGGAGTATTAGAGACCAACCCATGGTCTCGAGTACTATTTAGTAATGGTTATTCGATGAATTCGCTATAAGGAATTTAGTCGCGAGCATATGAAAATACTTATGGATTTAGACTACAAGGTAGTATTGTCATTCATGAGATGGGTTTTGAGGATGTCGACTATTAATGACGAGCGGACTTTGGCTAAGTCCAGTATGCCGTTAAGTGAAGCTAAATGCTAAGTTTTGAATTGTGGTGGTTCTTAGACTAAGTAGTAGTCTTTGACTTAATCTTGAGTAGAGAACTATAGTGGACCTCATATTGTGATTTGTTGAGCTAATACGCTATTCTTGAATTGGTGATGACTTGAGGATTGTGAATACCTCAATATGTGGTTTTGGAACTAAACTTACAAGTTAGTTGAACATGTTAAGTGTGTACAATTATGTGCATCGTTTATTGGGTTTTGTAGAGCATTATGACCTACTTGAATTAATAAGTTCTTTATGATGGACTCCGGTCCTTATTGGTTTATCCAAGTAAATATCTACTGCGATCTTGAATTGAGTCCAGTCATGCCTTGGGCGCTTGTCGCTTTTGTCAAGAATGGGACGATTCATGGCCTTTGGAAACATTCGCTATGAATCGCCGCATTGGTACCCTTTCTCCTCACTATTTGGCCGATAGTGGGATGTGGTCTCTTATTAGCGCCCCCTAGCCTGATATTGAGCTCCCATTTCTCATCCCATGGTTGGATGAATGTAACGAAGTGCTCATTAAGAAAACTGATGAGTTGTGATCATTCGAGGATTAAATCCCAGACTATGATCTGAGGGTGGACCCATGGTTTGAATACGTATGGCTAGGCCCGTATCTGGTTTTATGTGCTTAGGTATAAGCACTTATATGAAAAAGAACGTGTTATGTGGTTTATGAAGTTTATGTTACATGATGACCTGATACAAGTTATTATTGGTGGATTATAAAGATACCATGATTTTGTATATGTTGGTGCATTATGCCATGCCACGATATGCTATGCCATACATTTGCATTTAGTAACTTACTGGGTCATTATGACTCATTTCGTGTGTTTGTTTTCCTTAGCTTTTGCAGTGATCCCGATAGTACGCGTGGCGGCTTCGGATAGTGATTCCTAGAAGGTGGTCTTCCGGGCTTAAAGCTTGGGTTTATTATTATTATTATTATTATGTTGTTCTGTATTTGTGAGACACGAATGTAAAGTTACGTAGACTTTACTTGGGTAGTTTATGTTAGTATTCTGTTATTGTATTATTTGGGGAGCCGACTTGCTTGGTCGAGCTGTTGTATCTTTTAGAAGTTATTCCCTTGTTATTTCGAGCATGCCCTAGCTCATTCATCCTATTATTGTTGGTATTGTCATCTCCGACGACGTTAGTCGCGAGACTTGGGTTTAGTTGTTAGAATTTGAATATCTTGTTCTTTTAGTTGATTTATTCCTCCGGCATGTTAGCCGTTGAGTTGTCGTTTATCAGGTTGGGTTCTTGATGCTTCGCCGGCCTTAGGTTGCCGATGGTTTGTTGTCCGTGCGCAATGTTGCGTCACGCGAGTCGTAGATTTGTCGAGAGATAGTCGTCTCTCAGCCTTGTATTCCTTAGTTTATAATTATAGGCTTTGGTCCCACTTATGATTTGCTTCCGCATATTTTAGTTTTTGGTTATTCGGTTTTGCTATTATGGCTTTACATTCTTGTTTAGAGTTTGTTGGTTCAACTCTGGACTCGCATCACTACGCTTAGCGGGTGCTTGTCCGTCTTTTAGCTTGTCTTGACGGCACGACCTTGGGATTCCGCATTGGGGTTCGGGTCGGGCTGTCACAGTTGAGCTACAAATGAAGGGAAGGGAATCAAGACGAGAGAGCACAAGTGAAGCCTTCAAAATCACACTGAAGTCTAACTTCATCATAACTCACCATTTTTTCTCAACAACCCCCAAACTTAGCTTCTTCTTCTTTTTTTTTTTCATTTTTTTTTAATACATATCAAGAACTTGGGGTTGAGAGTACATCAAGCTACCACACAATGATTTTACATCCCAAGACTTCCCCCTTCTTTTTTTTTTTGAGTGACTTTAGAGCACAAATGGTTCACAATTTGGGCTACCCTTTACTTTTGATTTTTGTTTTTTTACACAAGGACCCCTTTTTACAAGATAAACAGCCCCTAACTCATCAACCAAAATTAAAAACCACACCACACCAATACATGAAGAACAACACTTCCATGAAACTCACATTCCCTCCAAGACATAAATTTGGAAATTCATTTCACCGAGTGCTCTCTCAAAGGGTTGGATAAAGTGTATAGGCTCATGGGATAAGTAAATATGGGTGATAGAAATGAAGGCGAATGGGGGTCATTGTGTGCTCTTGCACACACCATTCTTTCATTAAGGCTCAAATGGGACACTAAGGATTTAATGTGAACAGGGGTAGGTCAATATGGCACAAACGAGTCAAACATGGCCTATATCATGCTATTGTCATACTCACAAGCCAAGTTATTCATCAATCTCAAGATCATCTAACAATATCAAAACTCACAACAAGGTACTCATAACACATGCACAACCCAAGCTAGAGCTTAGCTTAAAAAAATTATCAAGAGATCCACACATGGGCACTATTTAACATGAATGAGGGAAAGCTAGCACAAAAATCACAAAATATCCTCAAGTATGCATATAATAATCTCAAGACCAAATCCAAGAAAATAATGCACATACAACTCAATGAGCGCCAAAGTGATGAGATGAATGATCAAAGCATAATTAATGGGGTCCAAACTAGCTTGAAATTTTCTAAAAATTTTCAAAATTTTATCAAAAATCGAGGGCAAAAATAATGTTAACCCCACCCCAAACTTAGAACCGAACATTGCCCTCAATGTTCATGAGCATACCAAGGCAAGGCAACAATCACTACAACCCCATGAAAAGCAAATAAAAAGAAAAATATTTTTGTGAGGGGACACTATATACACCTCCCTATAAATCCACAAACTCGAGAGGGCTTCGAAAAGAGACACATGCATATAAATACAAAAGCCATAAAAACAAATAAATAAAAAGAGAGGGAAGAGAAAACCGATATGAAGTAGTTCTAATTTAAAGTCTTTAGCTTGACTTCTTTCTCCCAGATCGCCTATGGAGGATCATGGAGAAGCACTCGAATCTTCACTTGAGCGCTACCATTTGGAGACGCTTTCTTGACACCATTTCTAAACCTTGCTTCCATCATTGGATGCCTCCATTTTGATTTTTTCCATTTAACCACATTGGATGGTAGTTGTGCCACATCCAAATGACGATTTTTGCTTTCTTTCTTCTTGAAGGAATTACATACCTCCCCTTCTCATCATCACATTTTTTCATTTTTTTTTGGCTCAATCACCACCTTCTCACAAGCTTGCTCAACCCGACTTTTAGGAATATTATCATGAGATCTTTCTCCTTTCAATTTTTGAACCACCTCCACTCTTGCACAATCTTCCAATTTCTCCGAGTACTTGATGGGCTTGAAGACATTAAATGTGACTTGTTGATCATGTACCCTCATTGTAAGCTCTCCCTTCGCCACATCAATTAAAGCTCTACCAGTAGCCAAGAAGGGTCTTCCAAGAATAATTGGAATCTCACTATCCTCTTCCATGTCAAGCACCAAGAAATCCGCCGTAAGAATTAGTTTGTCAACCTTCACAAGGACATTCTCAACCACTCTTGGTATGCTAGCGACCTATCCGCCAATTGTAGAGTGACTAAGTAGGTGTAGCTTCACCCAAACCAAGTTTCGAAAACCGACAAGGGCATGAGATTAATGCTAGCTCCCAAATCACATAATGCTTTGCCCGAAAAATTTTCTCCAATAGTGCAAGGAATCACAAAGCTACCCGGATCCTTTAGTTTTGGAGGGGGCTTTTGTTGCAACACGACACTACATTCTTCCGTCAAAGGTATAGTCTCATAATCCTCAAGTCTTCTTTTCTTGGAGAGGATATCTTTCACAAATTGGGCATAAGAAGGCATTTGCTCCAAAGCATCGACAAAAGGAATGTTGATGTGAAGTTTTTTGAAAATTTCAAGGAACTTGAGAAATTGATTGTCATCTTTTGCCTTTGGAGCCTTTGCGAAAATGGAGGTGGAGGATACACTCTTTCTTTGACCTGAGGTGGGGAATTGGCTCAATCTTCTCCTTGAATTTTCTTTCACTTGCTCACTATTTTGTTCACCCACCTCTCTTCTTCTTTTCCACCTTGTAGCTCCTTCCCACTTCTAAGAGTAATAGACATGCATTGCTCCTTCCCTTGGGTTGGTTTCAAGATCACTTGGAAGGTTTCCTTGGGGTCTAGAATTGATGGAAGATGCAAGTTGACCCATTTGGATTTCAAGGTTTCTCACGGAAGATTGGGTGCTAAGGATTATGGCTTGTTGGCCATGGATGATTTTTAGGAGGTCTTCCACGGGTATCTCTTTCTTGGGTGGTGGTTGAGTTGGTTGGAGTTGATTTTGAAATGGTGGTTGGGATAGATGATGTGGTTGGTGTTGGTGAGGTTGATTAGAGAATCCGGGAAGAGTATTGGAAGCTTGATTTTGAGTGGAGGAAGAAGGTTGGTTTTGGTTGTTGTTGCTCCAAGAGAAGTTGGGATGATTTCGCCAACCCTGATTATATGTGTTTGAATAAGGGTTGTTTTGGTTCCGTTGAAGTTGGAAACAAATTGATTGATTCCATTTTCAAGTGGCAATTACCCGATGTGTGAGGACCTCCACAAACCTCACATACCACTTTTTGTGGAAGAAGAGTAGCTTGTAAACCTTGGTAAGCTCCGCTACTTGAGCGGTCAAGCTAGCAATTTCGATTGAGGATTCCCAAACCATGGCAACACTCCTTTGAGCTCCTCTTTCATTCCCCCAAAAATGATTGTTTGAGGCCATCTTCTCCAACAAAGCATACCCTTCATCAACATTTTTTTGTCATAAATGCTCCACCCGCGGCCGCATCAATAGAGGTTCTTGTTGATGGAAGCAAACCATTATAGAATATTTGCACTATCAACCACCGAGGCAATCCATGATGTGAGCACTTCCTCAACATATCTTTGTATCTCTCCCAAGGTTCATATAAGGTCTCACCATCAAGTTGAAGAAAAGAAGTGATGGTATTCCTCAATTGGACCGTCTTTTGCTCTGAGGATAGTATTTCTCCAAGAAAGCTTGCCTAAGCTCACCCCAATTTGTGATGATCCCTGAGTCACCGAAGTTCAACCACACTTTCGCTTTATCCCTAAGGGAGAAAGGAAACAAGCGAAGCGTATGGCTTCACCTGACACTCCATTCATCTTGAAAGTGTCACAAATCTCCATAAAATTCATGATATGATCATGAGCATCCTCGGTCACCAATCCCCAAATTGGACGCTCCCTTGGATTAGAGATGAGAGATGGCTTGATTTCAAAGTTGTTGACGCCACGGAGGTCTCACATTCCCCTTGTGATAGTCATTCATGAAGGAATAGTGAAGTCATGGAGTGGCCTCTTGCTCAATAGGATTATCTCTATTCCTCCTTTCATTAGTCCCATAGGCTTCTTCTCTATTCAGCGGAAGACCTCTTCAAGCTTCACCGGAAGACCTGCTCAAAGCTTAAGAACCAAGCAAACCTTGTGTCCACTGGCTCCTTATGACGTGTCCTCGGCCCAAAGAAGGACTCATTGGATTAATTCAATCTTATCTGATCAATGTTTGAATTAATCCAAGACATTCCCTAACATATCAAGCCGCTGAAAGCAACTTTCCGAAAAGCAGGAGGACTTTTTGTCCTGAACAGTGAAAGCAAGATAAGCAGACTGTCCCCTACTTTCTGCAAGAACTCTCAGATCTGACACCTAAATCGCTCACCTTTTTGAAGATCTCAGAAATCATTGCCTGCTCTAGATATTTGTGAAGACGAAAATCCTTTACTGACAGCTCCATGCATTTAATGCATTCATAAAAGAGTTGTTGAAGTATTCGTCTTCTCCAACGGATCTTTTGAAGTGCACCTGCTATAAATACTGCCATTGAAGTCTAGAGAAAAACAACTGTAAAAAATCAATCGAACACTTAAAGGATTGCTTTGAAACTTCACAACTCCAAGTCTTACAGCTCAGTGCAATCAAGAGATCCTCAACAGATCTAGAAGTCCTCGTCAACAACAAGAAGCTGCTCATCAACACTTATTGTTTTGACTTCTTGTTGTTTACTTTCATTAACTATACTTCTGCACGAATTAAATATCTTGTATTTACAGATATTTAATTCCATAGACCCCAAAAACAAGTCAATATTTTGTACACGATCCATTATGAATATTCTTGTAATAGAACTAGTGGAAAATATAGTGCACTATTTAAATCCAAGGTTGACTGCCTTGGTGGTGGACGTAGCACTTTTTATAGTGTGAAC
This sequence comes from Codonopsis lanceolata, assembly GCA_013146195.2. Lineage (NCBI taxonomy): Eukaryota > Viridiplantae > Streptophyta > Magnoliopsida > Asterales > Campanulaceae > Codonopsis > Codonopsis lanceolata. The sequence goes on from CM028377.1 coordinate 96,797,554, forward strand.
CATCCCAAAATACTTGTGTTATTTCTTACTATTTTTCTTTCAATTGAACTGTTTATTACTTATCCTTATCTTTATCCGTTTACAGCAGAACTTAAGTATCTTGTAAAAGGTCTACCATTAGTCCTTATCGGTAGACCTGGAACAACTACCTTGAAGGTCTTCCGCTACTTCTATCTTTTCTATAGATTGCAAGTACCCTTCAAAGAATCTACTTAAAAGTTTTAAGTATTTAATAAGCTATTCAACCCCCCCTTCTAGCTTATTATTGTGCCCATTGGGACCCACAAGGCCCCCTGCATTTCAATGTTTACGCATCATGCTTTTGCTTTTTTGCATTTTCGACCTTCTAACTTGAAATTTGTTAGTTTTTTAACAGGTCTTGATATTTCATGTCATGTTATATACCAAGAGTACGAAATTGGATTGTCTACAGAGCCCCTCAACGATGGAGTTTACGGGTAAACCAAAACTTACCAAGTAAACGAACATCGTTGATAAGAAATAGACTCTCAAATTTCGTGGAAATTATAATGGAGAGGAATGCACTATGCGGCAGTTTATAGATGCAACAGTTTAGGATGCAGTAGCTCAAATCTCACATACCCTAAACATATTTAGTTGGTTATAGTAGGTTATCGTAATTTTTAAGCAGATATGCAATAAAATGTTATGATGGTCGTACCTACCGAAATAGGTTGCCTACGTATCCCTTTCTCAAGAATCAGACCAAACGTAGTTCGTCCTCATGCAAACAAACAGCAGTCACACTGGTGGGATGGATGGGATCTTGATTATTCCACGTCCTGGGGTCTACACCCCTTCAGGAGATAATCCAACTTAAACTGGTGGGATACTGGGATAAAACCAATCATTTCCACGTCCCAGGGTATGCACCCCTCGAGAAGAATGATCCAACAACAAACTGGGTGGGATACCATGTAACCTGATCATTCCACGTCCCGGGGTTCACACCCCTTGAGGAGATGATCCAACAACAACTCTGGTGGGATAGATTTAACTAATCATTCCACGTCCCGGGGCCTACACACCTCGAGGAGATTATCCTACAACTACAACTAGAAAGCAGGAAATTTGATTATTCCACGTCCCGGGGTTCGCACCCATCGAGGAGATAATCCTACAACTAACTAAACTAGTCTAACTATAGCCAATTATTTCCATGTCCCGGGGTCGCACCCCTTGAGGAAATAATCTAACAACTCAGGTGGGATAGCATGCAACTGATTATTCCACGTCCCGGGGTCTACACCCCTCGAGGAGATAATCCAACAACCAAACTTAGATGGAATAGCAACTTGATTATTCCACGTCCCGGGGTTCGCACCCTCGAGGAGATAATCCAACAACTTACCATAGATAATATGCATGCAACAGGTAAAATACTAATACTTTACCATTTCTTCCTTCCATTTTTTTTTTCTTTTGCTCTTTCTTTTCTTTCTTTTTTTCTTTTGCTCTGCCCTTTTTTTTTCCTCTGTTTTCTTTTTTTTTGCTTTGCTTGCTCTTTTGTTGTGCTGCAGGCATCCTGCTAGGGATCGAATGGCATAATTATTTCTTTTATGCTTTTCTTGTGGCTATTCTACTGGGGATATTAGTTTTCCTTTTTGATTTTTGATGGATGGCTGTCACTTTTTTTTAACAATGTTACCTTTGTTAATTTTCTATTAAGGTTCCAGGGCCATTTCGCGATTTCAGCAAATTTGGAAGTTTAGGTGTTGAACTGAACTTTGGAGGGGGAAAGTGAAACTTCCACCCCTTTTCTTCATATGCTCGGCAGAAAGTGAGTAGTGCTCACTTCATCAATTTCTTTTTCTTTCTTCCTTCCTTCCTTCGCTGCCATTGTTGCTGCCGATGGAGCTATCTTTCTCATTTCTCCGTCTTTTCTTGATTTTCTTTCACCAAATCGATTGTTTTTCTTGACAGATGGCTTCTTCCTCAAGATCTAGGAAGGGAAAAGCACCGATGCACCCGGAATCTAGCGAAGAACGCCGGGAGCTTTCTCCTCTTAGCCGGAATGTCATCAAATATTGGTATTCAAAGGACGATTGGAGCAACATACTACGAGATCGATATACTCATGTCTCGAATCTTCAAAATCCGATAGTAAGTTTTATTCCATTTGGTTGAATCTCTTGAATTTTTCTGGATTTCTGCTATTTCTTGCTATTTTGGGCTTCTTGGTGTACGCATGCTCTTGATTTTAATGCTTATGCATGCAATATTTATGCTAAAATGATGCAATGTGGTAGTTATAACATATCAAAGATATAAAATTCATGCTATTTGATTTTGCGATGCATGCTTATACAATTGACACTATTTGATTATGCGATGTATTTTTCATGTAACTGATATATTTTAGCTCTAATGATACATGCTCGTGTTACAAATATTTTTAGATAATTCATGATTATGCGATAGACATTTCGGGCAAATGCTACATTTTTCAAATATATATTTTTCGGGTATATGCATATGATGTAAGCATATTTTTCTATATGCAAAATACAACAAAATATTTTCTTTATGCAAAATGCAACTCTTTCTCTCTTTTTTTTTGAAAATACAACATGCACCTTGGGGGGGCTAAATGTACATAACAGATGCTAAAATAATATATGCACATATATCATTTATTATCATTTCATTTTTTTATTATTTTTTTATGCATGGCAATGCAAATGCAATATAATGATATTTTAATCCTTGCAAAAATGCAACATGGATATTTACACGCAAAATGCAACATTTATTTTTCTTTTAGATGCAAAAGTGCAACACATTTTTTTTTCTTATTTATTTCTATGCATGCAAAATGCAATATAGATGCATATTCTTTTGATGTGTGCAAAAATGCAACATGGATATATTCTTTTACAAAAATGCTGGTAAACATGCAACATGCATTATTTCTAAATGCATGCAAAGCAACACATATTATATGTGTATATATATATATATATATATATATATATATATTGGACATGGCATATTTTCATGGCATGCATAAGGGGCTAATAAAAGACAAGAATTTACCTCCCTTTTCCTTTTTTTTTTTTTTTTTTTTTTCTGATTCTGAGATGATATTTTTTTCTTCTTTTTTTTTTTTTTGTTTTTTTTGTTCAGGCGCGCAAGGCTCTTGCCAGGGTTCAGGCTAGCTACGACAAAGTTGCTGCTATCATATAATTCCATGCTTTTGCAAGTGCAGCTTCTGGTGGAGCACACTGGCATTTGAGTATTCCTGCGAGCTTTTCACCTTTTCTACAATTATATGCCTATCTTCGAGGTTCTGCGGGATTACTGGTGGAATACCACCCATTCTTTCCATTTTAGCTGGGGCGAGGCCACTTTGACCCTTTGTGATTTTGCCGCCATCACAGGTATTCCTACCGGCATTGGTGAGTCTCTGAGGCTGGATTATACCCCAGGCATCAGCATGATGTGGTCGAAGGACTTTTGGGCTTTGAGCCAGATTATAAGACTGCTAATGAAATCCAGATCGGCAGTGTTAAGACTTGGCTAGAGCAGCATGCCGGGCAAGTTGACAATGACGACGACGAGGTTGTAGCTCGTGTTGCCAGGGCATTTTTATTCTTCCTTCTAGGCATGTCACTTTTCGCCAATTCGTCCACCACTCTGCTGGTCTCTCTCTTGGGATACCTCTGGGATTTATACCGGGTTTCTGTTTATGATTGGGGGCAGGCAGGTTTGGCTGAGCTGTATGCTTCCATGGATCGTGCCATCCGCAACGGCTCTCGGGTCCTTAATGGTTTTGCTCCAGCTTGGGAGGTATTCATTTCTTTTCCCTGCTTTTGGTACTTGCCAGTATTTTTTTATTTTTATTTATTATTATTATTATTTTTACTGGCTTATGATTTTTTTTCTTTTGCAGGTTTGGGCTTATTCGATTTTTCATTTTATTCCGGGCCCACTGTACAACCGTATCCACGAGCCACCTTTTATGGCTGAGTTTGTGAATGCCAATCGGGAAGAAGAGGATCGAGATGGTGGCAACTTGACCGAGGTGATGATGCGGGATAGGATCGCGCGAGCTCGGGCATAGTGCATTTATCTCCCTGGAGGAGTCTAGCTGGGCTTTATTTGATTTTTCTAGAGATGATCAACCGCTGGATTTTGATGGTTTCGATCATGGTCGATTCATTATATATGGGCGAGCGAGTTAACCGCCATCATTTTCTCTATCCCGTGCCTCCAGTGACACCGCCTGCACCACCAGCTTAGGTGATCGTCCCAGATTTCTCTGCTGAACAGATATCAGTACCTGTCAAGACATATCATTCCTCGTGATAATTACCCCATCATGGCTTACGAGGATTTTCTGAGGACAATGATCCATCCTACCCCTGTAGCAGCTAGGCATGCCTCAGACGTTTTTGATAGGCCAAGGCCTTCTCGTCTGATTCCCGATGCGCAGCCGGATTATTTCATTCCTGCTGAAGACTTCTCTACATTCCAGCACCATCGCAAAGGAAGTCTTGTGGAGGAAGCTTTTCCTGATATCGAGGTTCCGAAGCGATTTAGATTCCTAAGTGGACCCGCGTGGTATACTTTTCTGTTTTTCTTTTATATCAGCTACATAATGATTTTGATTTCTGGATTGATATTTTCCTCCCCCCTTTTTTTGATACCCTTTTCTTTTTTAGGTTGATACTTCATCCTACCGGAAGGTAGTGAAGGGCTTTCTTGGCATTGCCAAGCTATATCAACGACTTCTGGATGAGTTTACTTGTTGAGGGAATGATGTTGTAAGTCGGGGCAAGCACTGAGATGACGACGATGATGAGGTCAGCGGATCTAGTTATGCTCGAGCCAGAGGACGAGAATACAGAGTTGGCGAGACTGGTCCTCGAGTCATGGGCGAAGGCTTGGATAGGAGTAGATCTTTGCATGCCCATTAGCCTCTATACCTGCACTTGTTATTTTTTTCTTCTTTTGTACCAGACTGTGTATATATATTTCTAAATGCAATGCAGTTTATTTTTATTCTACGAAGCAATATGCAAGGACTCAATTATTCTAGGAATACCTAAAAGAAAAGAAATTAAAAAGAATCCCAAGCAAAGGCACACTGTACTTCCAGGGTAGAGGTTTCGAGGGACACACCTTTGGGTTTTATTGGGGGTTGTCGGAGCTCTGCGGGGAAAGAGAGGCAGCCGCCTCTTCCTGTGTTTGATTTTTCTTTTTCTTAGGCCGATGATAGCTAGTGTATAGCTTCACTCTTTTCATTTCTTTCTTGTGAGCGAACAGGGCGAACAACGGAGCAGCCGAGGTTAAAAACTGGGATACCAGGCGGTTTCAGGGGGACAACAGGGGACCCATAGGCTCCACCCATGGAGGAAGTAGGCGTGGCTCCTGGAGAGGCCATGGGCGGCGCCCAAGCTTTCTCTTGTGCATTTCCTGTTTAGCCATTATTCATGCATTGTGCTGATAATTTGACCTTTTCTCAGTTTTTCAGTATAAAAGGGGAGTCGGGGCAGCGTTCACTTCACAACGTTCTCATTTCCTTTCTTTCTTTCTTCAGACAGCAAGTCGATCTAAGCCTTCTTTGTTTCATCTTTCTTCTATCGAATCAGATATAAAATTTTGCCCTTTTTCAAAATGGCGCAACGTACTCATACAGCTCTGGAGATTGAAATATACAAGACCTCACTGGATTATTGGATCCTTTCTTTAAGGGAGGATGAACGGGAATTGTTTGATCACGTTTATGGCTACCTATGAGTGCCTCGGATCTTTATTTCTCACCCCTCCCGCTGATGAAAAGGGCGGGTGGTTTCGAAATGAACCATTTAGCTGGTGGAATATGCTTGGCCTCGGTGTGGACTCAAAATGTAAAACAGAGTCGCCATCTTTATTTTAAGGAGAAATAAAGAAAAACCAAAATGTAACCAGATTTGTAAAGGGTTCGGAGGCTAAGTTATGAGATGGGAAGGTGTTAGGCACCCAACTCTCCCTTTCGGTCTCAAAAGTGTTTTTTGGCTAAAATATGCTTTTATTATATTTATTTAACAGATAAAATAAAGCATTTAAATAAAATATATCTGTACATATATTATTACAATGCTTGCTACAGCCTCCTTTTGGGAGTTACAAATACATTTATAAAAATTTGGCCATAACAATGGCTCTTTTTAGTGCTATTTCTTATAGATTTTCGGGCAGCACAACTGCTTATATTTTGCTGCTTAAAAACAGTACTTTTATATAAAAACTTTAAAAGGCTTACCTTTTGAAGAGTGGATCTGTCCTTCAGGGAGAGAGAGTCTTTTTGCTGTTATGTTGTTGTGGGGATTCGGGCAGAGTGACTGCTTCTGAAAGCTGCTTTCTAGCGTCGGGAACCGGGCAGAGCAACTTCTTGTATTTGTGCTGTTGTTTGTTTGTTGTTGGCGGAATTTGGGCAAAGCAACTGCTTGCCTTTTACTGATTTGGCCTTTGGATTCGGGCAGAGCAACTGCTTTCTTTGGGATTTTTCGACCGGAGGAATAGGGTGGAATCCTAGCGGGGTAGCTAGGCTTCACTTTGACCGGCTGGTTTTGTGTTTGGGGAGATTTGGCAGAGCTTCGAGGCAGGGAGAAGGCTTCTTTAGTCGTTAAGATTTATCATTTTGTGTTTCACCGGCTTATACCGCGCGCTGAGAAAGTTGCACCAAAAGGAAAATGCTACAGTGCATCTGGCACTGTTGGGTGCCATCCATAAGAGATATGGGCGCCGCGCCAGGGAGCATTGTGGTTGGCACCAGGCTCCTTTTGTCCTCCTTTTTGACACTTTGGCCCCCTTCATGTCACTGTTTGCGCATCCTGCTTTTTCTTTTGCATTTTTAACCATGTAACTTGACATTTGTTAGTGTTTAACAGGTCTTGATATCTTATGTCAAGATTACATATCAGAGGTACAAAATTGGGGTGTCTACAGAGCCCCTCAACGATGGAGTTTACGGGTAACCCGAAACTTACCAAGTAAAGGAACATCGTTGATAAGAAATAGACACTCAAATTTCGTGGAAATTATAATGGGGAGTAATGCAAGAGGTAGCAGTTATAATGCAACAGTTTATGATGCAGTTCAAATCTCTATACCCTAGATTTATTTAGTCGGTTATAGCAGGTTATCGTAGTTTTTAAACTGATATGCAAATTAAATGCTCTGATGGTCGGACCTACCGAAATAGGCTGCCTACGTATCCTTATAAAAGGAATAAGACCAAACGTAGTTCAGCCTAAGCCGAAAAGCAAGCAAACAACAACAATCATACTGGTAGGATGGATGGGATTCTGATCATTCTACGTCCCGGGGTTGGCACCCCTCGAGGAGATGATCCAACTCAAACATGGGTGGGATACCTTATCATTCCACTTCTCGGGGTTTACACCCCTCGAGGAGATAATCCAACTCAAACTTCAGATGGGATTTGATCATTCCACGTCCCGGGGTTATGCCCCTTGAGGAGATAATCCTACAACTACTCTAAGAAAGCAGGAAAATTGATTATTCCACGTCCCGGGGTTATGCCCCTTGAGGAGATAATCTTACAACAACTTAAGATATAATGCAACTTGATTATTCCACGTCCCGGGGTTTACACCCCTCGAGGAGATAATCCAACTGAAACATCAGATAGGGTTTGATCATTTCCACGTCCCGGGGTTACACCCATTGAGGAAGATGATCCTACAGCTACTCCTAGAAAGAAAATAAATTGATTATTCCATGTCCCGGGATTTACACCCCTCGAGGAGATAATCCACCAACAACTCAGGATAGCATGCATGAAACTGATTATTCCACGTCCCGGGGTTTACACCCCTCGAGGAGATAATCCTACCAACAATTCAGATATAATGCAAGAAGCAGATAAAATGCAAATACTTTACCTTTTCTCTTACCTTTCTTTGCTTTGCTTTCATTTTTCTTTGCTACATTTTTCTTTTCTTTCTTTTCCTATTGCTTCTTCTTGCTTTTGCTGCATTTTTTTTTCTTTTTTGCTACATTTTCTCTTTCTTTTACCGCATTTTTCTTTTGCTGCTGCAGGTGTCTTGTTGGGGCTTTGAATGACATAATTTTTGTGGCTAACCTATTGGGGATATGAGTTTTCCCTTGAATTTTAATGGATGGTCGTAGCCTTTTGTTAACAAATCTAACTTTGTCAACTTTCCATTAAGTTTCTAGGGCCATTTTGCAATTTCAGCAAATTTGAGAGTTTAGGTGCTGAGCTTAAATTTTGGAGGGGGGGGGAAGTGAAACTTTCCATTTTCCTTCCTTCATATCTTCGCAAAGAGTGAGCAGTAGCTCACTTCACCCATTTCCATTTCTCCTTCGGCATTTCATCTTGACATTGTTGCCGACATTTCGTTCTTTCTTCATTTCTTCTCTTTTTCTCAATTTTCTTCCGCCAATTCACTTGTTTTGCTTGACAAATGGCTTTTTCTTCAAGATCTCGGAAGGGAAAGACACCTTTGCACCCCGAATCGGGCGAGGAACGCCGGGAATTTCCTCATTTGAGTCGAATGTTATCAAGTACTGATATTCGAAGGATGACTGGGGCAATATCCTTCGAGATCGACATATCCATGTGTCTAATCTTCAAGATCGGGCTATAAGTTTCTCTTCATTTTTTTTTTGCAAACCCACTTGGTTGATTTTTCGGATCTGTTGGATTTCTTGCTGTTTTGGGCTTTTTGGAGTATATCTGCTTTTGATTTTAATGCATATGAATGCAATTAATATGCTAGAATGATGCAATTTGGCAATTGTGATATAGCAAAAATATGAAATTCGTGCTATTTAATCTTGCGATGCATGTTTGAGCAATTGACACTATTTGATTCTGCGATGCATGTTTCATGCAACTGATATATTTTGACTATATGATGCATGCTTGGGCTAAAAATATTTTTGATGATGCGTATTCATGCGATATATTATTCAGACTCATGCTACATTTTTTTTTCCAGATATATATTTGAGATGTATTTACATGCTATGGATATATTTATTGTATGCAAAAGTGCAACAAACATGCTTTTAGGATGTATGCAAAATGCAACATTTATGCATGCATGCATCATATATATATATATATATATATATATATTCTTATAATATATTTTTTATAGATATGTACATATGCTATGAAATATGCAAAAATGCAACGAAAATGTAACCTAAATATTATTTCATACAGAATGCAACATATATTATTTATTGCATGCAAAAATGTAACATAATTATGCAAATGGGCATGGCATCATTTTTTTTTACTTATGCATGGATGATGCAACATAGACATGTATTATATGCTAAATGTAACATGGTTTCTCTCTTTTTTTTGATGTACATGTAAAATGTAACATAAGATGTAACATTTATTACGATATGCATAAATATGGCATAGTATTATGGCATGCATAAGGGGCTTTAATAAAAAGGATAAGAGTTCTTACCTTCCTTTTCTTTCTGATTCTGAGATGCTCTTTTTTTCTTTTTCAGCACGCAGGTCTCTGACCAGGATCAGGGCTAGCTGCGACAAAGTTGCAACTATTTATAATCTGATGCCTTTGCAGGCACAACTTCTGGTGGAGTCTTCTGGCTTCGGCGTGTTTTTGCGAGCTTTTCGTCCCTTTCGCAGTTATATACCCATTTTTGAGGTTCTGCGAGATTATTGGTGGGATACCACCCACACCTTCCATTTCAGCTGGGGCGAAGCCACGTTGACTTTATGCGAGTTCGCCGTAATTACGGGCATCTCCACCGGTAATGGCAAGACTCTGGAGCCGGATTATACCCTCAGACATTAGCATGATGTGGTTGAGGCTCTTTTGGGCTTTGAGCCCGATTATAAAACGGCTGATGAGATCAAGATTGGTAGCGTGAAGAGTTGGCTGGAAAAACATCCTGGGCAGGTTGACGACGATGATAGCGAGGCTGTGATTCGCGTTGCCAGGGCATTCTTATTTTTCTTTTTGGGGATGTCATTATTTGCCAACTCATCCACCACTCTGAGGGTTTCCCTCTTAGGATGTCTGCGGGATCTGGATCACGTCATTGATTATGACTGGGGGCAGGCAGGCTTGGCTAAGCTTTACGCTTCCATGGATCAGGCCAGCCGTAATGATTCTCAAGTTCTCAACGGTTTTGCTCCAGCTTGGGAGGTATCTTTCTTTCTTCTTTTAATACTTGTCAGTATTTCTTTTCCCTTTTTTTCTGATGATCCTTCGCTCTTTTTTTTTTGTAGGTCTGGGCCTATTCTGTTTTTCATTTTACTCTGAGCCCACTGCACGGTCGCATTCACGAGTCACCATTTCTAGCTGAGTTTGTGAATGCCAACCGAATGGAAGAGGATCAGGATGGTAAATTTCTGAACGAGATAATGATGCGGGACATGATCGCTAGCTCGAGCTCGGGCACGGTGCACCTATTTCCCTTGAGGGGTTTGGTCGGGCCTTATCGATTTCTCTAGAGATGAGCTTCTACCGGATTCTGATGGTGTCGATTATGGTCGACTCTTTATAAATGGGCGAGCGAGTTAACCATCAGCACTTCCTTTATTCAGTGCCTCCAGTGACACCACCTGCACCACCAGCTTGGGTGATTGTATTAGATTTCTTGTTGAACCGGTATATGTATCTGTCTAGGCATATTGTCCCTCGTTGGATTATCCTGTCATGGCTTACGAGGAGTTTTTAAGGACAGTGCTTCATCCAGTTCTTGCAGTAGCTAGGCGTGCATTAGATGTTACTGATAGACCGAGGCCTTCTCGTTTGATTCCCGATATGCAGCCAGATTTCTTTGTGCCTGACGAGGACTTCTCCACCTTCCAGTATCGTCGTGAAACTTGTGGAGGAAGTTTTGCCTGATGTCGAGGTTCCCGAGCAATTTCAGATTCCTGAGCGGACCCGCGCGGTATATTTCTCTCTTTTTCACACTTGCATCATCTTTTTTTTCTGAAGCTGACACACATTTTGTTTTGTTTCACACCTTCTTTCCCAGGTTGATGCTTTTTCGTACAGGAAGGTGGTGAAGGGCTTTTTTAGCGTCACAAAATTATACCAGTGACTACTGGATTAGTTCACCTACAGGGGAAATGATGTTGTTAGCCAAGCTAAGCGTCGGGGTGAGGATGATGATGACGATGCTGGCGGGTCGAGTCGTGCTCGAGGGAGAGGACGGGAGTATAGGATTGGTGGGACCAACCATCGAGTCATGGGTGGAGACTTAGGTAGGAGCAGATCTTCGCGTGGCCATTAGCCCTTGTACCTACACTTACTAGCTTCTTTTTTTTCTGTACCAGACTCTGTGTATACTTCTAAATGCAATGCAATTTTATATTTATTCTACGATGCATGATATAAAATAAAGACTTGATTATTCTAGGAAAACCTAAAATAAATGAAATCTAAATCATTATCTAAGGTAAAAGCACACTGCAGTTTAGGAATGGAGGTTTGAAGGAATACACCTTTGGGTTTGAAGTGGGGATATCTGGTGCTTTGTGGGGGGAAAAAGAGGCAGCCGCCTCTTCCTGTATTTGATGTATTCTTTCAATCAGTGAGGGCTAATGCCTAGCCTCGCTCTTTTCTTTTCTTTCTTGTGAACGAATAGAGCGATCAGCGGAGCACACAGGGTTAAAAACTGGGATACCAGGCAGTTTTGGGGCCACTATTCATGCAATGTGCACATAATTCAGCTGTTTCTTCAATTTTTTTGTATAAAAGGGGACTCGGGGCAGCGCTCTATTATGCACCATTTCCTTCCTTCTTTCTTCGCTTAGCAGCCTGAGCTTTCTGTTCTGTTTCTCTTACTCCCAGATATAAAATTTCTTTTTTGTGTAGAAATGGCCGCACCTAGCCACACGATTTTGGAGATCAAAATTTATGAGAACTCCCTGAATTACTGGATTCTTCTATTGAGGGAGGATGAGCGAGAGTGGTTTGACCATATTTATGGCTTTCGATGCCTCCTTTCGTGGCAGGGCCTGCGCATAAAGTAGGACATACTGAGGGCAGTGTCCAGATTCTGGTCTATACAGAGTCATCTTTTCAATTTTGCCTTAATGAAATGTGTCCCATATTTGAAGAGTTCTGTGGTATGGTGGGCATGCCGACTGCTGGGCCTATAGCCGTGCCTTCGATGCGAGACGTCCCTTTATGGAAATAAGGGAATTATTTGGCTTAACTCGTGCCGCCACTCCTGATTTTTATAATGGATTTAATTTTAATTTGACTGTTCTTCCTGCTGCCTATACTGAATACAGGGAAGACCCAGTCTACTCACGGCGACAGCTGGCTACTCTTTTCTTGTGTGTGATGGGGAGATACCTCCTCGTAGGCCAACCCAAGTATATTGATGTGCGGGTTGTTGATTTGATTCTGCAAGCTTGGGAGCGTCGGGTAAATATCATCCCGATTGTTTTGGCCGATACTCTGATCGGTCTGGACGCCTTTTCGACTGGTCGATGAAGTTTTTTCTTTTGGTAGCCCCATTTTGATCCATATGTGGCTGGAGGAATACTTTAATTGGGTAATGGGTCCCGAGCCTGGAGGAATAGTTTATAACCCCGGACACTATGGCTCTTGCGGCCATTATCACCAAAACTCATTCTACCGAGCGTGACTGGATAGAGTATTTTCTACGTATTGGCTCCATGGAAATAATCTGGGTGATCAGCTACTGGCGGATTCACTACTTCTTTCTGTTTACCGGGGCTTATGCCCAAGTCATCCTGTCTGGTATTGAACAAACCACTTTTTATCTGGCGTACCGGGTTCTTTTGCAGCTTGGCAGAGAGCAGGTCCTTCCGGACGTGAACCGTCCACTGATAGAGGAATTGCGGATGGAAAGAGACGTGGGCGGTCTCATCCGGGATATGTGGGAGCTCGACTATCCCCTCCGAGCCACAGCTTATACTTTTGCTGAGAACATGCTGTTATCCCACGAGTATCTGGCGTAGATATTGGTTGCCATCGAGGAGTACTCTCGAGTGATAAGGCATGCACTGAGGAGGATCCTTGCGAGGCGAGTGACTAGCGCCATAAATGCTCGACTGATGGAAATCGGTGAGGATCTGGAAAGCTCAGAGCTGGTGGTTCCTCAAGCTCTACAGGAAGATTTTCGGCGAGTACATGGCCTAGGAACTCAGACAGCTCGTAGTCCTGATAAGGCGGGACCCAGTAATGCACCTCCGAGGATGAGTAATGCAAGCCGACGGAGTAATCCCCAACGGGCTAATGAAATTGGTCCAAATTGGGTAGGTAGGCGGAGCAGCACTCAAAGGGATAACGGTGCTGCTAGAACAAATCGTGCTGCTACTTATGAGAATGGGGATGCTGATGATGAGGAGGAGGATACCTTTGAGGGTTCCCATGCTAGTGAGGCTGGGGCCTCCTCTGCACCTCGCTGAAGCATTTGGTCTTGGCTAGGACGTCACAGACGTTGATGGACCGTTCTGGGGCAGAGCTGCATGAAAAGAAGGAATATTTGGGGGGTATGGGGATATGGGTAGTATATATGTAGGTACCTGTACAGGAATAAATGATAATCTAAATATCTTAGACCTATTCCTAAGTTACACCTTATGGATTGTTATATTTTGATGTTTTATGATATGAGCCCTACTGTGGTTTTTCTCTTGGTCAGTCAAGACCATGGCAAGTTGTCTCTCTTGTGATGCTGTTTTTTTTTTCTTCTTTTAAAGACTTTTACCTGCTGGAGATCAGATGCTGGGGAAACTGCATATCCTCTCCTATTTTCATGGTTTTTCTTTTTTGTGTTTCTCTAACTTTTGCTGAGGCTGCCCTTTCGGTTTTTAACCTAGGGAGCCCTTATTCTCCTTTTGTTTTTTTTCTGTTCTAATTTTTTTTCTTTGCTCTAATTTTTGCCTAGATCGCCCCTTCGGGTTTTCGATCTAGCGAGCTGGAAAGGGATGCAATTATCAGGTTTTCTCGACTTATGCATAGTATCTCTTGAGCTTGTCGAGGTTGAAGGGATGAACAAGGTCTTCCCCATCTTGGTTGGTGAGGAACACCGCACCTCCTGACCAGATTTTTCTGACAATGTAGGGTCCCATCCAAGGAGATTTCCATTTCCCCTAGTGTCGATATAGCTGGGGGTTTTTCGCGAAGTACCAGGTCTCTAACTTGGATATCACAACCTTTGACTTTTTTGTTGAATGTCCGAGCTATTCACTTTTGATATGCCCGAGTATGTTCTAGGGCTAGCAGCCGTCGTTCGTCTAACATGGATAACTCTTCGTAGCGCTGTTTCACCCAGTCGATTTCTGTTATGTCTGATTCCATCATAACCCTTAATGATGGGACCTCTATTTCAATGGGCAGTACGACCTCCATGCCATAGGCTAGAGAATAGGGGGTAACCCCAGTGGGTGTGCGGACTGAAGTACGATAGCCCCAGAGGGCTAATGGCAATTTTTCTGGCCAGTCTCTTCCTGTGCCAGCCATTTTTCTTATGATGTTTTCTAATATTTTGTTGGTTGCTTTGACGGCACCATTTGCTTGTGGTCGGTATGGGAAAGACTTCTGTCTTTGGATTTTGAATTCTTCGAGTAGTCGGTTTACTTCCCTTTCGAAGTGTGTGCCGTTATCAGAAATGATTTCAAAAGGTACCCCATATCGATATATGATGTTGGTCCTGATGAATTTGGACACCTTTCTGGCATTCAGTATTTTGTAGGAAGAGGCTTCTACCCACTTTGTGAAGTAATCGACGGCTACGAAGACGTATTCATGGCTGTTGGATCCTTTTGGGTGAATTTGACCATGTTGAGAAGGGCCAAAGGGCTGTGGAGTTATATAATATATGCGGGGGAACGTACTGTAGATTTGCGAAGCGTTGACATTTGTCACAGTGATGCACCCACCGAATACAATCGGTTTCTAGTGTACTCCAATAGTACCCTTGTCGAATGATTTTCTTTGACAGCATATGCCTATTCATGTGTGGTCCATAAGTACCACCATGCAACTGATCCATGACTCGTTCGGCTCTGGCCTGATCGATGCATAATAGGTTTAGACCTTGGTAGTGCCTTTTATATAAACTGCCTCCGCTGATCACAAATTGTGAGGCCCACCTCCATAGGAAAATTTTTCCTCTTTTATCTAGGTTGGGTGGATAGACCCCTTTCTGAAGCAAGTTCATGATATCTAGGTACTTGGGCTCATTATCCTTTTCAGTAGCGGCATTGATTTCGAAGCAATAGGCAGGAGTGGTCTTTTTCCCAACTATAAATGGTTGGACATTGACTTCTGTGGGAATTTTAACCAATGAGGCTAAGGTGGCTAGAGCATTGGCGAATTGATTTCTATCTCGCGGCAAATAATGGAACGAGATATTATCGAATTCGCTTGCTAAGGCTGTCGGTCTGGCATGATATAGTTGTAGTTGAAGATCCTGGGTTTTCCATTTCCCTTCGACCTGATTTATGATCAATGCAGAATTGCCAAAGACTTCCAAGTCCTGGGCTCCTTTTCGGAGAGCCTCTTCTAGCCCGACAATGCAGGCCTCATATTTAGTAGTGTTGTTCGAGCATTTGAACTCCAATCTTATGGCCAGTGGAGTATGGGAGTCTGCTAGGTCAATTAGCAGGATTCCTATGCCGAAACCTCTTTTTTTGGCTGCATCATTGATCGTGTCTTATTTTAATTATTTCCTTGGAAGTGGACAAGACTATCGTAGGACAGCTTGGGAAGCAAGGGTCGAACCACAGAGACAAGAAGAATACAAATAGCAAGAATATCGGTAGCAATTTTAAACTAAGGGGGGTTTTGTTTATTGATTTTATCTAAACTAATTATTCTACTAAAACAGTAAATTTAATTTAAACTAAGCAACAATCACAATTTGTAAAGATCTTATGGAGGAGGGAAATTTAGGATTAGGGTTTCACTTGTATCTATTCTATAGCTTATTTAGATAAAGTATCATTCAATAACTTGGGTTCGTTCACGAAAGATAGATATAGCCTGTCGAATTACCATTTAGTCTCCATCTCCAAATAATTCATCCATTTTATATCCTAAGTATAAGAACATATGGATCCTAACTGTCACTTAGGTCATATATAGAACCTGACCCTAACTTATCACTCTCGTGCATCGATAGGTTCAATTTATCATGATGGTGAGCCATTGTACGACATATGCATATGGCCGTGCAGGTATCCGCACCTCTAGGCCTTTATTACTTGCGATTACATTCATTTGTTCAAAGCTAGATAATAAAGGGGTTGATAAACACCA
This sequence comes from Codonopsis lanceolata, assembly GCA_013146195.2. NCBI lineage: Eukaryota > Viridiplantae > Streptophyta > Magnoliopsida > Asterales > Campanulaceae > Codonopsis > Codonopsis lanceolata. The sequence goes on from CM028377.1 coordinate 96,813,849, forward strand.
TGATCAACAAGAATTGAATGAATAAAAATATATATTAAGCCATAGATTTGATACAAGTTACCTCCCAACTCCTAGATTAAGGGATGTTTAGTTCATTCATGAAGATGAACTACACAACGAGATGAAGGAATACATGGATCGATCTTCAAAACTATAATAACAACAACTAAACTACGTAATACAATCACAGAAGTAGACTCAGGAACGCCACGCTGATCAAGTGCAAATAGACGAGCTTGTGCCTTAGGACGCCCATCATTATCCCTCTTGGTACCCGACTGCTGCATGGAACCCACGGACTGAGTAGCCTTAAACTTAGGACAATCCCTCATCCGATGATTTGCATCTCCACATCCCAGACACTGCCCAAGTCTGCTCCTACAATCATTATACGAATGCCCCTGCTTGTGACAAAAGGAACACCCAACAGATTCACTCCGCTGGCCTTGTTGCCCTTGCGAAGATGGAGCACGAGTATCACGACTATCAGAAGGATGCCTAAACTGTCCATCTGACTGTTGCCTAGACTGGCCACCGTTACGACGGTTGCCCTGATGACTGGACCGACTACCGACCTCTCCCGAATCTTTGCGAGGTTATTCGAGGACGAATGTCGTGATGGCCGCCGCCGCGAGGATCGGAGCTTACGCTGTGCTCTCTATGTCTCTCTCGATCTCATAAGCGGGGTCAACCGCACCCCTATAATCTGTCAACTGCAATGATAAGAGCTGCCTCCTAAACTCGGTCTTCAGACCCTTCACGAACTTGAGTACCCTCTGGGACTCATCCTGTACTAGATGTGCACAATAGCGAGACAACTCGGTGAACTTATCCGAATCTTCGAGCCACTATCATGAACCTTGTTCTAGATCCTGAAATTCCTTCTCCCTTTTCCTCCTTACCACCATAGGTACATAGGAAGCCTTGAACTCCCTCTCCAAATTCGACCAAATCCTTGGAACCCGATTAAGATTCCAGCTAGCTAGCAATACTCGCCACCAATGATTCGCGGCCCCTCTTAGCTTATGCACAGCTAACACAACTTTCTCTTATTCGGTGCAGTCCTAGAGCTGCAAAGATTTTCTCCAAGTCCTCTAGCCATAACTCTGCCTTACCAACATCTGACTCTCCCTCGAAAGAAGGAGGTTTCATCTTCAAGAACCTCTCCAAAGTAGCATTGTTTCTGGCCCTAGGTTCTGGTGGTACATCATTACGAGGTGGCGAAACTCTCGCCTCCGGTTCTAGTGGTGGTGGTGGGGGTGGTACACCTCCCGCCTGACCTTCCTGTGCCAACTCAGCCATAACAGTCATCATCCTACGGAACAAGCCTGCCATACGAGCATTCTCATCAACCTGATTCTGTGGTGGGGGTATCTCAACCTCTGGTTCATCCGGAACTCTAGCCTCTGGTTCAACAGGAACCCTCCTAGGCCTGCCTCTACCTCGGCCAACACCAACGCCACCGCTACTAGCTCCTCGTCTAGGACCCACCATGATACACCTATAAGAAATCACTCGACGTTAACCCAACTAGGCCATGGAACCTATCCTGGCCGATAGCTAACCTATAGCTCTGATACCAACTGTGACGACCGACCCCAACCCCGAGGAGGGAACGCGAGTCGTGCCGTCCAAATAAGGACTACAATTCATGCAAGGACTCAATTATCAAAACTGACGTGACGCAACATTGGACACGCAGTACAACTCGGCATTAAAAAGCCGGAATAATTTAAAACTTTAGAACCTGATATAACAGTTAATAGCAAGTAAACCAAGTCATCGGCGAATTTACAACCGGAACCCAACAACTAAACAATTCATGCTAATATATAAACACCTCAACGGCTAAACACGCTGGAGAAACTACAAAAGTAAATAAGAGCTAATGGGATGCTCAGCGGAAGTCTTAACGAGTGAACCAATACATGCAAGCAAGGCTCGGCCTACAAGTGCCGGCAAACAACTAGAAACATAAGTAGTACTATTAGTCTTAGTCTACAACAAGAACAAGACACTAATATTACACATTCCCAAGCTAAGTCTAAATGACTTGCTTAAACCCAAGCGTCCTTGCAAAAGAGAAACCCAAAAGCCAACGCTACCACCTCTAGGAGCGCGATCACGAACAAGAGTAGGCAATCAACCTCGGTGAGACGATCCTGGATGATTAGGATCTAAAACAGTAAAAGGGAGGGGGTAAGTCATAAAGACTTTGTAAGCCACCAATTATGCATGACAGGATATAATGCAAGGCATACATAGCATGTATCAAGCAAGATCATACTAGCACGTAGTTCTCATGTCGCGATGCACGTTGTTTTCACATAAGTGCTTAATTAAATCACATAGGATAAGGATATGTTATGGAACCGGTGCCGCTTCGTAGATCCTGAAATAGACAAGGTTATCACGATTGTATTTGTCGGATGCACGTGTATGATACATCGACCACGATAGTATTGTTCCAAGCGCCCTTTGGTTACGACGAGGTACTCTTCTCCACTGTGATCAGTAGTGAAGGGTGTGTGCAAGTTTATGGTGTGGCGACCCATCACTACCATGAATCTCGCGATTCATGACGGCGATGCATCGTTGACCATCAAGACAATTCACGTAATGCCAGCTGGACTAATGGTATGCCAAGTAGATATTTACTTGTCACACAAAATCAAGTAAGGAGCGAGTTCGACAAGAGCGAACTCGTCCGAGTCAAGTAGATGTTTACTCACATAATAAATCAAGTAAGGGAGCGAGGTCGACAAGAGCGACTCGTCCAATCAAGTAGGCATGTTACTCTACGATATACAAGTCAAGCATGAGATCAATCACGTTAAAAATTCCCAAGAACTAATTTACAATTCAATTGAACTCTAAACGTCGTAGGGATTAATTGTAGAGTCGGTATTGTTCAATGACTCTCTAAGTGCAACTCCGTTGAGTTATTGCTAAAATATTTCTAAGTAGAGGATGAATGCTATATGCAATTCATGACTCTTTTCTATGTTTTCGATTCATTTACAATTAGACTATTAAGTCATTCATGACTTTTAGTCCATCAAGATCAAAGTTCCCAAATTGTGAACCCTAACATGTTCATCATTTTTGAAGTTATAATTTACAACAAGTCCAAGAACAAAAGTTATTCCAAATCCTTTCTAGAACATTATTCATGCTTGACACAAGTTCAAATTATCAATTATGAGTCATTAATCCGAAATTTACAGAAAATTAACTTAAAGAATTTCAAGTTTTTAACATGGTGCATGTCTTCTTGAACATGTAACTAGAAACTATCATGAAGGGAGCATGCTTGATATTGAGCATACAAAAACGGGGGAATTGGGTGCTTACCTTATTCGAAATCAAATGGTTGGATGACGAAATAAAGCAAGGATTAAGAAACTAGGGAGCAAAGGCTTCGATTTGGTGGTCTCCAATCGAAAATCCGATGGCCGGATCTCCGGCAATCAAGCAAACAAGGTGAAGGATCTTCAAGGTCACTCTTTCTCTCTCTAGGAATCAGCTCAACAATGGAGGAATGAAAATGGCTGAATGTTTGAGTTTGGAGAGGATGAACTCACTAAAGGTTCAATCCTAGGCATGAGTTATTAAGCTTCTAATTGGTGGATTCATGTTGGCCATTGATAAAAACACATCAAAGGGTTGAAATTAAACATGGAAAGGTCACAAACAAGGTGGGGGTTCGGATTGGGTCTAAAAGGGTTCAATGGTTCAGACCAAACTTCAAAAATCATAAATCCCGTAATTGCAGAAAAATGCACAATGCGGTCGCTTCACTTTGGACCATGCTAGCGCATGGTTCTGTTCACAGCCCAAAACTCATTTTTGTTGTTTCTGACCAGAAAACTTGTAAATTCCACCATAAATCACTCACACCTCCAAATGAGCTGATTTTTTATTTTTATGAAACTAGACTCATTAAAATATATTTTAGATTTTTAAATAACTCCATTTGGACTTATATTCATCAAAATATGGTCACTACAAGTTCAAGTACAGAAGCTGAATTCTTGAAAACAGAATTCTGGCACAGCCATAAGTCAATACCTAATTGAGGTACTTAGACACCTTGAAAAATTACCAAAATTTACAGGGAGTATCCTAACATATGTAGGTAAAACATACTAAATATTTAGAAAATTCTCTTTAGCAGATTGGTACCAGAATTTTCCCGAAGTTTATCCAAAAACATGACTAATCTGTGAAGAAATAAATTGGTCATCTTATTACCAAATACAATGTCTATGAACAATCATTGTGCAAGCATGAGAAATACTAGTACACTTGGTCTAGAACTCAAATGAACTTTTTGCAAGTTGAAAGCACAAACAATACAAGCAACGAAGGCAATCCCGAGAGACCCTAAGGCTCAAACGAAACAACAATGCTTCTAAACTCTCAACCATGCATACTATGATCAAGATTAATGTTATAAGTCATATATGCAAGGTACTAAGACTCCAATGGGACTTAGTTAAGTGCAAACATGCTAAGATGAATACTCAAAGCATTAACGACAAAGCATGCAACGCATAGAAGGCATTCAAACGACTATGATCGTAACCAACCTAATGCAAGCATGATATGAACTATATGAACTCTCTAACATGTTAAGGTATACGTTAAACATGTTATAATGATGTTATACAAGTAATGAGTTTGGGTTCTCACACTATAGTTAACACATTGTGCAAATCTTCCGGCACTCAGTACAAGCAAAAGCAGCACGAAGGGAGAAAAAGAAATTCCCTCGATGTCCCTCACTCAGCCTATAAATAGAGGCCCCGGGTTTTGCTTTCAGTACACCGAAAATTCCCCAAAGCTGTCAGCGTTGTTGTTATGCTGTTGGAATAGTGAGCGATCGCGCGATAGTGAGCGCCCCCTCCTATAAAGCCTCGAAGCCCTGCCAAAACTCCTTCAAACACAAATCCAACCGGTCAAAGTGATCCTTAGCCCCCCAGCTAAGGTATCCACCCTATTTCCCTGATCCAAAAACCTCGAAAAGAGCAATTGCTCTGCCCAAGTAAAAAGGTCAAATCCACCGGAAACAAGCCATTGTTCTGCCCGATTTCTGCCAGCAGCAAGCATGCAGCAGCCTAAAAGCAAGCAGTTGCTCCGCCCGTTTCACGGTGCCCCAAAGAAACTTTCGGAAGCAATCACTCTGCCCGAACCGCAGCAGCAGCAGCAAAGCAAAAAAAAAAGACTCCCTCTCCCAAGAAGGACAAAGCGAGCACACCACGCTCTAAAAGGTGCGCCTTTAAGAGCGTTATTTTATAAAAAAACTATTTTCCATCCGGCCCAATGTAAAAATATAAGTCGTTGTGCTACCCGGATTTGTTTAGAAAATAGCATTAAAAAGAGCCATTATTATGGCCAAATATTTTTAAATGTATTTGTAATTATTGGAAGGAGACGGCTGCAAGTCCGTAAATAATGTATATATGGATGTATTTGTTTTCTTTTCTGTCTTTTAATGCTTTATTTATTTGCTAAAAAATATAACAAAAAACATACTTTAGCCAAAAACTGCTTTTGAGGCCGAAAGGGGAGTTGGGTGCCTAGCACATTCCCAACTCGTAACTTAGCCTCCGAACCCGTTTTTGCAATCTCTGGTTTTATTTTTGGTTTTTCTTTATTTCTTCCTTAAAATAAAGATGGCGACTCTATTTTGGATCGCAGTGAGGCATCGCAACATCCTTTCTTGCATTTTTCCGTTTTCCCCTAAAAAATGGAGAATGAGAATGAAAGGGTGATGTATTCCTATATCCTGGTATCCCCTAAAAAAAGGGATAACTTGATATAAAAAACCCAAAGCACTCATAGTGATCCTAAATAGGCCATAAGACAATTTTCATAAAGTCAGTAGTGGGGCCCGCAACATCCTTTCTTGCACTTTCCATTTTCCCCTACACAAGGGACGATGCGAATGAAAGGGTGATGTATTCCTGCATCCTGTTATCCCCTAAAAAAGGGATAACTTGATACAGAAAACCCATAGCTCCCATAAAGGACCAAAAATCACTGAAGTGACCGAGGCGTATTCAACGCGCTTTTTGACAGCACCCTTTCCGCATTTTTAATTTCGTCTTCCCCTAGACAAGGGAGGATGGAATGGAAAGCGTGGTGTCTGCATCCGCACACCGCATTCCCCTAACCAAGGAAGCGTGGGGCGCGGGGCGCGGGCCACAACCCGGGGCACCCACACCTTTGGTACTCCATACCGAGCAAAAATATCCTTCAAAAACTTGACAACTGTTTGGCCATCATTATTTCTAGTAGCAACGACTTCTATCCATTTGGACACATAATCAGCAGCGACTAAAATACATTCACAACCATTAGAAACTGGAAAAGGACCCATAAAATCAATACCCCAAACATCAAACTTTTCGACAACTATATTGACATGCAAGGGCACTTCATTCCTTTTACTTATTCCACCATTTCTTTGACATTTATCACATGTTTTACAAAATATGTCACAATCTCTAAATACAGTAGGCCAATATAATCCAGATTGCATGATTTTCCTAGCAGTTTTATTACCACTAAAATGATCACCACAAGAGTATTCATGACAAAATGCCATAATACTTTGTTGGTCTTGTTCTGGAACACATCTCCTAATTATAGAGTCGGAACATATTTTGAATAAATGAGGTTCTTCCCAAAAATAATGTTTTGCATCAGTTAAAAATTTATTTCTTTGATAAAAATCAAAGTCAGGATTGATGATATAAGATACATAGTAATTAACAAAATCAGCATACCAAGGTTCAAAATTTTTAATTGCTAATAATTGTTCATCAGGGAAGTCTTCATTTACAGGGATTTTATTATCAAGAAATTGACGTTCAAGTAAAGGTAAAAATTCCAACCTAGACAAATGGTCGGCTACAACATTTTCCGTTCCCTTTTTATCTTTAATAGTAATGTCAAATTCTTGCAATAATAACACACATCTTATGAGCCTAGGCTTTGCCTCCTTCTTACTCAAAAGATATTTTAGGGCTGCATGATCTAAATTTTTCTAATGCATACACAACTGCTAAAAACTCTTTTTCAGTGGTTGTATAATTGAGTTGTGCATCATTCAATGTCCTACTAGCATAATGAATTACATGTGGTTTCTTATCTATTCTTTGTCCTAACATAGCTCCAATTGCGAAATCCGATGCATCACACATGATCTCGAAAGGGAAAGACCAATCAGGGCTGATTAAAATTGGGGCTAATGTCAATCGTTCTTTTAATAAATTAAATGCATTCAAGCACTCTTGGTCAAAAATGAATTCAGTATCTTTTGCCAACAGATTGCATAAAGGTTTATAGATTTTTGAAAAATCTTTTATAAATCTTCTGTAAAAACCTGCATGTCCTAGAAAACTTCTAACACCTTTGATTGAAGTTGGAGGAGGTAGTTGTGATATAACTTCAAATTTAGCCTTATCAACCTCAATTCATTTGTTAGATACAACATGACCTAAGACTATTCCATGTTTAATCATGAAGTGGCTTTTCTCCCAACTTAGGGTCAAATTAGTCTCGCAACATCTCTTTAAAACCGATGTTAGATTTTCTAGGCAATGATCAAAAGAATTCTCAAATACTGAAAAATCATCCATAAATACTTCAACACATCTTTCTACTAGATCCGAAAATATAGAAATCATGCATCTTTGAAAAGTAGCTGGGGCATTACAAAGTCCAAAGGGCATTCTCCTAAACGCAAAGGTACCAAAGGGACATGTAAAAGTGGTTTTCTCTTGGTTTTCTGGTGCTACTGGGATTTGATTATAACCAGAAAAACCGTCAAGAAAACAATAATATTCATGACCAGCTAGTCTTTCAAGGATTTGGTCAATAAAGGGCAAGGGAAAGTGATCTTTCCCGGTTGCCGCATTTAATTTCCTCAAATCTATGCATATTCTATAACCAGTGATAGTTCATGTGGGAACTAACTCATCTTTTTCATTCTTAACAACTGTAATTCTTGATTTCTTAAGAACTACTTGGACTGGACTAACCCATTTACTATCAGATATCGTGTAAATTATACCCGCATCAAGAAGCTTAAGTACTTCTTTTCTCACTGCTTCTTCCATGTGAGGGTTAAGTCTTCTTTGTCTTTCTCTAGAAGGTTTACTTCATTCTTCTAAATCAATTTTATGCATACACATAGAAGGACTAATTCCTTTCAAATCTACTCAAGACCAACCTATAGCTTCTCTATGTGTCCATAAAACTTTTAACAAGCTTGATTATTGTTCTTCTATTAAATCCGCAGCAATTATGACAGGTAAAGTTTTACCTTCCCTAAAAATGCATATTTTAAATGGGACGGTAATGGCTTTAATTCTACTTCAGGAGGATTTGACAGACGGAATAAACTCAGGAATTTCAGGTTTCACTGTCTTTTCTTTATCTTCCTCCTTAGAGTTCTCTTCTTTTTCTTCATCCATTTTTGTCTCAACAAAATTAGACTTTGGATTTTCCACATCTTCTTTACCATTTTCATCTATTTCTATTTTGTCAAAACTAATTTCTGATTTGGAATCTTCCACTTTGTTCTTATCTTTACTCTTAAGAGCTTCGAGTCTTTCCTTCTTTTCTATTCTTTCCTTCTCTTCTATTTCAGCTATTAGAGGGTAGAAGGTTCTATCATCATATCCTACATACGTGTCTTTCTCATAGTCATCATCATCTAGATTTTCTTCAAAGGTTTGAGCTGTAAGATTTTCAATTTCATCAATTGAGAAACATGCATTTATGTCACTTGGTCTATTTAATGCATCAAAAACTGAAATTTCTATTGTTTTGCACATGACTGACATTGAAAGTTTACCATTCTTAACATTAATCATTGTGTTGGCAGTGGCCATAAAATGTCTACCTAACAAAATAGGAACTTCATTGTTAGTTCATATCTTTCTTTCCATCTCTAGAACCACAAAATCGACTGGGATGATTAATTTATCTACATGTACTAGGATGTCCTCTACTATACCTAAAGGATGTTTAACTGAACGGTCAGCTAACTGTAAAGACATAGTAGTGGGTTTCCATTCACCCAACCCTAATTGTTTATAAACAGCGAAAGGCATCAAATTTATACTTGCTCCTAAATCTAACATAGCCTTCATCTTTTTAGAACTACCCAAGGAGACTTGAATATTGAAACTACCAGGATCTTTTAATTTAGGAGGAAGTTCAGGTTGTAAAATTGCACTCACGTTTTCAGAAACAATAATTTTTTCATTCTTTTCAAATTTGTGTTTTCTAGAGTGAAGATCTTTGAAAAACTTAGCATAAGATGGAATGTTTTTAATAACATTAAGCAAAGGGAGATTGATGTTCACTTTGGATAACATATTATAAATTTCTTTAAATTGCTTATCCATTCTGTTTTTTATAAGTCTACCAGAGAATGGTATTGGAGGAACATATGGTGGTGGTGCCACATAAACAATGAGCACAATAATAAGCCGACACTTTAAAACTTTTAAAGTAAGTTCCTACTTGCAATCCAAGTAGCGGAAGAGAAAAATTTAGAGACAGATCTTATTTTGGATGGTGAGTTTCTTGATTTAAATTGTGCACTATGTTTTCCACTTAGATCAATTACAAAGTGGATCGTGTACAAAATAACTAGGGAATTAAATATTTTACAAGATTCTAATTTCTTTGTGTTTTCTGATGAGGACTTCTAGAAGATCTTGATGAAAGACTTGGAGTTTTAATTCTTTAAGTGTTCGATTGAATGTCACTCTTGATCCAAATGAAGCACTTGATTGTTCATAAATGCAATGCAGGGGATTGTTCTTAACATTTTAAATTTCATTTTAAATTGCTTATGTTTGGTCTCTTTTGATTATTAAGAAACCTGAAGTGGTATTGAGGAACATATGGTGGTGGTGCCACATAAGGTTCCTCAAGAGGTTTTGCCTCTTGCTCTTTTTCTGGAGTCACTTCTTCTTGACTATCTTTATTTGACAATTCTTTTTCTACTTCATTATTTTTTGCTTGAATATTTTTATCCTTTTCAACTTCTTTGCCAGAATTATCTACTTTATCAGGCACATCAGCAGATTGAATAGGGTTACTTACCTCTTTTCCAATTACTCTACCACTTCGCAGAGTAGTGATAGATTTCGCTTGTTCTGTCTGACTAGGAACTTCCCTTCTTCTCTTTCTTTTTCTTTAAATTTTGCGAGTTGATTCCTTAAATTTTCCACCTCTTCTAGCAAATATTTGTTAATAACAGCTTGACCTCTGCTCGATCCATCTGACTTTGGAACTTCTTCAATCTGCAATTGTCCTTGCTTAGGAAATTGTTGAGGTTGTAATGGCTTATTTCCTCCTCATGAAAAATTAGGATGATTCCTCCAACCAAGATTATATGTGTTGGAGTAAGGATCATTCCTTTGTCTTTGAGGGTACATGTTCATTGCATTAACCTGTTCAGGATACACAGCACTAGAGGGACACAAATTAGTAGCATGAGAATTTAATCCACAAATAGCACATGCTTCTTGAATGTTCCAACGTTCAAATTGAGCTTGCATATCTGGTTTTTCTGAACTTGAAATAAACTTCTAATTTTACCTCTTGTACTTTTTTGTTGAGAATTTGCACTTAACATCTCAAGCAAGTCTTTCTAATGCAGTTGGTGTCATTCTATTAATAGAACCACCGGCCGCACTATCAACCATAGTTTGTAATGTAGGTGAAAGGGCATGATAAAATTGAGTTACTAAAACATCTTGAGATAGATTATGATGAGGACACATGATAAGTAAATTTTTAAATCTATCCCATGCTTCATGGATTGTCTCTCATGGTTCGTTTTGAAAAGACATAATTTGTTTTTTGTACTCTGAAAGAGATGCATGTTGATAAAATTTACCCATAAACAAATCATATAATTGAGTCCAAGTATAAACACTTCTAGGTGTTAGATTCATAAACCATCTTTTCGCCAAATCTTTTAATGCACATTGAAAATATTTCATTTTAATCTAATCTTCAGTCAAGCCGCCTAACGGGAAATTTTCAATCATGTATTCGTATTCTTTAACAAAATTTACTAAGTCTTCAGATGGCAGTCCATGAAATGAAGGCATCATATTATAATAATGACATTTAAGTTCGAAATTTCTTACCGCTTCTGGTAAGACTAAATATGATGGTGTTGCATCTAACATAGGACGACCATAATCACTTATAGTTCGTTGATTGATTATTACTTCCATATTTCTATCAGCAGGTTCTTCCATTCTTTGATTCGCATTTACCGGAGGAACAAGATTTTAGGATTTTGAGTATTGTTATCCATTTGAGGATCAACCAGAGGATCCTCTCAATTTAATTGTTCTTGATTAACAGGCTGGTTTTCCAAATTATCAGGGTCTTCCTGATTCTTTCCAAGATTATTTATATTTTGATTTAATTCTACCAATTTAGGATTTAGAGATCTACAACCATGCATAAAATAATAAAAACAAATAAAACAAATTAACACTAACAACTAAAAATAAAATAAAATCTTTTTGTATTTTTATTTTTTTATAAAAACTGAATTTAAAACTGCGCTACCAACAAACTAACTACGCAAACTAGCTTGTCCCCGGCAACGGCGCCAAAAACTTAATCGTATCTTATTTTAATTATTTCCTTGCAAGTGGACAAGACTATCGTAGGACAGCTTGGGAAGCAAGGGTCGAACCACAGAGACAAGAAGAATACAAATAGCAAGAATATCGATAGCAATTTTAAACTAAGGGGGGTTTTGTTTATTGATTTTATCTAAACTAATTATTCTACTAAAATAGTAAATTTAATTTAAACTAAGCACCAATCACAGTTTGTAAAGATCTTATGGAGGATGGAAATCTAGGATTTGGGTTTCACTTGTATCTATTCTATAGCTTATTTAGATAAAGTATCATTCAATAACTTGGGTTCGTTCATGAAAGATAGATATAGCCTGTCGAATTACCGTTCAGTCTCCATCTCCAAATAAATCATCCATTCTATATTCTAAGTACAAGAACATATGGATCCTAACTGTCACTTAGGTCATATATAGAACCTGACCCTAACTTATCACTCTCGTGCATCGATAGGTTCAATTTATCATGATGGTGAGCCAGTGTACGACATATGCATATGGCCATGCATGTATTCGCACCTCTAGGCCTTTATTACTTGCGATTACATTCATTTGTTCACAGCTGGATAATAAAGGGGTTGATAAACACCATGATCAACAAGAATTGAATGAATAAAAATATATATAAAGCCATAGATTCGATACAAGTTACCTCCCAACTCCTAGATTAAGGGATGTTTAGTTCATTCATAAAGATGAACTGCACAACGAGATGAAGGAATACATGGATCGATCTTCAAAACTGTAATTACAACAACTAAACTACGTAATACAATCTAATTCCTAAGCTAAAGCTATTTTCTAATACTTCTTGGACGTCCTTTGGCTTTGGCTACCGTCCTTCATTTATACCAAGGAGTTGTAGGGGAATAGGAAGTTCAATCCAAGTCAAAAACCCTGTAAAGTCGGTTCACGGGACTTGCGGCCGCGTGGGTCTACCTTGCAGTCCTTGAGGTCTAGTCTGAGTGGTCATGTTTTGCCTACCTTGCGAGGCAAGGTCTTTTTAGCGACGCAAGGTGGCAACTCTTCTTTTACCTTTTTCCAATGTTGCACTTTGCACCCTTCCTTGAAATCTTCACTAAAAGCATCATAAATCTCATAAATTCACCTAAAACCCTGAAACTCATAAAATAGCTCAAAAACGCATATCAGTAGCCAAAAGCCTCATGGAATTGCTCACTTTAAGTCATAAAAGTACCTGATAAAGACGTATAAAATGCGTCTATCACTCATCAAAGAACATTTGCCATGTGGTGTCATGATCAGTGATTTCCAGGACACCATCGTCTAGGAAATTGGGCTCAGAGGCATCTTCTATTTCTAGTGGCAGATCAGCTCAATGGTTTGTGATCACGCTGCCTTTGTTGGATTTGAGCGTAACGTAGGTGATGTCGAATTCATTGAGCAAAAACAACCATTTGGCTAATCGGATGGAGAGTGATGGCTTGCCGAAGATGTATTTCATAGGGTCCATTCTAGAGATGAGTTTGATGGACCGAGCTTGCAAGTAAGTTTTGAGCCTTTTTGTGTTGCCCAGACTAGACCAGTGCAGTTTTTTCCAAGGCCGAGTAGTTCAGCTCGCCTCCTTGCAATTTCCTACTTATGAAGTAGATGGCATTTTTGACGTAGGATTTTTCTTTCTCTTGGGCGAGCATAGCCCCTAGTGTTGTGTCTGTGACGGTTAAGTATAGGAAGAGAGGTTTATGTGTATGGGAAGGATCTAGCACGGGTGGGTTGGCAAGGTATGTTTTGAATTTTTCGAAGGCTAGTTGGCAATTTTCGTCCCAGACTTGGTCAGTGTTTTTCTTTAGGAGCTTGAATAGGGGCTCACACATGGATGTCAGCTGTTTGATGAAAGCTTGGTGATGTCTTATGTCGACCAGGAAGCCTTTGACTTTTGTCGAAGTTCTTGGCTACGGTATGTTTATGATGGCTTTGACTTTGGTGGGTTCTATTTCGATCCCTTGCTCGGTCACCATGAATCCAAGGACCTTGCCCTTGGTAACCCAGAATGTGCATTTAGTCAGGTTGAGCTTTATCTGGTGCTTTCTTAACCTTTCAAAGAATTTCTGAAGGTCTCTGATATGGGCACCGTCTGTATCGTCGAAATACACAATCATGTCGTCCACGTATACTTCGACTTCTTTGTGTATCATGTCGTGGAAGAGGGTGGTGGCGGCGATATGTAGCCCCAGCATTTTTCAGCCCGAATGGCATGACAGTGTATTAGTAGGTTCCCAAGGGGGTGATGAAAGAGGTTTTTTCCTGGTCTTCTGCAGTCATTTTGATTTGATTGTAGCCCAGCATGTCGTCTACAAATGATCTTATCTTGTGGGAAGCCACATCGTCTACCACAATGTCAATGTTGGGTAGAGGAAAGTCATCCTTGGGCGAGGCTTTGTTGAGGTTGCGGAAGTCTACACAGATTCGAACCTTTCCATTGGGTTTCAGAACGGTCACTATGTCCGACAGCCAGATTGGGTACTCGACTACCCGGATGAACCTGACGTGCAGCTGTTTCATGATTTCTTCTTTTACTTGCAGTGACCATTCTGGCTTGATTCTGCGAAGTTTCTGCTTTACCAGTCTAGCATCGAGGTAATTGGGAATTCGATGCTCTACAATGGCTGGATCCAACCTAGGCATGTCTTCGTAGGACCATGCGAAGACATCTATGAATTCTCTGAGGAGGTCGATCAGTGCTGCCCTTTAAGACCCTTGCAGCTAGCTGCCGATTCGACTTCTCTCATTTCTTTATTCGGCCCAGTTGATAGAGACAAGTCTTCATCGATCTTGGCGATCGGTGCTTTCTTGGTGCTTGACTCGACTTCGCGAGCTCAAGTAAGTAACCTTTATCGTTCGGGTCCATTTCGTTAAACGACTCATTATTAATGTTAATTAATTCGTCTTTTAACGCATGTGCAACTAAGGAATACGCAAAGACATTAAGATTTTCATTAAGAGCAAACTGTACAAGGTTGGTTACATTATTGAGGCTCTGGGGTTTGAGGTCCTCAATTTTAGGGAGAGGATCGGTAGATGACCAATCCATAAGGCTATAGGAAAGAGGGGGAATAGTATATCCGAAACGGTTCACCAGGTCTGCAGTCGTCAAAAGAGGGCCGATCTTGGTGTACTAGTTCCGCATAGGGTTATCAGCAATAGACTCGAACTCAGCTGGGAGGTTTTCATAGCCAGTGCCTCCATCAATCATACCCAGGAAACTGTCTCCCAAAAATAACATATTGCAATTAAGCTCTTTTATTTGGAAAGGGACTTTTATTTTTATTCTGGCTGAATATACATTTATGGATCTTCAAGCTTTCTTTGTTAGGTTGGCTTCAAAACCTTTTCCCCTGTGTCTGCCACCGTGATTATTTTATAGTCGATAAGGTCCTGAATGGCATTCTTGAGAGAGTAGCACTTGTTGGTGGAGTGACCACTGTAGCGATGGTATTCACAGTACTGGGTATGATTCCATGAGCTGGGTAATAGGTTTTGTGGTATATAATTCATGATCGGTTTAAACTTCTCATGAGCCCATAGTGTTTGGAAAATCCTAGATCTTGAAGCGGGCAAGTCATCGTAATGCCTTTGAATTTCCCTCCTTCCTTTTGGTTGGGGTGGGATTTTTGGTTGGGATTTGGTTGAATGGCTAGGTTGAACATCCTTGTGGTCTGGGAAATATTGTGCTAGGAACTGATTGTATGCGTTTCTATTTGAGGGAGGTTGTTCTTTTTCGTGCACACAAATCATTTCTTTTTTTTTTTTTTTTTGTTAGAAAGCAGGGCAGCACCTGCAGCAATTTATTAAAAGAAAAAGGATACAAACAAGAGGGGGACAACCAGCCTAACCCTTTGAACAGGGGGACAGAGGAGCCTTACCTCGAAAACGAAACTACAAAGCAAATTAATTACACTTTCTGAAAGTATGAAACCCTAACCGATCATGAATGAAAGCTTGGCGGGCTTCTCGAGGAAGATCAATCATGTGACAATAACTCTGAAAACCTTGATGAGCATAGGCAAAAGCAGCAAGCCTATCAGCGACACAATTCTGCTCACAAAACACATGCTGGATAGAATATGACCCAAGAAGAAGACCACAATCACGAAGCTCATACTCAAACTTCCAAGGGCTTTTATGAAGATGAGTTAGCACTTTAACAGCCACCATAGAATCAGATTCAACAATAACATTTGTAATATTAAGATTACGGCAGATACGAAGTCCATCTCGCAAAGCTTTGATTTCTGCTCCCGTGTTTGTACCACTACCATAAAAGGCCGAAAAAGACACAACCAAAGCCCCCTGAGAATCACGAAGAATACCCCCCCCCCCAGCATGCTGACCATGAACTACGGAACCATCAGTGTTAAGTTTGAAGAATCCTTCTTGAGGAGGAAGCCAACAGACCCAACAACCTTTCCGTTGCACTGGGGCAATAATCGGTAGACCGAGACAGTCCAAACACACTTTGGCTAAGTTAGAAGACTGAGATTTAGGTCGATAGAGCATAAACATATCCCGAAGACTGCCTTTAATACGAGAGATGATATCATCGGCCTGCATAGGAATATCCTCAAAAACGGCCTTGCATCTTGCTTTCCAAATTTCCCAACAACCAAATAGAAGAATACCCAGACAGCAAGCTCCCCACTGATTACGGCATGAACTGTCTAAAGTCCAAGTCTTGATTAAATGAAAAATAGAGCCATAAAACTTGTCCTTCTGAAACATGTTTGCAAATAGGCCCCATACCGTAATGGCAATATCCGATTGAAGAAACAAGTGAACTATAGATTCCTGACTCGGCTGGAAGCAGCAACGATATTTAGAAACAATGGGGATGCGTTTGATGTGGAGTTGTAAGTCAACTGAAACCGCCCCATTACATAGCCGCCACATAAAACAACTTACCTTGGTGGGAATCCAAGGTTGCCAGAGTTTGGAAGCCCAATTGATACGTGGAGAAGAAATCCGACAGTGCTCAAGAAAAACCGAAGAACTAAATTCTCCCGACTTGGAAAGGGAGAAAATAAATCTATCCGGGTGACTTTGATCACAAGCAATGTTCCGAATTGTTGAATGGAACTGAGATGGGACCAGATCAATAATGTGAGCAATGTCTTGAATACCTTGCTGAACAGTGAGGATAGCATCAACGGGACGCGGGCCTTCCAATATCGCCCCACACCAATTGTCTAACCAAAAAGAAACCCGCCCCTCACCAATAATCCATCGACCAAGATCAAACACAATCGGAAATTGAGACATGATGTTCTTCCATTGAGGGGCAGCCGAAATTGGACAAGAAAAACCTTTCTCTCTGTCATACTTCGAAGAAACAAACCGAGACCAAAGAGACGTTCCTTGGATGGCACTCCATGCCATCTTAGCATGAAGGGACTGCAGAACTTGGCTGAGAGATCGAATACCAAGACCACCTTCGCAAATAGGCCAACAAATAGAAGACCAAGCCACCCAATGAGAGCGAGAATGCCCAGCGGAGCTCCAAATGAAGGCAGCCATGTGAGACTCAATGCGTCGAATCACCGAACCAGGAACACGTACCGCAGCCAATGTGTGAATTGGGATGCTACTCAACATTGACTTCAACAGAATGAGCCGACCCCCCATTGATAAAAGTCGAGCTTTCCAGCCAGCTATCCTTTGAACAATCTTCTGCTCAATGTCTTCAAAGTAGGAGCTCTTAATCCTACCATAGAAAATGGGAACTCCCAAGTATCGAAGAGGGAAATCACGCTGACTGCAACCTGACCAAGCGGCTATCCTTCGAACTTTGGCAGCGGAACATGAAGAATGGGTATAGAAGCCATTCTTACTCAAGTTGATGAGTTGCCCAGAACTGATTTCGTAACGGGTGAGCAGATGACGAAGGGCCAATATAGAACGTTTGGAAGCATTACAAAATAATAGCATATCATCGGCAAACAACAGGTGAGAAATCGACACACCACCTCGGCCATGGGAATAGGGCAAAACAGCTTGATCCAGAATGGCATTATTCAGAGCTATAGAAAATACATTCTGAGCAAGAATGAAGAGCAAAGGAGATAACGGATCCCTTGACGAAGACCCCGAGACGACGTGAAAAAACCATAGGAACCACCATTTACCCGAATATAGTACCAAGAATTACCAATTAATCTGTCAATCATATCACAGAAGGCCGAATCAAAACCCATCGACACTAACGAAGCCCGGAGAAAGTCCCATTCCAGCCTATCATAAGCCTTACTCATATCAAGTTTGAAGGCCACATTACCACCCCTGCACTTCCATCCAATCCTGTGTACCAGCTCATGAGCTAGGCCAATGTTCTCCTGAATATTGCGCCCCTTGACAAAACCCGATTGTTCACAGGAAATTAAATTAGGAAGAACCGAAGCTAAACGAGAGGCTACGATTTTAGAGATGATCTTACTCGAGAAGTTACATAAGCTGATAGGCCGAAAATCCGATAAACTGGTAGGAGCATTCACCTTAGGAATCAGAATTAAAGAAGTGGCCGACAAACCCCTGTGTAACCCAGCTCCTTCAAAAAACTCCCTCACTGCCGCTAAAACATCACCCTTGATGATATCCCAACAGCCCACAAAAAAATGCCCCGTGAAACCATCCGAACCCGGGGCACTATCGGGATTGAGATCATTTATAGCCTGCCAAACCTCAGTCTCCAAGGGGGGTTGAGTAAGAAAATCATTGATTTGAGAGGATACCTTAGGTTGAACATGCTGAAATAGAGAATCATCGATAGAGTGTGCCGAAGATGTAAAAAGACTGGAAAAATGAGAAACCGCAGCCTCCCCAATAGTGTGCGCATCAGAACACCAGCTACCATCTTCCAACCTTAGCGAAATTGTGTTTGCCCGACTGCGATCCCGGAGGCTAGCATGAAAAAACGAAGAGTTCCGATCCCCATCCTGAAGCCACTGAAGCCGAGCCTTCTGTTGCAACATTTCAGAATCCCATGCCAATAACTGAGAAACTTCCTTCTTAGTATCCTCCAGTCTTCGAGCAACCACAGTGTCCCACCCTTGTTGAAGAGACAATTCTAGACTAATAACCTCATCCTGTTTAGAAGCAAGTCTCCTCTAAACGTGGCCAAAAACATTCCAGTTCCAAGCTTTAAGACTGATACGGAGGAGCTGAAGTTTTCTATGCAATATTGCCAAAGCCGAACCTTCCACCTGGATGTCCCACTGACACTGAACAAAGGTCTGAAAATCCACATGATCAAGCCACATCCGCTAAAATCGAAACAAACCTTTCAGCTTTGAGAAACACGGCAAATCTACCAAAATAGGAGAATGATCAGAATGGATTCTACTAAGATGGAGAACCCGCAGAGCAGAATAAGAAGCATTATATAAACCGTTAACTAATATGCGATCCAAGCGTTGCCATATGCGACGCGAACCTTCCTGATTATTACACCAAGTATACTGACTACCCTCATAACCAGCATCACATAGACCTGCCATTGATTGGAAAACATTAAAATCCCGAATGCCCGGCCAATCAAATCCAACACCTCCCAACTTTTCATTCGAATGAGCTATAATATTAAAGTCTCCGCCAACTATCCATGGTTCAGGAAATTTATTTGATATGTCTAATAAGCTACCCCAAAGCTCTTTACAATCCGACACATCACACTTAGCATAAACACAAGATACGAGCACCTTGTAGTTTTCCCCTATCGAGCAACGCACATTAATATGCTGAGGATGAGCACCAAAGAAATCCACCTCTATACTGTTATCCCACAACAGCCAAATATGCATATTACAAGGATTACAATGCAAAGAATGCTGGAGTTTTAATCTTTTAGCCAACTTAACAATACGATCTCCCCTCAGTTTAGGTTCTAAGATCACGAACAATTTTGTGTGGTGCTGGGACTTAAGCAAAGAAAGATACTCTCTAGTATCCTTGTTTCCAACCCCTCTAGCATTCTAGAAAATGACCGCCATAAGGAAACAATTAATTAGACGGAGCGGACGGGGCCTTGGAAGCAGCCCTAGTGCGACGTTTACTAGATTTCAGATAAACCTGTTTCTTAACTTTGTGAGACTTAGTCTTACAAAGTTTACGGAACTATTGTAGATCAAAATCTGAAGGAGGAAAATCACGTAAATCATCCACAGAATTTGACCTTGTCAATTTGTGAGTGTATCGAGGCTTGCAAGCTCCATCAAACGAAAAGGTGCGACTTAACACGCGAGGGCGTTCGTCTACCTCAACCCTAGAAACAGATTCCTGAACAGGCATGCTGAGGGAAGTCGTAACCATATGATCACCAATTTCCTTCTCGATATTCTCCATATTCTCTGTCACCTTAGTCGTTGTCACTGGGCAACCCGACAAATCCGTCGTAGGAACCTGGAAAGGAACATGGTTCGTTTCTACCAACACCGAACAATCATGTCTATCCCCTAGACCAGCTAACAACTCAAATGAGTTAGACAAAGGAGTCGGTGTTTTCTGCGCTGATAGAACATTCGGCACAGGATTCTTACATCCCTCGGATTTCCCAGAGCCAGCAATATCAATCACCTCGGCCTCAACCGGTGCCCCTTGCGAATTTTTTGCCATCGAAACAGAAGCCCCATCCCCATTTGAATTATGCTTGACTGGAGTCCAACGTTGTTGTGAAACTTGAGGTTTCGAAGAATGCATGGGAGCAGCCGTCACATTAATACCCTTTTGATGAGAACCGTCCATACCTGGAGCCGCATTCGATATATTAACAACTTTGTCACGAGTTTTTGCCGCCAAAGAATCATCTAAAGGTCGTGGCTTTATTGTGCATGGGTCGGACGTGGCAGGTGTCTTCCCTTTGTCAATAGGTGATTCACGACGTTGGCCCTTCCGACACTGAAGCTTATTATGGCCTAGCAGTCCACAACCAGTGCAAAAACGGATATTGCCCTCAAATTCCAATGACTGCCAGAACCCAGATTCCTTGCTAGTTCCAATCCAAACCCTAGTTGGTAACGGAAGAGATAGATCGACCTCGATACAAATCATTTCAGTTAAGGTTCCATGGGCCATTTGCTGGGAGTAGGTATTTGAAGGATCAAAAGGAAGGTAGTTTTCCTGATTATAGTGATAGGTATTTAGGTGAGCGAGCTTAGGGTGAGTGTCTGGGGTAGGTGTTGGATTGAGGTTATTTGGGATAATTTGGGAAATTGGATTGATATTTGGCTGTGGGTTGGTGTTTGGTTGGGTTTTGTGAGCTTGGAAGAGAATATCTTCTGTTGGGTCAGAGAAGTTTATATCTGGAAGGAGGGAATTATTAGGAGAAGGTTTTAGGCTCTTGACTTGTTGAGAGATGGTAGCGAGAGTTTCTGCAAAACTTGCTAAAAGATTGCCAACCACTTGGTTTGTTACTCTCTCCACATTAGCATCCAATTCTCTTTTCAGCCAGCTTTCGAATTCGGGGTGTGGGGCATACCCAGGAGTTTTTATTTCTAATTCCAGGGCATCCTATCCATTGCTAGTTTATGCCACAGTCTGTTTGTTCTTGGCGGTCATTCTGTCCAAATTTGTATTCTCCAAACTGATTCTGACTTTTTCTGTTCTGACCCTGATATTCTCTGATCTGACCCTGTGCCTGTATCCCGTATCAAACGACCGTCTCTGCCTTTCCAAATTCGGGCCAGGTTTCTGAGGAGAAGGGGTTTGAGGTATCAGAAGGGATTGGCTGAAGGCTTTTGGGGTTATGAGTACAGTGTGCCTTTATTATTAGTATTTTGTATTATTATTCATTTTCCCTACAATTGATCGGACAAGCACCCGCTTTGTTTTGACAGTCTCAGGATTATTCCTGGAATAGTAGATTCTTTCTCCAGAGTATAGGACCCTCGTATTCCACCTACCTTTCGACTCCCCAAGATTGGACTAATCTCAGGCGAAGAGCTTATACTCTTTTCAGGATCCACCATTCAAATGGTCTAGGCCGAATATCATAAAAATTATTGGTCAGCCCCTGTGCATTTTTTTATTTGCATTTTTTTTTTGCTTCCTTTCTTTTTTTGCAATAGGGATTGGTCAATAACTTAGAGATATAAAAACCGATCAGTCAGTCAAGTGTCCTAAGAAACTATATGTAACTAACGTTGGCTGATGCAGGGGGTAGCCTAGCCATGGTGTAGGGTAGCAATTCGAAATATTTTTACGTGTGTACGCATGTGTGCGGTATCTAAAAAAACAGTAAAGTTTTTTTTTCTTTTTCAGATATAAAGCAGTAAATAAAAGAAGATATAGTCCGTCTTTCTGTTCTTTGTGGATTTTCTCGGCTTATTTAGTTTGAGTCCTCGAAAGGACAGCGCGAGCAAGCATCCATTCAGATCAAGAAATAGAAAGAAAAATGGGGAATCTATATATTCCTATTAATTACATATAAATGACAGAATGAAAGAATATTTACATATTTTTACGTGAAATAACTAGATAAAACATAAATAAGATATAACAAGGCAAAGCAAAAGGCAAGCAATAATAAGCCCCTTGTTTTTTTATCCTGCATGAAATTCTATTTTATTCTTCTTCTTTTTTGACTTTTTTTAATATATTCGCAACGGTACCCAAAACAAAGTTGTTGCAAGTTTATGGTTATGCACAAATATATATACAGATATATAAAAATGCAATATTCAAAATGTTAAATAAATATAATAAGCATATTTTAGTCAAAAAGAAAAGAATTTTTTTTTCTATTTTATGAAAATAAGTCTAGCCCTCCATTTTTATTTTTCTATAAAATAAAAACGACTTCCCCAGCAGAGTCACCATTGTGAGTGCCCCGGATATTTATTTCTCACCCCTCCCACTGATGAAAAGGGCGGGTGGTTTCGAAATGAACCATTTAACGCGTGAAATACGCTTGGCCTCGGTGTGGACTCAAAATGTAAAACAAAGTCGCCATCTTTATTTTAAGGAAAATAAAGAAAAACCAAAATGTAACCAGATTTGTAAAGGGTTCGAAGACTAAGTTACGAGGTGGGAAGGTGTTAGGCACCCAACTCGCCCTTTCGGTCTCAAAAGTGTTTTTTTGGCTAAAATATGCTTTTATTATATTTATTTAACAAATGAAATAAAACATTTAAATAAAATATATCTGTACATATATTATTACAATGCTTGCTACAGCCTCCTTTTGGGAGTTACAAATACATTTATAAAAAATTGACCATAATAATGGCTCTTTTTAGTGCTATCTCTTATAGATTTTCGAGCAGCACAACTGCTTATATTGCTTACATTTTGTTGCTTAAAAATAACACTTTTATATAAAAACTTTAAAAGGCTTACCTCTTGAAGCGTTGGTGTGCTCGCTCTGTCCTTCAGGGAAAGGGAGTTTTTTTGTTGTTGTGTTGTTGTAGGGATTCGGACAGAGTGACTGCTTCCGAAAGCTACTTTCTGGCGCCGGGAACCGGGCGGAGCAACTGCTTGTATTTGTGATGTTGTTTGTTTGCTGTTGGCAGAATTTGGGCAGAGCAACTCTCGAGGATTCGGGCAGAGCAACTGCTTGCTTTGGGATTTTTCGACTGGAGGAATAGGGTGGAATCCTAGCGGGGTAGCTAGGCTTCACTTTGACCGGATGGTTTTGTGTTTAAGGGAGATTTGGTGGAGCTTCGAGGCTAGAGGAGGAAAACTCTCGAGGCGTTCTCTCATAACTCACTATGGAGGAATTTAATTGCGTGATCGCGGTGTGTGAACTGTGTGCGTAAACTGTGAACGATGTTCATTCACTGAAGCTAGGGCCTTTTATTTATAGGATGGGAGAAGGCTTCCTTCGTCGTTAAGATTTATCATTTTGTGCTTCATTGGCTTGTACCGCGCGCTGAGAGAGTTGCACCAAAAGCGAAATGCTACAGTGCATTTGGCACTATTAGGCGCCACCCATAGGAGATGTGGGCGTCGCACTAGGGAGCATTGTGGGTGGTGCCAGGCTCCTTTTTGTCCTCCTTTTTGACACTTTGGCCCCCTACATTTCACTATTTGCGCATCCTACTTTTTCTTTTGCATTTTTAACCCTGTAACTTGACATTTGTTAGTGTTTAACACATCTTGATATCTTATGTCAAGATTACATATCAGAGGTACGAAATTGGTGTGTCTACACTACCGCTGCCTCCTTTCATGGTGGGCACTTCGCACAAACTGGACATGCTGAGGGTAGCGTCTAGATTCTGGTCGACGCAAAGCCACCTTTTTAATTTTTCCTTGAATGAGATGTGTCCCACATTTGAGGAATTCTGATCTATGGTGGGAATGCCGACCATCGGGCCCATTGATGTGCCTTCTATACGGAGACGTCCCTTCATGGCAATAAGGGAATTATTTGGCTCGACCCATGCTGCAACTCCAGATTTTTATAATGGAGTTAATTTTGATTTGATTGTTCTTCCCCTACCTATACTGAATATAGGGAAGATCCAGTATATTCACGGCGTTGGCCGGCTGCCCTCTTTCTGTGTGTAATAGGGAGGTATCTCCTCGTGGGTCAACCCAGATTTATCGATGTGCATGTTGTTGATCTGGTCTTGCAAGCTCGGGAGCGTCGGGTGAATATTGTCCCGATCATTTTGGCCGAGACTCTGATTGGCCTGGACGCTTTTTCGACCGGCGACAAAGTTTTTCCTTCTGGTAGCCCCATTTTGATCCATTTGTGGTTGGAGGAACATATTAACTGGCTGATGACCCCTGAGCTTGTAGAGGGAGTTTATAATCCCGGCGCTATAGCTCTCACGACCATTATCGCCATGATCTGTCTATGGAGCTTGATTGGATAGAATACTTTCTGCGTATCGGCTCCATGGAGATAATCTGGGTGATCAGCCATTAGTGAATTTGCCACTTTTTTCTGTTTACTAGGGCTTATGCCCAGATCATCTTGCCTAGTCTCCAACAGACCACTTTTATCTAGCGTAACGAGTCCTCCGTCAGTTTTGCAGAGAGCAGATTCTCCCGGACGTGATCCGTCCTCTGATAGAAGTTTTGCGGATGGAAAGAGATATGGGCGATCTCATCCGTGACATGAGGGAGATTGATTATCCCATGCAGGCCTCAGCTTACGCTTTTGTTGAAAATATGCTTTTATCCCATAAGTATCTAGCATGGGTGCTGCTTGCTGTTGAGGAGCATTCCCATGTGATTAGGCACGTGCTGAGGAGGATCCTCTCTAGGCAGGTAACCAGCGGCATAGATGCTCGACTGATGGAGATCGGCGAGGATTTGGAAAGTTCAAGGCTGGTGGTTCCTCAGGCCTTACAAGAGGAATTTCAATGAGTACACGACCTTGGGGCTCAGACGGCACATGATCCTAACAAGGCGGGACCCAGTAATGCGCCTCCTAGATTGAGCAATGCGAGTCGGTAGAGTAATCCCCGACGGACTGATGAACCTAGCCCAAATCAGGCTGGTAGACGAAGCACTGTTCACAGAGATGATGGTGCCGGCCCAAGTCGCCCTGCTATCTAGGATAATGGTGATGCTAACAATGAGGAGGAGGATAACTCTGAAGGTTCTCATGCCGATAAGACTGGGGCCTCCTCTGCACCTCGCAGAAATATTTGGTCTCGGCTAGGATGTCGCAGACGTTGAGGGAGCGTTTCTGGGCTGCATAGAAAAGAAAGGGATTTGGGGGGCTATATAAGCAATTTATATATAGGCACCTGCACAGAAATAAATGATAATCTAAATATCTTAAACACCTATTCCTCAGTTGCACCTTATAGATTTATATTTTGGTGTGTTTTCATTATTCCAAGCCCTGTCGTGGTTTTTCTTTTAGTCAGTTAAAGACCCGAGATGAGCTGTCTTCCTTGTTGTAAAAAGTCATTTTCCTGTGGTCAACATGTCTGATACATGTTTGACATTTGCTTGTGCGAGAACCGGAAGATGTTGAAGACTTTGTCTGCTGGAGATAAAATGCTAGAGACTGTTTTCTCTCTCCTTTCTCCTGGTTTTTCTTTTATTTTGCTCTAACTTTTGCCTAAACTACCCTTTCGGATTTCAATCTAGCGAGCCCTTATTCTTATTGCATATATCTCTCTTTTTTCTTTTGCTCAAATTTTTGCCTAAATCGCCCTTTCGGGTTTTCAATCTAGCGAGCTGGAGAGAGATACAGTAGCCAGATATTTTTGATTCATGCATAATATCTCTTGAGTTTGTCCATGTTGAAGGGCTGAATGAGGTCTTCCCTATCTTGGTTGGTAAGGAGCACCGAACCTCCTGACTGAATCTGTTTGACAATGTAGGGTCCCATCCAAGGAGACTTCCATTTTCCCCTAGTGTTGACATAACTAGGGGGTTTTCGCGAAGTACCAGGTCTCCTACTTGGATACTATGGCCTTTGACTTTTTTGTTGAATGCTCGAGCTATTCATTTTTGATATGCTCGAGTGTGTTCTAAAGCTAGCAATCGGCGTTCATCTAACAGGCTAATACTTCATAGCGCTGTTTGACCCATTCAATTTCAAATACATCTAATTCCATCATAACCCTTAATGATGGGACTTCTATTTCGATAGGCAGCACTATCTCCATGCCGTAAGCTAAAGAATAAGGGGTAGCCCCGGTAGGTGTGCGGATCGAAGTTCGATAGCCCCAGAGGGTAGCGGCATCTTTTCTGGCCAGTCTCTTCCTGTTTCAGCCATTTTTCTAATAATATTTCTAACGTTTTATTGGCTGCTTCGACAGTACTGTTTGCCTGTGGTCGGTACGGGGAAGACTTATGTCTCTGGATTTTGAATTCATCAAGCAATCGGTTTACGTCCCCTTCAAAGCGCGTACCATTATCAGAAATTATTTCGAAAGACACCCTGTATTTGTATATGATATTGGTTTTGACGAATTTGGACACCTTTCTGGCATTCAGCACTTTGTAGGAAGAGGCTTCTACCCATTTTGTGAAGTAATCGACAGCTACCAGGACATATTCATGGCCATTGGATCCTTTTAGGTGAATTTGCCTATGACGTCAATACCTTATGTTGAGAAGGGCCAAGGGGTTGTGGAGTTGTATAGTGTATGCGGGGGAACGTGTTGCAGATTTGCGAAGCGCTGACATTTATCACAATGATCCACCCACCGGATACAGTCTGTTTCTAGCGTACTCCACTAGTACCCTTGTCTGATTATTTTCTTTGATAGCATATGCCCATTCATGTGTGACCCACAAGTACCACCGTGTAGCTGGTCCATGACTTGCTCGACTTTAGCCTGATTGATGCATAACAGGTTTAAACTTTGGTAGTGCCTTTTGTATAGACTACCTCCACTGATTACGAATTGCGATGCCCACCTTCGTAGGGAGATTTTCCATCTTCTGTCTAGGTTGGGTGGATAAACCCCTTTCTGAAGTAGATTCATAATGTCTAGGTACCAGGGTTCACTATCCTTTTAAGGAGTGGCATCAATTCGGAAGCAATAGGCAGGAGTGGTCTTTTTCCCAACTACAAATGGTTGGACGTTCATTTCTGTGGGAATTTTGACCAACGAGGCTAGAGTGGCTAAGGCATCAGCAAATTTATTTCTATCTCGCGATAGATAATGAAACGAGAAATTATCAAATTCATGTTGCCAAGGCTGTTAATCGAGCGTGATATAGCTGTAGCCGGGGATCCTGTGTTTTCCACTTCCGTTCGACCTAGTTTACAATTAGGGCGGAGTCACCGAAGACTTCCAAATCCTAGGTTCCTTTTCGGAGAACCTCTTCCAGACCAGTGATGCAAGCTTCATGTTCAGCAGTGTTGTTTGAGCATTCAAACTCTAGTCTTATGGCCAATGGAGTGTGGAAGTCTCTGGATCAATTAGCAGGATTCCTATGATGAACATTCTCTTGTTGGCAGCCCCATCAAAGAACATTTGCCACTTGGTGTCATGATCTGTAATTTCCAAGACACCTTCATCTGGGAAGCTTGGCTCAGATACATCTTCTGATTCTAAAGGTAGGTCAGCTAAATGGTTTGCGATCACGTTGCCTTTGATAGATTTGAGCATGACGTAAGTGATGTCAAATTCGTTGAGGAAAAATGACCATTTAGCCAATCTGTTGGAGAGTGATGGCTTTCCAAAGATGTATTTTATGGGGTCCATTCTGGAGATGAGTTTGATGGACCGGGCTTGTAAATAAGTTTTGAGCCTCTGTGTTGCCCAGGCTAGACCGGTGCAGCTTTTTTCTAAGGTCGAGTATTTTAGCTCACTTCCTTGCAACTTCCTACTTATGAAGTATATGTCATTTTCAATGTAGGAGTCTTCTTTTTCTTGTGCGAGTGTAGCCCCTACTGCCGTGTATGTGACAATAAGGTATAGGAGGAGGGGTTTATGTGTATGAGGAGGAGCTAGCACGGGTGGGCTGGCAAGGTATTTTTTGACTTTTTCGAAAGCTAGCTGGCATTCCTCTTCCCAAACTCGATTAGTGTCTTTTTTCAGGAGTTTGAATAGTGGCTCACATATGGAGGTTAGCTACCTGATGAAGTGACTAATGTATTACAATCAGCCCAAGAAACCTTTAACTTCCGTTGGGGTTTTTTGTTGCGGCATGTCTATGATGGATTTTATTTTGGCTGGTTCTATTTCTATGCCCTGCTTAGTTACCATGAACCCTAAGACTTTGCCCTTGGTAACTCCGAATGTGCATTTGGTCGGGTTGAGCTTCATTTGGTGTTTTCTTAACCTTTCGAAGAATTTTCGAAGGTCTTTGGCATGAGCACCATCTGTATTGTCAAAATGCATAATCATATCGTCCTTGTATACCTCAACTTCTTTATGTATCATATCATGGAAGAGGGTAATGGCGGCCCTTTGGTATGTAGCCCCAACGTTTTTCAGCCCAAATGGTATAACAGTGTAGCAGTAAGTTCCCCAGGGGGTGATGAAAGAAGTTTTTTTTCCTGGTCTTCTGCTGCCATTTTGATTTGACTGTAGCCCAACATGCCGTCTACGAAGGATCTTATCTTGTGAGAAGCCACAACGTCTACCACAATATCAATGTTGGGTAGAGGGAAGTCATCTTTGGGCGATGCCTTGTTGAGGTCGCGGAAATCCACACAGATCCGAACCTTTCCATATGCTTTTAGAACAGTCACTATGATCGACAGCAAAATTGGGTATTCAACTACCCGGATTAACTTGACGTGTAGTTGTTTCATGATTTCTTCTTTTACTTTTAGTGACTATTCTGGCTTGATTCGACGGAGTTTCTACTTGACCGGCCTTGCATCGGGGTATGTCGGGATTCGATGCTCAACTATGGTTGGATCCAACCCAGGCATGTCTTCGTAAGACCATGCAAAGACGTCTACAAATTCTCGGGGTAGACTGACCAATGCTGTTCTTTCTGACCCTTGCAGGTAGCTGCCGTTTCTGACCTCTTTGATTTCACTATTCAGCCCCAGATTAACAACAGACAAGTCTTCTTCTATCACTGATGATCGGTGTTTTTCTTGGTGTTTGACTGACTTGGTGAACTCAAGTAAGTAACCTTTATCATTCGGGTCCATTTCGTTAAATGACTCATTATAAATGCTAATTAATTCACCTTTTAACATAGGTGCAACTAAGGAATACGCGAAGACATCGAGATTTTCATTATTAATAGCAAACTGTATAGGGTTGGTTACATTACTGAGGCCTTGGGGTTTGAGGTCCTCAGTTTTAGGGAGCGGACCGGTAGATGACCAATCCGTAAGGCTAAAGGAAGGACGGGGCATAGTATATCCGAAATGGTCCACCAAGTCTGTGGTCGTCAGGAGAGTGCCGGTTGTAGTGTACCAATTCTACAGGGGGTTATCAGCAATGGACTCAAACTCGGTCGGGAGCCTTTCATAGCTAGTCCATCCGTCAATCATTCCCAGGAAACTATCTACCAGAAAGTCATCATCTAACAGGGCCAAGGCACAGTCATCTTGATCTATAGTCCAGGTGTTCTCAATTGTGAAAGTTTTATATGCAGGGCTACGGGGCTCCATGGTAACCTATTTCATTTCATCAGTGGCGAGACTGACGTCTTCGAAGATTTCCCAACCAGGGCGTCTCTTCCCATTTTGGTCTAACCATGGTTCGGGAAACATGAGATAGGCATGTGTTTCTCCCTTCCTTACAAAGTATCCATTTAATGTTTTTCTTTATGGTTGTAGAAGAGGATCTATGTAAGGACGCTTTTCTCGTTTTGCCTTGCTTTTCTCACGTTTCTGTCTCATGATTGCGGCTAGCTCAGCTGGCGTGGGTTTATATCATAGACCAAATGGAGGGATTCATTCCTTAAGTTCATCTTGGACTATGTTAATAAACCCCTGCTATTTTTGTCAAGACCCAGACCAGGCATATAATTCATTCTTCGGAGCATGTTTAATGGGACCATATCTACGAAGACTATGATTTTCTTTCCAGTAATATCAGTTTCCCGCTCGCATTCAATGGCGTTGACTCTGGCTTGAGGGATAACCTCGAAACCACTGAGGAAGATACACGTGTCATCGTGATCTATTTCTAGGATTGGGATGTCCCTATTTTCTTTGTTTTCCACGATCATATCGGCAAGTATGATTACTATGTGGTTATCGTGGATAAATTTGACACGTTGATGCAGTGAGAAGGCTACCCCTTTCACCCCATGGATCCAAGGACGTCCCAACAATAAACTGAAAGTAGCAGGAATGTCTAGGTCTTGGAACTCAACTGACATAGAAAGCAGTCCAATAGTCATCATTAAAGTTACCACCCCTAGGACACATCGACTAGTGTTGTCGTATGCCCTTACTGTCTGCGATGAAGGAGTCAGCTCTGATATCTTTGTTCCCAGTTTGACTAGCGTACTTGTGGGACATACATTCAAAGATGAGTTGTTATCTATCAAGACTCGGGGAACCCTTTTTTCCATGACCCCCACGGTGATGTGGAGAACATCAATGTGGTTAGTTCCTTCTCTTAGCAGATCTAGATCAGTAAACATAATCATATTTCCAAAGTGTATGTTTCTGATCATTTGGGTGAGCTCATTTGGAAAGATTTCAATAGGGATGATTTCCTGACTTAGGGATTTGGCCAGCGTATCACGATGGGTTTCGGAAGCACATAGCAAGCCCTATATAGATATCTTTGCTTGGGTTTTCTTCATCTGAGCTAATAGGGTATCTTCCATACTCTTAGCCCCAGTATCTGTTTCTTTGTCTTTGCCAAAGCGGTCACCACTTTCTTGGTTTGGTTGGTATGCCCGACCAGATCTGGTGAGGTGGCTGACATCCCCACCGACCCAAGTGGCTTTTTCAGTGTTGCTGATATTTTGGTTACCCAGGATAGTATCCTAAGAGAGCATGTTGCAGCTAGGCTCTTTTATTGGTAGAGAGAAAGGAACAATGGTATATGGTAATGGCTTTTCATTCCTTTCAAATTTGGGTACACAAATTTCTTTATCAACCTCAATCATATTGATTTCAGGTAAAGGGTTATTGACTACATTTGGCCTGGGGGAGGTTTCTCGATGACCTTATCATCTATCAGGTCTTTGATAGCATTCTTGAGGTGACCACTGCAGTGATGGTATTCAATATACTGGGCATAGTTCCATGAGTTAGGCAAACGATTCGGCGGCCTGTAGTTTTCCATAGGCTTTAGCACTCCCTGTGCCATCAGTCCTTGCAATATCAAAGATTGAGGGGCTTGCAATTCATCATAATGCCTATTCCCTCTGTTTGGACCCCTGAAATTTTTGTTTGGACCATTATTTCCACCTACTGTATTGATGGACCTATCTGCTCCATAGGACCATGGTACAGTGTTGTAGCTCTGGGTAGGGAAATTGACTGATGGCATAACATGCATATTTCCCACCATGTTAACAGTTGACCCTGATGTGGCTGTCTTTCCTTTTGAATAGCGGAAAGAATTGGGAGGTGTACCGACTTTTAAATGTCCAGTTCGTATATCTTCGTCGATATGGATCCCTATTTCTACTATTTCTTTGAAATTGCTATAGGGGAGATACCGCATATGTTCCAGGTAAATGGCTTGGAGGTTTCTGATGAACATCCTGGCTGGTTCAGCTGGATCAGGCCTGTCCAACGTCTGATCTATTTTTCTTTTCCAACTGGCTGCAAAATCTGCGCAGGTTTCCTTTTCCCTTTGGGTGCATGCCTCAAGATCTCTTTTATTTTCAGAGGTGGTATTGTCTTTGTACCTCTTTAGGAACTCCTCTACTATTTGGTCCCAAGTGCTCATGGTGCTATTATTTACTAGCATTAGCTATTGCTTAGCTGCCCCTATCAAGATGAGATGGAAATTGGAGGCCATGGCTTCGAAACTAGCCCCTCTTGACTGCATGCCTGTAGAGTAAGATTTTAGTTGAGAGATAGGGCATCTAGTCCCATCGAATTTTTCTATGTCGGGCATTTTGAATTTTGAGGGTAGTGTAGCCGAAGGCTGCAATGCTAATGTCCATGTAGAAAATTCCCCTTTATTTAGGACTTTGAGCATCATTCCTTTTAGATTCTCCATATTTGCCTCTAGTTTGGTGGGAGGTGGTGTTGGGTTTTGGTATATATTGGAAGGGTTATGGGTAAAGAGTTTTATTCCTTGTGGAGGCATTTGGTAGGGATTTTGAGGAGGTAGGTTACTGGTAGGAGCTAGGTTCCGGTATATATTGGAGGGATTGGGAGCGACTGGGTTTATTCCTTGTGGAGGCATTTGGTAGGGATTTTGAGGAGGTGGGTTATTGGTAGTTTCAGCTTGACGACCAAAATCATTAAAAGGTAAATAGGTCTTTACTTGCCCTTGCTGGGTATAGCTTCTGGGGTCCATATGTGGGACTATTTTGAAGTGGATTGGTGATGGGAAATGGAAGGTCATTTGGATTTTGGGGCATATTGGTGTTGGGAAAAGGATACGGTGGATTTGGTGAGGAAAGGTTAAAATTTGGGTAATAGGGATTTGGTGGAAATTTTGGGTTTGAAATATTGATGTTTGGTGGTATGTTAGTGTTTGGTTGAGGGTTTGGGTTTAGAGGAGCATGAGAAGTAGATGCTTCTTAAGGGGTTGCATGAAAAGTGGTTCCCACACCACTAGGGTCTTGGACCTTGCATGAGGTTTGCTATCTAGTTTAATATGCGATCAGTTCGTGCATCCAAATTTTGATCTAACCACTGCTGCATAGCCGGAGTTAGAGCATACCCTGGAGCCCCTGTATCAGTACCCACTGCAGACTGTTCATTCTCGGTGGCCATTCTGCCCAAATCTGTACTTTCTGAACTGTCCCTGATAATTTATTATCTGATTCTGATATTTTCTGATCTGACCCCCGTACATGTATCCGTATCAACCGACCGGTGCTATCTCTTCCTTTCCAAACTCGGGTCAGGTTTCTGAGGAAAAGGGGTTGAAGGTATCAGGAGGGAAGGTTTCGGGCTTTTTGGGTTCAAGCACAATGTGCTATTATTATTATTATTATCATTTTTTTATTATTAATCATTTTTTCCTAAGATTGATCGGACAAGCACCCGCTTTGTTTTGACAGTCTCGGGACTATTCCTGGAATAGTATATTCTTTCTCCAGAGTATAGGACCTTCGTATTAGACCTACCTTTCGACTCCCCAAGATTGGACTGATCTCATGCGAAGGGTCTATACTCTTTCCGGGATCCACCATTCAAATGGTCTAGGTTGAATATATATATATATATATATATATACTAAGTAAATATATTATAATTGATTATTAATTAAATATTATAATCATTAATATATGGATATATATTGTCATATTTATTTAAAATGTACTTAAACATCGTATTAACCCTTAAATTGCTTATTGTTTCAAATTCTTATACCTTTGTTAGACATGGAATCTAGAGGTAAAGGAAAAGGGAGGGGTCATCCCATGAAGAACACGCGTCTGTTGCCTACGTACATTACAGGGACATAGCCAGTGATCCCAGATATAGATGATGCTTCCGGTGAGTCAGCCTCATTGCCACAGAGCCATATTCCACTTGTTCCAGGCGCAAAGATTGATGTACATGTCATCGATAATACGTAAGTAGACACATAAATATTTTTATTTTGGCTTTGTTAGTCTAATATTTAGTTACATTTGTTTCAGCTTAACGTTACTTATTTAATTTGGCTTTACGTTACTTATTTGTCACAGATTTGTACGATGACATTATCGTCAGCATTCCCCTTCTACCTTTTTGGGGAATCTTGTTCGTTCGCGTCCTCAACCTTCATTTTGGCCCACATATGGAAAGGTGGATAAAGCCGAAAAAGATGTTTGGTGGAATGAGTTTCAGGTATTATGTTTAAGTTTTAGCTATTTGTATTTCATAATTAGCTTAATGTTATTGTTATTTATGCGGAATTGTTTAATTTGCAGCAAAGTACACATGGTTAAATTGTGATGATGCTACCGCCTTCAAAGCTTTTGGTGACATGTGCAAAACTCGATACAAGGACATCATTACTATGTTAAAGCGTCAATGGAGTGAGAACAAGGATATGGCGCCGCGAGTAATATTCCCAAGGGAGATTTGGAGCCAATGGGTAGCCCACTGGGAAAGTGAGAAAGTCCTAGAGACCTCTGAAAAGGCAAAGAAGAATAAAGCTAGCACCTCAGGGAACGGGACAAAGCATACGACGGGATCTATTAGTGTAACTGAGCATTATTAACGAATATGTACTTTTACTTTTAATTTATTTAGTTACATTTGTATTAGTTTTACGTTTCTTATTGTTTGAACATGTATAGTTGGATAGTCATGTTGATGCTATAAAAGGATTAACTTTAATTAATATACATGGTTTATATAGCTTGTTTATGTTGTTAAAATCGTTGGGGTGGGAGGTGTTGGTGTAGATATATGTAAATTATGGGGGGTGTTAGTGCTTTATTTTGTTACATTTGTATTAGCTTTGCATTACTTATTGTTTCAACTTGTTTAGTTAGGTAGTTATGTTGATGCTATGAAATCCATGTCTTTAATTAGTATATATGGTTTATAATACAGTCAATTACATTTTTAAACGGTGTGCCGGGTCAAAGAGAACAATAATTCAAAAACAGAGGGAGTACTTTTTTTGTGACTGTAATGTATAATGTAGTGGATAATCAAAAGATGTAGTGGAAACAACACGATTTTAAGATAGATATTCGTCTCCATTTGAAAAATCTAATTATTAAAGGGATATATTAATGTCATTGGAGTTAGTCATAATTACAAAATACTTAACCACAAGTAATGTGCTTATAATACAAGTGGAGAGTAATGATAAAATATTATCGAAATCATAAGCATAATTTTTGAAAGTGGACTCTTAAAATGTAACATCCAAAAAAATAGTACAATAGACTCTTTCCCTGGATGTTGGAACGGAGTGAGTATTTGTTAATGATTTATTGTTTTTCTAAAATTATAGAACAAGTAAATTACATTGGATTTGAGACTAATCTTCGCTTGAGTGCTCGCCTTATTGAATCAGTCTCCGACCCGAAAAAAATTGTAACTTAGTGATAGTTGGACACTTACAAGACCTTCAACTAAATGATTGCTCTATTCATGAACTCATCATTGGTGGTCAAATTACTGAGTCAACCCATTGAATTAAATTATAATCCTTCCGTCCAAAATGGGTGTTATTTTTTAATTTTTCATAAAAATTAAGAAAATTAACTTTTGGATTATTTTATTAGCACACATCATATGTATATTAATGTCTTTAATGCATACATACAACATTATAAGTCCACACTATTATAAAGTAACCACAAATTTGAACAATGAGTGTATGAGAGAAAAAGAGAGAGAGATATTTATTCAGAGTAGAAATCGTCTGTACAATAACCTTACATTGTTCGGTATTTATAACCGAGCAATGAACGAAGATGTCTGCCAATTCGTCGGCCAATGTTGACAAACTATGCCAACCTACATATGCTAGCTATGTAGCCATCCTACCTATGTTCATTTATTACATAACACTCCCCCTTGAACATAGCAGTAAGTTGACTAAGTGTGTCTCGTTAAAAACATTTAAGTCGAAAAACCCAGTGGGGGAAAAATCGGACATAAGGAAAAACGTACACAACTTAAATCTGAATTGTGTGCATGGGCTGTCTCGTTAAAAACCTTTTCATGGAAAACCCAGTGGGAAAAAACCATGATAAAGGGAAAAAGAGTACAGCCATATATGCTCCCGCTTGAACTGACAAGGGTCAAGAGAAATCACCTTTGTAAATCTCGTAGGTTTCGCATCCCAATATTGTGAACATGATTTCTAAAGGTTGTAGTGGGGAGTGCCTTCGTAAATAAATCTGCAGCATTATCACTTGATCGAACATATTGGATGCTGACCTCTTTCTTCTTTTCAAGTTCCTGAGTGTATAAAAAGAGCTTCGGGGGGATATGTTTGGACCTGTCACTTTTGATGTATCCCTCTTTACTTTGGGCGACACATGCGGCATTGTCTTCAAATAATATTGTCGGGTCTTTGTTGACAGGTAGTCCACTGGTATTTTGAATATGCTGAGTCATAGATCGAAGCCATACACACTCTCGACGGCTTCATGAAGTGCGATCATCTCAGGATGATTTGACGATGTAGCAACTAGCGTTTGCTTTTGAGAACGCCAGGAAATTGCAGTACCACCCATCATGAAGACATAGCCGGTCTGTGATCTGGCCTTATGAGGATCAGACAAATAACCCGCATCTGCAAAACCAACCAGTTCATCCTTTGATCCTTTGGGATAAAATAATCCAAAATCGATCGTCCCTTGAAGATAACAAAATTTATGTTTGATACCATTCCAGTGTCTCTGTGATGGAGATGAACTATATCTTGCTAATAGATTTGTAGCAAATGCTATATCCGGTCTGGTACAATTAGCAAGGTACATGAGAGTTCCAATAGCACTTAAGTATGGTACTTCAGGACCAAGTATCTCTTCATTCTCTTCACAAGGACGAAATGGATCTTTTTCAACATTCAGTGATCTATTAATCATGGGGCTAGTGAGAGGGTTTGCCTTATCCATATAAAAGCGCTTCAAAATCCTTGTAGTGTAATTTGATTGGTGTACAAATTTTCCACAATGCAAGTGTTCTATTTGTAAACCAAGACAGTATTTGGTCTGCCCAAGATCTTTCATTTCAAATTCGCCCTTTAGGTAATCAACTGCTTCTTGGATTTCCTTGGGAGTTCCAATGATATTGAGATCATCTACATATACAGTGATAATTGCAAATCCAATTGTCGTATTCTTTATAAAGACACATGGACATAATTGATCATTCACATATCCGTCTTTCAACAAATGCTCACTTGAGCAATTAAACCGCATGCGCCCGGATTGCTTCAATCCATACAGTGATCGTTGTAGTTTAATTGCACATAATTCTTTGGGCTTTGAGGTCAGTGCTACAGGCACCTTAATTCCATCAGGAATTCTCATATAGATATCGGCATCTAATGACCCGTATAAATAAGTCGTTACAACATCCATGAGATGCATATCTAGATTTTTCGAAATCGATAAGCTGATTAGATATCTGGACGTAATAGCATCCATTACAGGAGAATACGTTTCTTCATAATCAATTTCAGGCCATTGGGAAAAACCTTGTGCAACAAGGCGAGCCTTGTATCTCACAATCTCATTTTTTCTCATTTCACTTTCAAACAAAAATCCATCTGTATCCAATGGGTTTCACGCTTCAAGGTGTGAAGCGATAGATCCAAATACTTTTCGTTTATTCAGCGAATTTAATTCAACCTTCATGGCATCTATCCATTTGATCTTGTCATGCCTCTTTTGACATTGAATCTGATTTTGGTTCGGGATCATCAGTCCCGTCATTAATTTCTTGGGATACCGAATAAGAGAATATATCATCAATATTCTCCATTTCATCTCGGTTCTATATTTTTCCATTACACATGTAATTAATGGAAATCTCATGGTTATCATTGCCTGCAGGGCTTACTAGATTTGCATGATCGTGTGTTTCTTCTGGAACAATTTCACGATCATGTGTTTCTTCTTAAACACTTTCATGTGATTAGGGATTTTCAATCACTTTCTTTTTGCGAGGATTTTTATCCTTTGAACCAATGGGTCGTCCACGCTTCGGGCGTGTCTTAGATTCATTTGCCATTTTATCATTTGGTAGCCCTTTTGGTATTTCAATTCGGGCGGGAGCATTTATAAGCAGCTACATGTGACTTTGTCACTCTCTTTGTATCTATAAATGCATCGGCAATTGATTTGCTACATTTGTAAATGTATGATATTTTGAACTTCCAGTTCACGTT
The DNA here is from genome assembly GCA_013146195.2 of Codonopsis lanceolata. Taxonomy (NCBI): domain Eukaryota; kingdom Viridiplantae; phylum Streptophyta; class Magnoliopsida; order Asterales; family Campanulaceae; genus Codonopsis; species Codonopsis lanceolata. The sequence continues at coordinate 96,851,883 of CM028377.1, forward strand.
GCTTTGTGGGAGGGTCAAGGTGTAATAACGATGATGTGCACCATTTGATCTCTCTTCCCACTTGTTTCCCCTCTTCACCTAAAGGTGGAAACTTGTCTTCATTAAAATGGCAATCGGCAAAGCGTGCCGTAATAACGTCACCCATTTTTGGTTCAAGATATTTTATTATAGAAGGGGATTCATACCCAACATATACTCCCAATCTCCTTTGTGGTCCCATCTTTGTGCGTTGTGGTGGAGCAATTGGTACATATACCGCACAACCAAAAACTCTTAGATGGGATAGATTCGACTCTCGCTTAGAATGCCAGCGTATTGAGTACTTGTGATATGCACTTGGCACAGGCGAATCGGTCTGTGCATGTAAACAACATGACCCCATACGTAAGTAGGAAGCTTTGTTCTCATCATTAATGGTGCGGCAATGAGTTGAATACGTTTGATCAACGATTCAGCCAAACCATTTTGTGTATGAACATGGAGCTACTGGATGTTCAACATCAATCCCTATTGCCATACAATAATCATTGAATGCTTGAGATGTAAATTCACCAGCATTATCAAGTCTAACTTTCTTGATCATATAATCTGGGAATCGTGCTCTCAGTTTGATTATTTGTGCAAGGAACTTGGCAAATGCCGTATTGCGAGCTGATAATAGACATATGTGCGACCATTTGCTAGAAGCATCAATTAATACCATAAAGTATTGGAATGGTCCACTTGGTGGATGGATAGGTCCACATATATCACCCAATTCGTTCCAAAAGCGATGGTGATTCATATCCAACTTTAGTTGGTGATGGTCTAATTATCAACTTTCCTTGAGAACAAGCCTCACAATGGAGTTCATTAGATTGAAAAATCTTCTGGTTTTTCAATGGATGACCACTAGAATTCTCAATAATTCTACGCATCATTATTGATCTGGATGCCCCGATCGATCATGTCAAGCTTTAAATGTTTGATAAACTTGGTTTCTTTGTAGAATATGATTCAATATTCTTATGATTGTACTATACCAAGTGATAGAGATGGCAATTTTCCAATATACACTTGTTTCCGAAGTGTTTGAGGTAATGCAAAGAGATAGTCATTTCCTTATTCATAGTCTCGATATAATATCCATTCGACGAATGTCTTTGAAACTTAACAAGTTTCTTTGAGACTTAGGAGAGAACAATGCATTATTTATCATGAATTTCGTGCCTCTAGGCATTAGAAAAATTGTCTTGCCAAATCCTTTAATTATTTTGGCATTACGGATATAGTGTTGACATTAGCATTGTCAATTTTGAGATAAGAAAAATATTTCTTATTTTAAGTATGGTATTAGTAGCGTTAGATAAATCTCCTCCTTGGATTTTGGATTCAAACATATTTGTGATCTATGTCAATATGAGAGAAAGAAAAATAAGATGAATAAATATGATAACACATTGAATGCAAAATGCATATATAATCTTTATTGTAAGCATGCTAGTATACATAGGAGCAGATAATGTTTCTACATAACAACATGTTACTGACTTTTATCTCAAACTCGAACCATAGCTTCATTCCTATATGAATTTATTGTTCATGACCAATATCATCACTAATGGTATTGGTCATATCGGCATTAACCATATCACCAAAATCAAAATTAAGATCTTCGGGGATCATTTTCAAGGAATTTGTCTCTATATTCTTTCCTTTTTGATCTCTAAGATCATTAGATGTAGATGTTTAAGCAGGTCTGATGGCATGCGTACCTAAAACATGAACTTTCTTCATTGCTTTGTCGCACATTTATCGAAGAGTTGTTTCTATCATCATCTTTGGGGTGGCAAGAGGAATTTCCATTATCGGATGATGATGATATGCGATTTTATTTAGTCCATGGCCTCTTCCTCGGCCTTGATTTCGACCATGACCTCGGCCTTGTTCAT
>CM028377.1:96853913-96891635 GCA_013146195.2 Codonopsis lanceolata
TAGATAGAGAATATTTAGGCTCTAACGATCCAAAGATGGCCTAAATCATTTCTTAATGCCAAATGCTCATATAGTATTTAAAGCAAGTAAGACAACACAAAATATCATATCAACTATGGGAATTGGGGTTGAATGTTTAGCATCATCGGATTTCACATAAGCATTCGCTAAGACGGATGGTAGGGACAATTGAGACTAACATCGAGACACGGTTCGAAAGTGTGCTTGAGATATATAAATGAGAAAAATCCAAGGGATCTAACTATCATGCAATTGACCTAAGTTACAATTTAATGCAACAATTATGTTCGAATGGCTATGCATCATATTCTTGTGCATATCTTGTTGAAAGTGAAGTAGGTGTTATAAACTTTATAAAACTATTCTAATCAATCCATAATTATGGTGGTGTGGGTGCATGAAGAATTTGGAGAAAAGTAAAAGTTTCGCAAAATTAAGTAAATTCGAGGATCTAGGACTAACTATGCGGTTCATTGCACTAATCTCCTCATTATTACGACTAGCATTACCACACACACCTAAACTCGAGGATGAATATTTTGAATTATTATTATTATTATATTTTTAAGAAATTGGGAGATGATGGCGATGACACAGATTGTTAGGACCCTAAAGGTCCTTTCTATTATAATATTGCAGTCGTACTGACAACAACTCAGAAAATAAGAAAAAAAATAAAAAAGCAGGAAAAATAGGGTGAAGAGTTAAATGGTCATCGAGAAAAGAAATTTTCTTTCACCCAAACGACATAGCCAACTCCATTCCTCGTTAGGCTAGGACACTAAGACTAAAAGTTTTAAATCCCCCCAAACTTAATTTCTATTTTGTCCTCAAAATAGAGGAACATATGAGAGGATTGATGGGGTAGGACAAATATCAAAAGGAGATAGCGGGTCCACCCTAACTTGAAGAGGGACGGAACTTGGGCCTCGACTCACGGTGAGTCGGGCGGAAATAACGAATGAGGGCGAAACTCGGGGATCGTGCCGGGGAGGGAATCCATCTGATTGGAAAGATTACGTCCCCACGGTGTTAGCCCAACCAAGAAAAATCGATGCAGTCGACGCGCATTTTGCCTTAGCTGGCGACTCATCATATATCATTTTGGAGGGCGACTGACTTCCTCCAACTTTGAAGATCTCCATGAGTGGGTCCTCCTCCTCCTCTGCCGGGTTCCTCCTCTTGAGGAACCCTCACTCTCGAGCTATTTGGCGGTGATGTTCAAACAAAATGGCCCTCGTAATGGCCAGGACCCGCCTTGACCTCTCCGCGTGTTTGGGCATTCTCACGCTTGCCCCCTACACAAATCGGTAATCAAATGCGGGAGCGCGAACCCCGCATTCGTCCTACCTCTAATAAGGGTCTTGATTTGGCGTTGATCAAGCGGCCACATCAACTGAACAGACCGCGGTCATAATGGTGTAGGTCAAGGCAGACCTCTCCCAATTCACCGTGTTTTGGTGACTTGAGGGCATGAGGCGTCATGAAACAAATTTATACGAGGGCTTGGCCGTGTCTTGGAGAAGGACTCTCTCATAGTGCGTGGTCCAAATGGTGGGTTACGGTTATAGGACCACTCCACACCGAGGGAAGCGATGGCGGCATTGACCACCTCGGCGGGATACGGGGTTGAGGTGTGTGCTATAGTCATCGGCACCAACCGGTAGCAAAGTTGGAGGTCTTGAAATAAGTATTGTTAATGCTTTGGGACGAAAAATTGACTACTTGTCCCTAACATTAACGGTGTCTAACACACGCCATCTATGCTATGTTAGCCATTGGCATAGAATTCTCGGACAATAGGGACTACGGCATCCCGGGCGGAGAATCTAACAAAGCCCCACCTACGAGCTATCAGATTGGGACGGAGGCCAAAGTCTTGACCTTGAATCCCTTTCGGGCACGAGGACTTGGAGAGCTTAGCCGTGTACCTTTCGATGCTTGCTCGTAGGATCCACAATCGAGGTTATGTCAAAATTATGCTCTTCCTCTGGCCGGGGGGCGGAGGATGAAGCCTTCGTATTTCGCACGGAACATTTTTGTTTGAAATAAAATTTTAAAAACTAAAAAGTTTAAATAATTAAATTGTGTTTAAAATTTTAAAATTAAAAATTTATTCTAAGCATGCAAAAATTTATCTACGTTAAAAACTATCTAGCACCTAGCATGCAAATATTTTACGTATGAAATTAAAAAGGGTGTTAGTGTTACTTGTTTGTAGCCTAGATGGAGTGAATCAGTAGGAGGAGGAGCTTGATCTTAAATCGGCAACAATGGATGTTTCTTCTTCTTCTTCAAAGTCTTCAACTTAGTGGAGTGCAATGGTGGAGGTATGGATGAGGGAGATGAAGAGTTTTGAAGAGGGAGGAGAGAATCTTGAGAGTATGTCTTCTTGAGGGGTGGAGGCGATCTTGCCGAATTTGAAGGATGCGGGCGTTGTTGGCACTCTTGCTAGAGAGAGAGAGGAAGTTTTACGTGTGAATTAGAAGAAAAACGGCGGCCTTTAAATACGAGGACCTTGCGGTGCAAAGTACGCCCTACTACGTCCGCAAGGTGGGCGATCAAACGTTGTTTCTCATTCATTCCCCATGTCGACATTACGTGCACAAAGTCGTATTCTTGGGGACCTTGCGGTCGCAAGGTCCTTCACACTGCGTCCGTGAAGGTGGGCGAAAGGCTCTTTTCCTTCTTGTTTTCTTTTCTAACTTTTTTCGGTTTGCGGTTTAGCCCTTAGTTAACTTAGTTATGTCTTGAATCTTTCCTGTATGTAAAAACTAAACAAAAACTCTATACTAAAAAATTATTAGTAACATATAAATACAACACTAAGATGTTTTTCTCCCCCAAACTTGAATTTTGGCATATTTAATTAAAAATTAAATGTCCAAAAATTAAATTTAACGGAGAAAAACATATTTAAACCGACTATAAAAACAATTAACGTTCAAAATAGTGGGTTGCCTCCCACTTAGCGCCTTTGTTTAACGTCTTTGGCTCGACCAAACTGCAAGCCTAATCTCGTGGTGGTTCATTGTCAGCCAAACGGATTAACTCAATTGTTCGTTCAACTGACATCGGCTCCAAATATGGCTTGAGTCGGTGTCCATTCACTTTAAACACTTCATTATTTTTAGGGTTTTGAATATCAACAGCCCCATGAGGATAAATTCGTACGACTCTAAAAGGACCAGACCATTTAGATTTTAACTTTCCTGGGAATAACCTTAACCTAGAGTTAAAAAGTAATACTTTCATACCTGGATGAAGCATTTTGTTGGCTAACCCCATGTCATGATATTTCTTGGTCTTTTCTTTATACGTCTTCGCATTCTCATACGAATTCAACCTATGCTCTTCTAACTCATTTAACTGAAACAATCTTTCTTCTCCGGCCAATGTTAAATCTAAATTTAATTCTTTAACAGCCCAATAGGCTTTATGCTCAATTTCAACAAGTAGATGACAAGCTTTGCCATATACCATTCTATATGGACTCATTCCTATAGGTGTCTTAAAAGCAGTTCGGTATGCCCATAAAGCATCCTTAAGTTTAGATTCCCAATCTTTACGATTAGGCCTAACAGTCTTTTCTAATACTTCTTTTATCTGCCTATTGCTAACTTCTACTTGTCTGGATGTTTGTGGATGATAAGGTGTAGCTAACTTGTGAGTTACACCATGCTTTCTAAGGACATTATTCAACAACTTATTGGTAAAATGAGTTCCTTGGTCACTTATTATGGTCTTAGGGACTCCATATCTAGCAAACAAATCCTCTACAAACTTAACTACTGTTTTTCCATCATTAATCTTGGTTGCTACTGCTTCTATCCATTTAGAAACATAATCTACTGCTACTAGAATATACTCACAATTATTTGACACAGGAAAAGGACCCATAAAATCAATACCCCAAACGTCAAAAATTTCAACTACCAAATTAATATGTAAGGGCATCTCGTTTCTCTTTCCTATACCACCTGTTCTTTGACATTTGTCACATGTTCTATAAAACAGTTCACAATCTCTAAAAACAGTAGGCCAATACAGACCTGATTGCAAAATTTTCTGAGCAGTTTTGTTACCACTAAAATGACCTCCACAAGAATATCCATGGCAAAATTCCATGATACCTTGTTGGTCTTTTTCTGGAATACATCTTCTTATTAAAGAATCAGAAGCAAATTTTGTATAAATGAGGTGCTTCCCAAAAATAATTTTTAGTTTCCGCCAAAAACTTCTTCTTTTCGTATTGATCAAAATCCGGATTAATGATATCAGACACATAATAGTTGACAAAATCAGCATACCAAGGGTTAGAATCTTTAATGGCCAAGAGTTGTTCATCAGGAAAATTGTCATTTATGGGGACAGGATCATCAAGAAATTGACGTTCAAGCAAGGGTGAAAATTCTAACCTAGACAAGTGGTCGGCTACGACATTCTCGGTTCCCTTTTTATCCTTGATAGTAATGTCAAATTCTTGTAACAATAACATCCATCTAATTAATCTTGGTTTAGCATCCTTCTTACTTAACAGATATTTCAATGCAGAATGATCAGAAAAAATTATCACCTTTGATCTAGAGATATGATCTAAATTTTTCTAAAGCATATACTACTGCTAAAAATTCCTTTTCGGTAGTGGTATAATTCAATTGAGCATCATTTAGAGTTCTACTAGCATAATGGATCACATGAGGCTTTCTATCTACCCTTTGTCCTAATACGGCTCCAATCGCGAAATCTGATGCATCACACATGATTTCAAAGGAAGTGACCAATCGAGTCGGATAAAATTGGGGCAATAGTTAACTTTTCTTTTAATAAATTAAAAGCTTCTAAACATTCTTTATCAAAAATAAATTATGTATCTTTTGCTAGCAAATTACATAGAGGTTTACAGATCTTGGAAAAATCTTTTATAAATCTTCGGTAAAAACCAACATGACCAAGAAAACTTGAACTCCTTTAAGCGAAGTGGGAGGGGTAGTTGTGAAATAACTTCGATTTTAGCTTTGTCAACTTCAATGCCTTTATTTGAAACAACATGCCCTAAGACAATTCCATGTTTTACCATGAAGTGACTTTTCTCCCAACTTAAAGTTAAATTAGTTTCGCAGCATCTTTTTAGGACAGATCTAAGGTTTTCTAAACAATGATCAAAAGAATTTCAAAAGCGAAAAATCGTCCATGAAAACTTCTACGCATCTTTCAACTAAATCGAGAATATAGAAATCATGCATCTTTGAAAAGTAGGCGGTGCATTACACAATCTAAAAGGCATTCTCCTAAAAGCAAAAGTACCAAAGGGACATGTAAAGTTGTTTTCTCTTGGTCTTCGGTGCAGGGGATCGATTATATCGAGAAAAACCATCAAGAAAGCAATAATATTCATGACCGGCTAGTCTTTCAAATTTGGTCAATAAATGGCAAAGGAAAGTGATCTTTCTAGTTGCCGCATTTAATTTCCGCAAATCGATACACATTCTATAACCATTATAGTCCTTGTAGGGACTAATTCATCTTTCTCATTTTTAACAACGTAATTCCGACTTTTTAGGAACTACTTGAACAGGACTAACCCATTTACTATCGATATAGGGTAAATTATACCCGCATCTAAGAGCTTAAGAACTTCTTTCCTAATAGCTTCTTCCATGTGTGGGTTAAGTCTTCTTTGTCTTTCTTTTGAAGGTTTACTACCTTCTTCTAGATGTATTTTATGCATGCACATAGAGGGACTAATTCCTTTTAAATCAGCTAAAGACCATCCTAAAGCTTCTCTATGTGTCCATAAAACTTTTAACAAACTAGCTTCTTGCTTTTCGTTAAGTTAAATTTGCTATAATAACAGCAAAGTGTTACCTTCCCTTAAAAACGCATATTTTAAATGGGGTGGTAATGGCTTTAATTCTTCGACTTTGGGAGAATTAATGGATGGCATAAATTCAGAATTTCCTACTTTAATAGTTTCTTTTATTTTAGCCTCATTATTCTCTTCTTGCTTTTCTTCTTTATTTTCTTCCTCAAGATTTTCTATCTCAATTTCTTCAAAGAGATTTCGAATCTCTACTTCATCTTCTTTAATTTCATAACTTTCTTCTACTACTTTTCCGATTCATCGAGAATTATTTTCTGATTCTATTTTTATTTCTTTACCTTCTTCATCTTTCTTTTCACTAGCTTCTAACTTTTCTCTTTCTAATCTTTCCTCTTCTTCAATTTCTCTTTCGATTTCCTCAATGTCAATTTTTATGGGAGGGATAGGGCTATCATCATAGACAATAAATCTATCTCTCTCATAATCTTCCTCTTCTTCAAAAGTTTCGGCTGATAATTTTTCAATCTCATCTATTGAAAAAAGGCACTTATGTCACTAGGTCTATTCATAGCATCAAACACGAAATTTCAACAGTTTCACCTAGGGCCGACATTGTGAGTTTACCATTTTTCACATTAATCATTGTATTGGCGGTTGCCATAAATGGTCGCCTAACAATATTGGGACTTCATTATTGGTGCATATCTTCCTTTCCATCTCTAGAACCACAAAGTCAAGCGGTATGATTAATTTATCAACTTTGAACTAGGATATCTTCCACTATACCCAAAGGATATTTAAGCGAACGATCGCTAATTGCAATTGCATAGTAGTGGGTTTTAGTTCTCCTAAACCTAATGTTTATAGACCGCAAAGGCATCAAATTAATACTTGCTCCTAAATCTAGCATTGCTTTCATCTTTTTAGAGCTTCCCAATGAGACTTGGATATTAAAGCTACCTGGGTCTTTCAACTTAGGTGGTAATTCGGGTTGTAAAACAGAACTTACGTTTTCAGAAACAACAATCTTTTCATTGTTTTCAAACTTGTGTTACTTAGAGTGAAGATCTTTGAAAAACTTTGCATAAGCTGGAATATTTTTAATAACATTAAGCAAAGGTAAATTAACATTTACTTTGGATAACATATTATAAATTTCCGAAAATTGTTTGTCCATTCGGTTTTTCATAAGTCTTCTTGGAAACGGAATTGGAGGAACATAGGGTGGTGGAGCCACATAAGGTTCCTCTTCTTCTTGATCCAACTCTTTTTCAACTTCAATTGTATTATCTTTATTTTGAATTTCTTTCTTCTTGTTCCTTATTTGGAACATCTACTTCTACTTCTACTTCTTGATTACTTAAGTCATTAATCTCTTTATTACTATCACTATCTTTTTCGATTACCTTTTCAATTACCTTTTCAGAATTTTCTACTGTAGCAGGCATAATAGAAGAAGGATCAGGATCACTTACCTCTTCACCTATCACCTTACCGCTTCGCAAGACGGTGATTGACTTGGCTTGCTCAGTTTGACTAGGGAACTTCCCTTCTTCTCTTTTATCAACTTCGAATTTGCAATGTGTTTCTTTAGATTTTCAATTTCTTCAAGCATGTACTTCATCAAAGCGCTTGACCTTTACTAACTACTTCTTGCTTGGGAACTTCTTCAATTCTCAAGCGATTTTGATTTGGCAAGGGGGAGGTTGTGGTGGTTGAGGTTGGAATTGTTGAGGTTGCAAAGGCTTATTTCCTCCCAAGAAAAGTTAGGATGATTCCTCCAACCGAGATTATATGTGTTTGAATAGGGATCATTCCTTGGCCTTTGAGGGTACATATTCATAGCATTAGCATGTTCAGAATACATAGCACTTGACGGACAAAAATTAGTAGCATGAGAATATAATCCACATAAGGCACATGCTTCTTGAATTTGCCAATTTTCAAATTGAGCTTGTGTATTTGAATTATCTTGCAATTGATATAGGCTCCTATTTTTACCTCTAGCACTTTTATGTTGGGAATTAATACTTAGCATCTCAAATAATTCTTCTAGTGCTTCTGGTGTCATTCTATTAATAGAACCACCAGCCGCACTATCAACCAATAGTTTGTAGCCTTGGCGAAAGACCATGATAAAATTGAAGCACTAACACATGTTGAGCCAAATTATGATGAGGACACATAATGAGCAGATTTTTAAATCTATCCCATGACTCATGGAATGTTTCACCCTGGTTCATTTTGGAATGACATGATTTGTTTTCTATACTCGTAAGAGATGCATGTTTGTAAAATTTACTCATAAACAAATCATATAATTGTGCCCAAGTATAAACACTATTTGGTGTTAGGTTCATAAACCATCTCTTTGCCAATTCTTTTAATGCACTGGGAAAATATTTCATTTTGATTTGATCTTCAGTCAACCCTCCTAAAGGAAAAGTACTCATCATGTATTCATATTCTCTTAAGAAACTGACAGGATCTTCATGGGGCATCCCATGAAAAGATGGTATGGCATTAAAATAATGACCTTTTAACTCAAAATTCCTAACAGCATCTGGCAAGACTAAACATGATGTCACAACATTTAATGAAGGTCTACTAAAGTCATTAATAGTTCTTTGATTTATCACTACTTCCATATTTCTTCTTGCAGGCTCTTCTTCTCTTTGATTCCTATTGACTGGGTCAACTAGGTTTTAAGGATTACGATTATTGTTATTCTCTTCCATTGTAGGATCTACCAGAGGATCCTCTTGATTCAATTGGTCTTGATTATCAGGCTCGGGAGCTAGATTTTCAAAAACTTCTTGATTTCTTCTAACAATATTTATATCTTGATTTAAGTCTACCAATTTAGGATTTAAAGATCTACGACCGTGCATAAAAATAATTTAAAGCAATTTAAAAGCAACTAACTATTAAAATAAAATAAAATAAAATCTTTTTGTATTTTTATTTTTATGAAAACTGAAAATTAAACTAAAAACTAAATTAAATTAAAAACTACGCTACCAACAAACTAACTTCGTGAACTAGCTTGTCCCCGACACGGCGCCAAAAACTTGATCGATGTTTTATTTAATCTTTTTCCTTGCAAGTGGACAAGACTATTATAGAATAGTATTGGAAGCAAGGGTCGAACCCACAGAGACAAGTGATCACGAACAGTGCAATTTATCAATAGCAATTTATTAATCTAAAGGGGGTTTTATGTTTAATTCTACTCTAACTACTATTTATAGATGTTTAACTAATTAGACAGTAATAACAGATATGAAGATCTTATGGTGGGTGGCAATCTAGGATTCTGGGTTTCACTTATATCTCCTTTATGTTCAATTCATAATAATGTCATTCAATGTCTTGGGTTCGTTCACTAAAAATAGATATAGTCCGTTGAACAATTGTTCGAACAATTGGTTCGCCTCCATCCACATAAAATTCATCCATTCTATATCCTAAGCACATGAACTGTTAATCTAGCTGTCACCTAGATTTATGATCTATCTGTCACCTAGATCATGTAAGAACCTGGTCCTAACTTATCACTCTCGTGCATCGATAGGTCCAATTTATTGTGTTGGTGAGCCGATTATGCGACATATGCACTTGGTCATGCAGTTATCCGCACCTCTAAGCCTTTATTATTTGCGATTACATTCATTTGTTCAAAGCAAAATAATATAGGGATTGATAGACAACACAATCAACAAGCATTGAATGAACATATATATAAGAATCAAAACATAAATTTGATACAAGTTACCTCCCACCTCCTAGATCAAGGATGATTTAGTTCATCATAGACAATGAACATCACATGGAGATGATCGGATACATGATTTGATCTTCAATACTTGAAATTACAAAATCTAACTATGTTATACAATCTAAAACCTACCTAAAATCTATTAAAGAGAGCTTTCAGCCGTCCTCCTTATGCTTTGGCTCGGCATCTGGCTTCTATATATACTCGGGAGTTGTAATTGGATCGAATGGCTTTGTGAAAATCCGAATAAGTCGCATTCTGACCACCTTGCGGTCGCAAGGTGCTGGATACCTTGCGTCCGCAAGGTCTCCAGTGTGTGTGGCCGTTTGCTTTCTTGGTTTCTGGCTCAAGGACCTGTACTGCCTACCTTGCGGTCGCAAGGTCTGAGGCACCTTGCGTCCGCAAGGTGTCCAGTGTTGACAGCTTTCTTTGTTTCTTCATTTTTCCTTTTCGGCCCTTCTTGAAATTTGCACTTAAAACCCTGGAGTTTCGCGTACTTTCACAAATATTCCTGAAACTTACAAAACTCACTGAAAACATATATTAGTAACCAAAAGCCTCGTGAAATAGCATAATTTAAGTCATAGAAGCATATAAAATCGACGTATAAAATACATCGATCATTGCTATCATCAATCTTTTCCAATGAGATATCTGGGGCTCCCTTTATTTCGAGGACGGGTGAAACGTTGCTATTTTGAGGATTTGGAAAATCGGGTTCTGAAGATAATTGAGGGGTGGAAATCTAGACTTCTTTCTTTCGGTGGGAAGCTCATTTTCTTAAAGTTAGTTCTCAGCAGCATTCCTGTCTATGCTCTTGCCGCTATCAAAGTTCCTGTGGCGGTGATCAATCGTATTGAGAAAGCTATGGCCAGTTTCCTTTGGGGGAATTCGGGGGAAAGTATGATTCATTGGGTCTCTTGGGCCAATATCTATAGACCTATTTCGGAGGGTGCCTTGGGACTTCGTTGGTGCAAATAATGGACTCTCTTCATGCTAAGCTTGCGCGGAGTGTTCTTCAAGGCAATAGTCATTTTGTCCGTTTTATTGCCTCGAAATATCGTACAGTGGACGGTTTTTATGTTCTAGTGGCCTCTTCATATGTATGGCGCTCTATGCATTCTCACATTATGGATGTTTCTTCTCTCAGCCGTTGGATTGTGGGTAAGGGAGACGTTTCTTTTTGGAATGATAATTAGCTGGGATGTCGTTTGATTGGCCCTCTCCTTATGGATGCTAGGCTTTCGGTTTGGCAGGCTGTTTCTCACTTGCCTTCGTTCCTTCCATTAATTCCTTCCCATCTTCATGCCGCTATTAATCACATCTGTCTTCAGGACAACTCTCCGGATAGGTTAGTCTTCACTCTAACTAATTCCAGGGATTTTGAGACCAAAGCCTATTTGAACCATTGTTGGCAGAGTCAAGCTATCCTTCCTTGGACTTCTAAAATATGGAAGGGATAGATTCCTACTAAAATCAGTGTGTTTGGGTGGAAACTTCTTCATGGTGCTCTTCCCGTAGACCTGCAGTTACACTTGAAAAAGGTTCCCGTTGTCTCTCGGTGTATGTGTTGTGTGGTTAACCCGGATCAGGAATCCCTCTCTCATCTCTTTCTACACTTAGAAATTGCTCACCACCTTTGGCACAGGTTTGCCCTCCCTTTCAACAAGATTGACAACTACACCTCCATTAGGCATCTATTTCAAATATGGATGGGGGACGTTTCGCTGCGGTCTCAGTCAGGTTGTATTCAGGTGGGTATTGTGCTGCATGTATGTTGGGCTATATGGAAAGCTTGTTGTCGGGCTGTTTTTGACAATTCTCCTATGCATGGCGAGTGGATTTATAGACAGGTTATGGATGGTTTACATAATATGCTTCGTTTATTTACTCACAGGTCAGTTTTGTAGCCTAGGGATTTTCGCAGTTTGAGTTTGCTTGGTCTTCCTATTTTAAAGCCAAAAGTGAAGAAGGGGTTATGGGTTCGATGGAGTCTTCCGCCAGCTCCTTATTATAAGCTTAATGTGGATGGTTCCTCTATCGGGGGTATGGCTACGGGATGAGGGGTGATTAGGGATGCTCAGGGTCACTTTATTACGGGTTTTGGTCACTCCTATGGTCAAGGAACTAACACGGGTGCAGAGTTCCTTGCGCTAAGAGATGGCTTGATACTTTGTCGTAAGTTACACTTGGAGGATGTTATGGTTGAGTGGGATTCCTTTGTCGCTGTGTCTGCAGTTTTAGGTATTCATGGATGCCCTTGGATGTTTCATTATGAGTTCCGATCTTGCTCTTCCTTGGTAGGAAATTATAAACTTAATCATATCTACCGAGAACAAAATTTCGTTGCTGATAGGCTGGCATTTACGACTCATCAACGAGGTGCTTGTGATTTCCGTAGGGTTTCCCAATTACCTGGGGAGGTTCGTCACGCTTTGCAGCACGATGCTTTAGAATTTTTTAACTACCGAAAGATATGAGGCTGTTGTTTGTTTTTTGTAATGCCTTTATTTCCTTTTCGAGGTCAGGCTCCTTTGTCCCCCCTATTATGGGTAAGGCTGGTTGTCCCCCTCCAGTTTGTATGTATTTTTTTATTATATGAATCATCCGCAGGTGCCGCCCGGCTTCTCCCAAAAAAAAAAAAAAACAAGACAACCATGAAGGTCTTACAGTCAATCCGGTCTGTATTGGCCTTAAGTTTTTAAGGATGCAGAAATCTTCTGCAAAACTTGTGATAAATGCTAAAGGATGGGAGGGATAAGTAAAAGAAATGAGATTCCCTTACATTACAACCTTGTAATCGAATGTATGGGGCGTTGATTTTATGGGTCCTTTTCCAGTCTATCATGGTTTCTAATATATCTTAGTGGCTGTGGATTATGTATCAAAATGGATAGAAGCAATCCCAACATGCACAAATGATGCACAAGTGGCTGTCAAGTTTTTGTGTGATGTAATCTTTAGTAGGCATGGAATACCTAGGGCCATCATTAGTGAGCAATGAATGCACTTTACCAATCGTTTGATGAATGCGTGCCTAAGAAAATATGGAGTAACTCACAAACTAGCCACCCCATATCATCCTCAGACATCTGGCCAAGTAGAAGTTAGTAATCATCAAATCAAATGAGTTCTTGAGAAGACAGTAAGCCCAAATAGGAAAGATTAGGCGTTGAAGCTCAACGATGCTCTTTGGGCATATAGAACAGCCTACAAAAATCCCATAGGCATGACCCCTTATCGAATGGTCTACGGCAAAGCATGTCATCTCCCTGTGAAAATCGAACATAGAGCCTATTGGGCTATTAAATCACACAATTTGGATTTGACTCTAGTAGGGGAGGAACATTTATTCCAATTAAATCAATTAGTAGAACATCGACTTAATTCGTGTGAAAATGCTATGAACTATAAGGAAAAGACCAAGAGATATCACGATATGGGTATCACTAAGAAAATGTTGTGCCCAGGATTGAAATATCTTCTTTTCAATTCCAGGATATGTGTTGTTTCTCATTTGTATCCTGATTTACATCTGTTCATACATTACATTAGTTTTATACATTAGTGGCTAATTGGGTTGCGTATCAATTAGCATGGCAACTGTGTATAGAACTTTGTCATATAATAGTTTTTATAGGCTTCATAGGTTCAGCGGAAGACTTCAGCAAAGCTTCACTAGAAGACCTCATTCAGCATCCAGCGGCAGACCTTGTCTGCACGTGTTCAAGCATGACGTGTTCAGTCACCAAGTCTTAGTGGATTAATTAAATTCATCATTTATCAGTTTGAATTTGAATTAAAACATCTTCTATGACTTCTCGGACACGCCTGACCAGCTTTCCGAAAAGAAATAAGACTTTCGCCTTCTGAACAGTGGCAGAGCAGGTGAACAGACTGACACTTATAGTCTGTACCAACTATTGCAGGTCTGCAACTCTAACTTTCTTACCTGTCAGTTGCTGCAACAACTTTGCACCATTCCCTGCTCAGCATCAGTGAAGACGAAATCTATATGTCAGCTTCATGCATTTAATGCATTCAACCTAATAGAGCTGTTACACTTCGTCTTCTAACGGATCTCAAGAATGCCCCAACTATAAATACTGCCATTAAAGACTAAATAAAACAATGTTTTGAAATTCTCCAACAACATAAAGTCATTATACTCAGTGCATTCAAGAGATCGTAAACTGATCAAGAAGTCCTCGACAACAATCAAGAAGATTTGCATCAACACTTTTTCTTAAGCTTCTTATTGCTGTTCCTTTAACTATTCTTCTGCACAATTGAATATTCTGTTTTCCAGATATTCAATTCCCAACCCCCATACACAAGTAGATTATTTAATTTTGTACACGATCCATTGGAACTCTTTGTAATAGAACCAGAGGAAAATATAGTGTACATTTAAATCCAAGGTTGACTGCCTTGGTGGTGGACGTAGCACTCTTTGTAGTGTGAACCATCTCAAAATACTTGTGTTCATTCATTACTGTTGATTACTGCTTTAAACTGTTTCATATCTATTTAGTTATCTCTTCAAACAACAGACTTGAGTATTCAGCCAAGTCTACCGGTAGTCCTTCACCGGCAGACCTAAACTGTCTTCCTTACAAGACTTCCGCTACTTGAATCTCTTTAATAGATTGCAAGTGCTTGTTTTAGGAACTTATACGAAAAGTTTTTAAGTGTCTAATAAGCTATTCAACGCCCCCCCCCCTTCTAGCTTATTATTGTGCCCTTTGGGACTAACAATTGGTATCAGAGCTTATCTCTTCGAAAACTAGTTTTTCCAAGATTAAACTCTTGAGAGTCACGATCCAATGGCACAAACACACTACATGTTGCCTACATCAAATGCAAACCACGTCCCAATATTGGACGAAGGTCATTTCGATGTTTGGAAGGATAAGGTAATGTGCTTTATGAACTCTATTGACAACAGGTTGTGGAAATGCGTACTAGCAGGACAACATGTACCAATGAAGGCTAACCTTCTAGCATCCATCACTGGATATCCTGCCGAAGTACCCAAAGAAGAATCTGAATGGACAGAGGACGACAGAAAGCTAGTAGAGCTAGATAGCAAAGCCATCAACATTATAACTAGCTCACTAGACACCAGCACTTACCAACAAGTGATCCGGTGTACTTCTGCAAAAGAAATGTGGGAGGCTCTTGTTGAATACTTGGAAGGAGACCAAGACACAAGAGACACCAGAAAGTATACCTTCATTCTACAATTCGATTCCTTCAAAAAGGATCCCAATGAGACCTTGAGACAAGCATACGATCGCTTTAGTGAGGTAATAAATAGTTGCTTTTCTCTAGGAAAAACTTATGACAAAAAGGAAATGAATATGAGATTTCTAGGCTCTCTAGGTAGTCTGTGGCATGTCTAGACCACTGCCATGAAAGAATCTAAAAAACTAAAATGAAATGACTCTCCGTAGTCTTTATGCAAGTTTAAAGGTTTATGAGCTTGAAGTGAATCAAGCTCTAGAGCAGGACAAACAGTTCAGAACTGTATCCTTGCTCGCCATGGTACAAGAAGAGACCACAGTTGAAAACAAACCTTCTACTTCCTCCAGTGATAATGATTTTCTTTTAGACGAACAATTTGATATGTTCGTAAAACGTTTCAAAAAGTTTGCAAAATATGAAAGGAAGGACACACACCAGCAACCTTTTAGAAAAAACTGGTGAAAGTTCATCTAACGAAGAACTTGTGTGTTATAATTGTAGAAAACCTGGTCATTTTGCCTCTAAATGTCCAAAGCCAAAATTCGAAGCAAACCGAAAGCCTCCATATAAGAAATTTCAAAAAAATAAAGGTATGTTGGTTGAAGACATAAAAGAAAAACAGGTTGCCACATGGTTTGAGACTGATTCAGAAGAGGAATAGGATGATTGTGAGCAAGCTAACATATGCTTAATAGCTCATGAATCAGGTCCCACCTATGACTCTAAACATGAAGTCGAAATCTCACCAAGTCCCTTCGATAAAGTGAGATTAACTATGAAAATTTCAATAAGGAAGAACTGCTCAAGGATAATCAAGAAATGCTTGAAGAGTTCAATTCCTTTAAAGTAGCCTATGTAAAACTCGCTAAGAACTGTGAGAAGCTTGCTACTGAGAAATCTCAGCTGGCAGCTGAGATTCAAACTCTCAATAGCTGTCAACGGGAAAGTATCAAGCTAAAAGGAGAAAACAAATTCCTTTGTGACAAAATCAAATGTCTCACTGAGCACATCAAAAGGACTTGACCTGGAGAAGATTGCCTTGCAAAAGACAATTGACTCCTGGAACAGCTCCAAGGAAATCTTTGAAGGAATCCTTTCAAGCCAAAATCCTAATGGAAATAAATCTGGCTTAGGCTATAGTGATGAGCCCAGTTCGACATACTCTTCTGTCACTGAGAAAGGCAAAACCTCCGAGACTGCTTATGATATCTCCTTCTCCAAACAGACGTTCGGAAACAAGGGTAAACAAGGACATGGTTATACAAGTGTACAATACGTTTACCCCAAGGCTCATAAAGGGAAAGCCAAAGTAACTGCTGCTAATGAGAAGCTTGAGAAAGGAACGGTAGAGAAATCAAAGTCCACCAACAACAACACTGCCAAGGCAAAGTCTGCTGGCGGTAGACCTA
This sequence comes from Codonopsis lanceolata, assembly GCA_013146195.2. Taxonomy (NCBI): domain Eukaryota; kingdom Viridiplantae; phylum Streptophyta; class Magnoliopsida; order Asterales; family Campanulaceae; genus Codonopsis; species Codonopsis lanceolata. The sequence continues at coordinate 96,870,193 of CM028377.1, forward strand.
CGAAATCTCTGCCGGTTCCTATCAAGTTTGTCTATGAAATGGGCAAGGCACCTAAACCTGTTGATAGTAAACTTAAAGGTATTCTACTGAATCCTCCTTAAAAGGTTAACAATAGACCAGCCAAGGCTAAGTCTACCGGTAACAAAACAAGGAAGGTTCAACAGAAACCAATTAAGTCTACCGTCAACAAGCTAGCTGAACCAAATACTGCTATTAAGAACAAGGATAATCACAAGCACTCTTCAGCTAAAGCTACTCACAGTCCTCCATGGAACTTTCATCTTTGTCATTCTTGCAATTGTTTAGGCCATCTGGCCCAGAATGCCTGCTAAGGTTCACACCAAAATCAGAGAGACCTAGTTTTCTCAAGGTCAGGCAGGTATGGGTTCCAAAAGGATACTAATCCTCAGGACCCAAAAGAAAATAAAGGGGACCTTGTTTCTTTGATCTTTTTCAGGTCTGCTTCATGGCTATAGATTCAAAAGATAAGGACATCTAGTACCTGGATAGTTGTTGTTCAAGACACATGGCAGGGAACAGAAGTCTACTCTCAGATATAGCTGAAGCCAAAGGTCCTATGGTGATTTTCAGCGACAATGCAAGAGGGAAAACAATTGGGTATGGCTTAATCACTAGAGAAAGTCTCTCCATTAACAAAGTCTCTAGTGAACGGCTTAAAGCATAATCTACTGAGCATATCCCAATTCTGCGACAAAGGACTCATCTGCCAATTCTTCTCCAACCAATGTCTCATCAAAGATCGTGAATCCTGCTCAACGATACTGACCGGCAATAGACAAGGAAACGTCTATGTCGTGGACTTAAATCTACTAGGGAGATCCTCCAGCCTTTGCCTAGTTGCTAACAACATTCATGACAACAGTTGGCTTTGGCACAAACGTCTCAGTCACCTCAACTTCAAGTACCTCTCCAAGCTCTCAAAAGATGGGCTTGTCAAAGGTCTACCTACGGTGTCTACCAACCATGACAGAAGATGCAAAGCTTGCCATTTAGGAAAACTTTCCAAGTCTTCCTTCAAAAGAAAATCTGTCATGTCAACGACCATACCTCTTCAACTTCTCCATATGGATCTCTTTGGACCAATCACTACAGTTAGTATCTCTGGAGACAAGTACACACATGTAGTAGTTGATGACTACTCTAGGTTCACCTGGATCGAAACAATGACCTCAAAAGATGAGACATATGATCTAGTCATCGCTCTTTTCAGAAGACTTCAAACCCAAAAGCTTGAAGACATTAGTGACATCAAATCAGACAACGACACCGAATTCAAGAACAACGGTGTTGAAAGATATTGTGATGACCATGGGATCAGCCACAACTTCTCTACTTCCGGAACTCCTCAACAAAATGGTGTAGCTGAATGGAAGAACAGAACACTAATTGAAGCAACAAGAACTATGCTAGCAGAAGCAAGACTTTCGAAGTACTTCTGGGCAGAAGCTGTCAACTCTGCAGGTTTTACCCATAATCGATCCCTGGTAAACAAGTTTCATAACAAAACGCCATATGAAATATGGAGAGGAAGAGCCCCAAACATAGGATTTTTCAAAATCTTTGGCTGTAAATGTTTTATTCTATATAATGGAAAAGAATATATAGGTAAATTTGATTCAAAATCAGACGAAGGAATTTTTCTGGGCTATTCCAAACATTCAAAAGTATTTCACATATTTAACAAAACTTCTTTGAAAATCTTAGAATCTGTGCATGTTACTTTTGATGAATATGATTTAGTAGAGCCTCGAAAGGCTCCAAATGTTGCTGATGATTCTGATGATGATGAGACAGGTACAAATAAAGCTTCTATTCCTACTCCACCTCAGAATCCTTCAACTGCAGACCCTTCAAGTTCTGCTAACCCTGTACCGGCAGACCTCAACTCTGCTGGTACCAGCTCAAACTCTTTTGTTGACCCTGAACCCATCTCTTCTGTTCTACCCCAAACACCTTTGCAGATCACTCACCATTCTTGTTCACTAGAAAATGATGGTTTTGAAGATCCTATCTCTTCTGAACCTGATTTTGGTGAATCTCCTTTAGCTGTTATTGAAACAAGAGATCACCCCATCTCTCAAATCATTGGTGATCTCAACTCAGGAGTTCGTACGAGAAATAGAGTTCTAAATGAGACTACGCTTGCATTTGCATTCGTGTCTGAAATCAAGCCAAAGAAGATTGATGAAGCTATCGAAAACCATTACTGGATTGAAGCTATGCAAGAAGAGTTGAACCAGTTTGAAAGATACAAAGTGTGGAGCTTAGTTCAAATACCTACTGGCCATCTAGTTATAGGTACCAAGTGGGTATTCAGGAACAAGAGAGATGAAGATGGAAACGTCACCAAAAACAAAGCTAGATTGGTTGCTCAAGGCTACCGACATGAAGAAGGAATTGACTTTAATGAAACATTTGCTCCTGTTGCTAGATTAGAGGCAATTGGACTTTTTCTAGCCTATGCTTTGTTCATGGACTTCAAAGTTTATCAGATGGATGTGAAGAGTGCCTTTCTCAATGGTGATCTTCAAGAAACGGTATATGTGGAATAACCTCCAGGTTTTGTCATCCAAGACAAGCAGGATCATGTCTATCGACTCAAGAAAGCACTCTATGGCTTGAAACAAGCTCTCAGAGCTTGGTATGAAACTCTATCCAAGCTCTTAATTGAACAAGGATTCGTGAGAGGAAGAATATACACAACTATGCTCATCCTAAAGCACAAAGGTCATTCTCTTTTGGTTCAAATGTACATGGACGAAATTATCTTTGGATCTACAAACTAAAGCCTATGCAAAAGATTCGAGAAGCTGATGCAAAGCAAGTTCGAGATGAGCATGATAGGAGAGCTCACCAACTTTCTAGGACTGCAGATTCAACAGACTTCCGACGGGATCTTCATTAGCCAAACCAAATATGTAAAGGAACTCATCAAGAAATTTGGTCTTGATTCAGCAAAAGGATTTGAGACTCCAATGTCTACCGACTGCCATCTTGACAAAGATGAAAAGGGAACACAAGAGAACGTGACCAAGTATCGAGGAATCATAGGTTCACTTCTTTACCTTACTACCAGTAGACCTGATATTATGTTTGATGTTTGTGTTTGTGATAGATTTCAGACAGATCCAAAGGAATCACATTTGCTTGCTGCCAAACGTATCATTAGATATGTTTCAACAACTACAAATCTAGTTATCTGGTATTCAAAATGCAAAAACTTCGATCTAGTTGAGTATTCAGATGCAGATTAAGCAGCCTGCAAAGTGAGCAGAAGAAGCACCAGTGGGACCTGTCAATTCCTTGGAAATAGACTTGTCTCATGGTCATGCAAGAACCAAGGTTTAGTTGCAAACTCTACCACTGAGGCAGAATACATTGCTGCCAGCAGCTGTTGCTCTAAACTACTATGGATGAAGCAGCAACTAGTGGACTACAACATCAAGATTGCAAATTGTCCAATCATGTGTGACAACACTTTTGTAATTTCAGTCTCCAAGAATCCAGTGATGCACTCGAAGACAAAGCACATTGATATCCGTTATCACTTCCTCAAAGATCATGTGCAGAAAGGTAACATCAGTCTGGAATACGTTCCAACTGAATATCAATTGGCTGGTGATCGATGTCTTATTTTAATTATTTTCCTTGCAAGTGGACAATACTATTGTAGAATAGTTTTGGGAAGCAAGGGTCGAACCACAGAGACAAGAAGATCACGAATAGCACGATTATCAGTAGCAAATTATTAAACTAAGGGGGCTTTTTATATTGATTTTATTCTAAACTAATTATTATTCTAGGGTTAACTAATTTAGCAGCAATTACAGATTATGAAGATCTTATGGTGGAGGGAAATCTAGGATTAGGGTTTCACTTGTATCTCCTCTATGGCTTATTTTGATAAAGTATCATTCAATTTCTTGGGTTCGTTCACGAAATATAGATATAGCCTGTCGAATTACCGTTCAGTCTCCATCTCCAAATAATTCATCCATTCTATATCCTAGGCACAAGAACATATGATCCTAACTGTCACTTAGGTCATATATGGAACGTGACCCTAACTTATCACTCTCGTGCATCGATAGGTTCAATTTATCATGATGGTGAGACAGTGTACGACATATGCACATTGATCATGCAGTTATCCGCACCTCTAGGCCTTTATCATTCATAATTACATTCATTTGTTCAAAATGAAATAATAGAGGGATTGATAATCACCACAATCAACAAGAATTGATGAATAAAAATATATATAAAGCAATAGATTCGATACAAGTTACCTCCCAACTCCTAGATTAATGGATGTTTAGTTCATCCTCGAAGATGAACAGCACATGGAGATGATAGAATACATGGATCGATCTTCAAAACTATAATTACAATAACTAAATTATGTTAAACACTCAAAATCCTACGCTAGAACTATCAAAAACTAATTCTTGGACGTCCTTAAGCTTTGGCTACCGTCCTCTATTTATACCATGGAGTTGTAGGGGGTTTAGGAATTTTAGTCTGGCTTGAAAACCCTCGAAAACCTATTCTGACCACCTTGTGGCCGCAAGGTCATTACCCCCTTGCGTTCGCAAGGTTCTTCAATAATTCGGGGCTTCATCTTCTGCGTTTCTGCCTACCTTGCGGAGGCAAGATAAGAAATACCTTGCGGCCGCAAGGTCTCCAGCCTTCACCTCTGTCGTTTCTTCTTCGATTTACACTTTGGCCCCTTCTTGGAATTTTCACCAGAAAGCCTCATAATTCATATAATTTCACCTAAAACTCTTAAACTCATAAAACAACTGAAAAACACATATCAGTAGCCAAAAGCCTCGTGGAATCGCTACATTTAAGTCATAAAAGTATCCAAAATCGACGTATAAAATACATCGATCAGCTGGCATTCTCACCAAGCCACTGGATGCAACCAGGTTTGCGTATTTAAGGAGAAATCTTTGTATGATCGATCCTACTGCTTAATTTCTATTTTTCAAGTTTTCCCTTCATACCGATAGACTTAAACATCTACTAACCGGCAGACTTAATTTGCTATCTAACGGCAGACTTAAGCTCTTCGCTTTCACCAGGTTAGTATTGCAACTGTTTAGTCTATTAAAGCGGGAAAGGTTTCTAAAAGGGAAAAGGGGTTAAAAGTCAAATTTTTAGTATTTTAAAAATATCTTAAATTAAAGCTTTCTCGCTAAAAGATTTTTCCTCCTTTAAATAGACTTTGAACCGCCCTTTCCAAAACTTTACGAAACCTTTCTCTCTCTAATATTTCTCTCCCTACTCAAACCCTCCTCTGCTCTGTGCAACTGCTCCCTCTCTTTCCCGGTTATTCTTCGCTTCCTCTTTTGTACAAGCAACAATGGTAAGATTTTCGACACTCTTTAAGAAATTCCTCTATAATTTTCGCTTAAAATTTCTTTTTGAGTTATATTGTTTAGGAATTTGAAAAGACACTTTGCATATCTTGACGGTTTCCGCCATTGTTGTTGTTTTTCAAAACCTTGAAACTAACAGTTTTCTCTATGCTTTGAATACTCATTTCTTTTGAGAAATCTTCTATTAAGTGTTTCTATGTTGTATCTATCCAAAACATTCAAGGGTTTCAACTTTTTCATCTGAAATTTCAATTTATTTTCTCAAAAATGAAATCGTTGATTGTTTGTTCTGTAAGGTCAAAAGCCCTAATTTCTAAATTTGTTTTTGTAGGTGAAATCTTCTACAAAGTCAAAGAGCGACAACATGAAGGAGTTTGACCCCGAGAAGGTCATCCCACTGTAGACACCCCAATTTTGTACCCCTGGTATGTGACTCTGACATGTGATATCAAGAACTGTTCAAACTTAACAAATGTCAAGTTACAGGAGTTAAAAATGTGAAAGGCAAAGCAAGATGCGCAAAACAGTGAATTGTGAGGGGTGAAAGTGTCAAAAATGAAAATGGAATAGGAGCTTGGCGCGGCCTAAAGAAGGTCTCGGCGCCGCGCCAAGGAAGTCATGTGTCGGCGCCAGAAGGTGAACAGTAGGCCTCAGACTTAACGCAATGCACAAATCGTAAAGGTCGCGGTACAAATGGTTGAAGTCGGCTGAAGAAATCGACAAATGCCCGATGACTCCCTCGTCCACTTATAAATAAGAGAGTTGGGCTCCCTTCTCCAGTGTTCATAAAGAGATCAAAAAATCACAAAGAAACTCTGTCTCTCTCTCTCTATCTGTGCGTTCCTTCCACGCCGAGAGAAAATTTTAGCGAGAGGTGTGAGATAGGTGAGTGTAGCCCACTAAAGTCTCCAAACCCCGTCCAAACTCCGCCATAATAAAAATCCACCAGTTATAAGTGATCTCTAGCCTAGTAGTTAAGTATGCACCTTACTTCCCTGGCCCAAAAATCTCAAAGTAAGCCGTTACTCTGCTCGAGTAATGAGCTGAAAAGCACAAAAACTAAGCCGTTATTCCGCCCTACCAAAAAGGCCAAAACCCTCTAAAATAAGCTGTCACTCTGCCCGAGTAGACAAGCCAAAAGTCACCAAAAAAAGCAGTCACTCTGCCCAAATCAAAACAACAACCACACAACAAACAACAAAAAAGACTCCCTCTCCCTGAAGGACAGAGCGAGCACACTACCGCTCTAAAAGGTAAAAGCCTTTAAGGGCGTTATTTTATTTACTTTTCCGTTCATTTATTATTTAAAGTTGTTATTTAAATCCGGCACAATGTAGTCAATATAAGTCGGTGTGCTGCCCGGATTAGAATAAGAAATATTATGTAAAAAGAGCCGTTATAATGGCCAAATATTTTTAAATACATTTGTAATTATTGTAAGGAAATGGCTGCAAGTCCGTAAATAATGTAGCCACGGATGTATTTGTTTTAATTTTCTGTCCTTTAATGCTTTATTTATCTCCTAAACAAATATAACAATAAGCATACTTTAGCCAAAAACTACTTTTGAGACCGAAAGGGCGAGATGGGTGCCTAGCACCTTCCCAACTCGTAACTTAGCCTCCGAACCCGTTTTCTTTTTCTCTGGTTTTTTTTTCTTTCTTAGTTTTGCTTTATTTTGCCTTCAAATAAAGATGGCGACTCTAAAACTTTCGGATCCAGTGGGGCCTCGCAACACTCCTTCTTTACACTTTTCCGTTCTCCCCTAAAAAAGGGAGAATGAGAATGGAAGGGTGATGTATTCTCATATCTTGGTATCCCCTAAAAAAAGGATAACTTGATGCGGGAAACCCAAAGCTCCCATAGTGATCTGAAACGGGCCATAAGACTATTTTTAATAAAATCCATAGTGGGGGCGTCGCAATATCCTTTTTTGCACTTTTTTGTTTTCCCCTAAAAAAAGGGAAAATGGGAATGAAAGGGTAATGCATTCTCATATCCTGGTATCCCCTAAAAAAGGGATAACTTGATGCGGGAAACCATAAGTTCCCATATTGGATTAAAAATCCACTAAAGGCAACCGAGGCGCATTCTAATGCGCTAACATAGACAGCACTCCTCTCGCACTTTTGATTTCGTCTTCCCCTAAAAAAGGGAGGATGAAACTAGAGCAGTGGTGTCCCGCATCCGCACGTACGCGCACCCCTAACCAAGGGCGCGCGGGGCGTGGGCGCATTCCGGAAACCTCACAGTGGCGACTCTGCTGGGGAGTTGTTTTATTTTAAATAAAATCGAGGGCTAGACTCATAAAATAATTTATTTTTTTGTTTTTATTTGTTTCTGGCTAAAGTATGCTTGTTATATTAATTTATGCAGTTGAATATTGCGTTCCTATACATCCGTGCTTATATTTGTGGATATGATCCTCCATCTTGCAGCAGTTTTGTTCCGATAATTGTTACAGGTGTATTTAAAGATATTTTTCTTTTAAAAAAAAAAGCAAAAATAAAAATTCGAAAATAAAAAAAAATTCGAAAAAAGCAAAAAAAAAAAAAAGTCAAAAAAAATTATATATATGTTACAAATAAATTCCGGGCAGCAGAATAAAAAGGTCGAGGCTTTATTTTAATTATTGCTTTATTTCCGGCTCTATATTATTATTTCTTTCTGTTCATTTTTCCTTTTTCTATTGTTCTGTACATTTGCACATATCTGCATTCATTCTGTCATTTTATTTTGGGGACATAGGACAAAATTTGTAATTAATAGAGATAGAAAGTTTCCCCACTTTTCTTTCTATTTCTTAAAATATGGTGTGCTTGCGCTCAAACTAAAAAGCCGAGAAAATCCACACATAACAGCAAGACAGACTATATCTGTTTTATTTTTCTGTTTATATATCTGAAAAAAAATAAAGACTTTACTGCTTTCTAGATACAGCACACACGTGCACACATATAGGTATATTCCGAACTGTTACCCTACACCACGGCCAGCCTACCCCCTTCATAAGCCAACGCTAGAATGCATATAGCTTCTCAGGACACTTCATAGACCGACCGGTTTTTGCATCTCCGAATTTTTAGTCAGCCCATGCAAAAAAAAAAGATATATGAAAATAATGAAAAAAAAGAAGGTCGAAATAAAAAAAAATGCGCGAGTTTAGAAAAAATAATAAGTGCGCATATATATATATATATAACAAACAGGGGCTGATTTATTATTCTCAGATGCTCGACCTAGACCATTTCGGATGGTGGATCCTGGAAAGAGTATAGGCCCTTCGCAGGACGATCCATCCGATCGGGAGTCGAAAGACATGTGGAATACGTTGGTCATATACTCTGGAGAAAGAATCTACTGTTCCAGGGCAAGTCCTGAGACTGTCAAAATAAAGCGGGTGCTTATCCGGTCAATTTTAGGGAACAAAATAATAATAAATAATAATAAAATATACTAATAAAAGGCACGCTGTACTCCAAGCCCATAAAAGCCTCCAGCCAGCCTTTTGATACCTCCAAACCCCATTTTCCTCAGAAACCTAGCCCGAATTTGGAAAGGCAGAGATAATACTAGCCGGTTGATATGGGAAAGTAGTCCAGAAATCATATCAGAGGGTATCGGTTCGAATCGAACAGAGGGCATAATCGATTCGGAGGGTGCATCAGAGCGGTATGTTAGCGCGGCGAAAGTGAACAGTCGGTATGGAGTGCATTCGGGGGCTCCGGGGTATGTTCCGACTCGGCAATGCGAGGAATGGTTTGACCAAAAGTTGGAGTGCGGCGATGAGTCAAATGGCTAGTCTGGTACAAAGCTTAAAATCCAGTGGTGAGGTGAACTCTTCCCTACAATCCCCCAAGAAGCATCCACATCTCATGTGCCTCCAAACCCAACTCCTCAGCCAAACACTAACCTACCAAATATTACCGCTATCCCAAATCCCAATCCTCCACCAAGTCCCTACTATCCAAATATCAACCCTTACCCGTCCTATCCACCATATCCTCTCCCAAATACTCAGAACCCAAATGACCTCCCTTTTCCCATGATTAACCCACTCCTAAATAGCCCATATATGGACCCAAAAAGCTATAACCCACCAGACCAAGTTAGCACATACTTACCTTTCAATGATCCTGGTCACCCGGCCGAAACCGTCAATAACCCAACAACTCAGACTCCATATACTACCCAAAACCCACCAACCCAGAAACCATATACTGCCCAAAATCCACCAACTCAGGACCTTTATCCAACCCAATACACATATCCAACCCATAGTCCTTATAATGCCCAATATCCATATCCAACCCAGAATCCATACACTGCCCAAAACCTACCAACCCAAAATCCTCACCAGACCCCTCAGCCAGAAAAAAATCCAGCCTTCGCTAATCCAACCATTATCTACCAAAAGGCAACTCCCCCAGCCACCAAAATGGAGGCCGACATGGAAAATATGAAGGCCATGTTGCTTAAATTTCTCAATAAAGTGGAATTTTCTACGCGGGCCCTAACATTGCAACCTTCAGCAATACTGCCCTAAAAATTCAAAATGTCCGACATAGAAAAGTTTGATGGGACTGGATGCCCTATATCCCACTTGAAGTCTTATTCCGCTGGCATGCAGTCAAGGGGAGCTAGCTTTGAAGCTATGGCTTCCAATTTTCACCTCACCCTAATAGGAGCTGCCAAAGAATGGTTAATGTTGTCTGACAGAGCACCATGAATACCTGGGACCAGATAGTTGAAGCGTTCCTTGAAAGATACAAAGATAACACTAGTCCTGAAAATAGAAGGGACCTTGAATCGTGTACCCAACGGGAAAAGGAAACTTCTTGGCGAGTTTGCGGTCGGTGGAAAAGGAAGGCACGGACCTTTGACAGACTCGATCCGGCCGAAGTCATCTTAGAATGTTCATCAAAAACCTCCAGCCCATTTACCTGGAACACATGCGGTATCTCCCCTACACCAATTTCAAAGAAATAGTAGAGATAGGAACTCGTATTGATGATGATATACGGACTGGCCAACTGAAAACCAATACATCTCCTAGTTCTTTCCGTTACTCCAAAGGAAAGACAGCCGCACCACCACCAGCCGTCAATATGGTAGGGAATGCCTCAACTCTATTTTCTACCCAAAATTATAGCTCTGTTCCATGGCATTATGGGTCGGACAGGTCTGTCAATACAGTGGGAGCAAATGATGGCCCGGCCAGAAACTTTAGAAATCAGAACAGGGTAAGCCGGCATTATGATGAACTACAAGCTCCCCAGTTTGTAATACTGCAGGGGCTAATGGCACAGGGAGTGCTGAAGCCGTTGGAGAATTATAAGCCGCCCAACCCCCTGCCCAGGACTTGGAACCATGCCCAGTACTGTGAATACCATTGCTCCAGTGGTCACCTCACCGATAAATGTTATACCCTCAAAAATGCTATCTAGGACCTTATATATGTTAAGGTTATTGAAAAGCCTCCACCCAGACCAAATATAGTCAATAACCCCCTACCTAAAATCAATATGATTGAGGTTGATGAAAATCTTTATGTGCCCAAGTTTGAAATAAATAAACATCCACTTCCATACATCCTTGTTCCTATTCCTCCATCCTTATCCATAAAAGAGCCTAGCTGTAATATGCTCTCTTGGGACACCATCCTTGGTAGCCAAAACACCTGTTACATTGGAAAAGCCACTTGGGTTGGTGGAGATGTTAGCCACCTTACCCGATCTGGCCGAGCCTACCAGCCAAACCCGGAAAGAGGTGACCACTTTGGAAAAGATCAAGTAACAAATATTGGGGCTAAAACGGTGGAAGATACTCTATTAACTCAGATGAAGAAAACTTAGGCCAACATTTCCATCACAGGGGCTTCTTGTGTGCTTCAAGACCCAGGTGATCTGTTGGCTAAGTCTTTAAGTCAAGCAGTCATTCCAATTGAAACCTCCCCGAATGAGCTTACTCAGATGATCAGGAACATTCACTTTGGGAACGTAATAATGTTCACTGATCTAGACCTACCAAGCGAAGGAACTAACCACATTGATGCTCTTCATATGACTGTGGGAATTTTGGAGAAACGGGTTCCCCGAGTTTTGGTAGATAATGGGTCTTCACTGAATGTATGTCCTGCCAGCACATTAGCCAAACTGGGGATAAAGATATTAGAACTCACTCCTTCCTCGCAGACAGTTAAGGCATACGACAACACTAGTCGATGTGTCTTGGGGGTGGTCACTTTAATGTTAACCATTGGGCCCTTAAACATGCCAGTTGAGTTCCAAGTCCGAGATATACCAGCCACCTTTAGCCTGTTGTTGGGACGCCCTTGGATTTATGGGGTAAAGGGGGTAGCCTCTTCATTGCACCAGCGTGTCAAGTTCATCCACGATGACCACATAGTAATTATTCTGGCCGATAAGATCGTGGAAAATAAGGAAAACGAGGATATCCCAATCCTCGAGATAGAACATGAAGACACTGGTATTTTTCTCTGTGGCTTTGAGGTTATCCCCCAAGCTGTGATCAACACCATTGAATATGGCCGAGAAACTAACATCATCGGAAAGAAAGTCACTTCCCTAGGAAACATGGTCCCTTTAAACATGTTTCGAAAAATGAATTATATGCCTGGTCTAGGTCTTGGCACGAATCAGCAAGGACTAGTTAATTTAGTCCAAGATGAACTTAAGGAATGTATCCTTCCTTTTGGTCTAGGATACACACCTACCCCAGCTGAAGTAGGCGCAGTCATGAAACAGAAACGTGAGAAAAGAAAGTCAAAAAGAGAAAAACGTCCTTATGAATATCCCCCTCTCCAACCCTATAGAAAAACCTTAAATGGTTACTTTGTATGAAAGGGGGAAAGTGAAGCCTATCTCATGTTTCCTGAACCCTGGACAGACCAGAATGGGAAAAGGTACCCTGGTTGGGAAGTCTTTGAGGATGTCAGTATTCTCTCAGATAGTATGGAACAGGTTACCCTGGAGGCCCGTAACACTGCATATAAGACTGTCACGATTGAAAATACTTGGTCTATAGACCAAGATGGTTATGCTTTGGCCCTGCTAGATGATGACGGTCTAGGATATAGCTTTCTGGGTATGATAGACAGAGGCACTAATTATGAAAAGGTCCCTGCTGAGTTTGAGTCTATTTCTAACAAACCTCTGCAGAATTGGTACACCACGACCGGTCCGCTCCTGACGCCTGCAAACTTAGTAGACCGCTTTGGATATGCTATCCCCACTCCTTCCCCTAGCTTTACGGATTGGTCATCTACCGATCCGCTACCTAAAGTTGAGGATCTCAAACCTCTGGTCCTTGATAATGTAATAAACCCTGTACATTATGCTTTTAATGATAATTTAAATGTCTTTGCTTATTCCTTAGTTGCACCTATATTAAAAGACGCATTAAATAATAATAATTATGATAATGAGTCATTTAATAAAATGGACCCAAAAGATAAAAGTTATGTACTTGAGCTTGCAAAGTCAGTCGAGTACCAGGAACAGAGCCATTCATCAGCAACAGCTGAAGACTTGTCTACCATCAACCTGGGGCTGGACAATGAAATCAAAGAAATCAGAATCGGCAGCTACCTCCAAGGTCCAGAAAGAAAGGCACTCATCGATCTCCTCAAGGAATTCGTAGACATATTTGCCTGGTCCTACGAAGATATGCCCGGCCTGGATCCAGCCATAGTCGAGCACCGGATTCCCACATATCCGGATGCTCGCCAAGTCAAATAGAAGCTCTGCCGCATCAAGCTAGAATGGTCACTACAAGTCAAAGAAGAAATCATGAAACAGCTACGCGTCAACTTCATTCTGGTAGTTGAATACCCGATCTGGCTGTCCAATACAGTGACTGTTCCCAAGCCCAACGGGAAAGTCTGAATTTGTGTAGACTTCCGCAACCTCAACAAAGCGTCGCCTAAAGATGACTTCCCCCTACCCAATATTGATATTGTGGTAGACGCCGTCGCCGCTCACAAAGTCCGATCCTTCGTCGACGGCATGCTGGGCTATAATCAGATCAAAATGGCAGCAAAAGACCAGGAGAAGACTTCATTCACTACTCCTTGGGGTACTTACTGTTATACTGTCATGCCATTTCGACTGAAGAATGCCAGAGCCACTTATCAGAGGGCCGCCACCACCCTCTTCCACGACATGATCCATAAAGAATTGGAGGTCTATGTTGATGACATGATCGTGTATTCCAGTGATGCCAACGGTGCTCATATCAAAGATCTTCGAAAGTTCTTCGAAAGACTAAGGAAGCATCAGATGAAGCTTAACCCCACCAAATGCACATTCGGGGTTACCAGAGGCAAAGTCCTGAGATTCTTAGTAACTGAGCAAGGCATCGAGATCGAGCCAGCAAAGATCAGAGTCATCCTAGAAATGCCACAGCCGAAAACTCCCACTGAAGTCAAAGGCTTCCTAGGCCAGTTGCAGTACATAAGCCCCTCTTTAAACTCTAAAAAAAAGAATACCGACCAAGTCTGAGACGAAAAGTGCCAGCTAGCCTTCGAGAAAATAAAAGCCTACCTTACCAATCCCCCTGTGCTAGCTCCACCCCATACACATAAACCTCTCCTCATATACTTAACCATCACAGACACGTCAGTAGGGGCTATGCTCGCCCAAGAAAAAGAAGACTCTTACATCGAAAATGCCATATACTTCATAAGTAGGAAGCTGTAAGGAAGCGAGCTAAACTATTCAACGCTAGTAAAAAGCTGCACTGGCCTAGTCTGGGCCACTTAAAGGCTCAAAACCTATCTCCAAGGAAAGTCCATCAAACTCATACCCAGAATGGACCCTATCAAGTACATCTTCGGTAAGCCATCACTGTCCAGCAGACTAGCCAAGAGGTCCTTTCTTCTCAATGAGTTTGACATAACTTATGTCACACTCAAGTCTATCAAAGGGAGTGTCATTGCAGACCACTTAGCCGATCTACCTTTGAAGGCCGAAGATGCAACTGAGCCTGGTTTCCCAGATGAAGGTGTCCTAGAAATCACTGACCATGACACATGTTGGTAGATGTTCTTTGACGGAGCCGCGAACACAAAAGAGGCTTTGGCATAGGAATCTTGTTAATCGATCCGGCTGACTCTCATACTCCGCTGGCTATAAGGTTGGAGTTCGAATGTTCAAATAATACGGCAAAATATGAAGCCTGTATTGCTGGCCTAGAAGAAGCTCTCTGAAGAGGAGCTAAAGATCTCGAAGTCTATGGAGACTCTGCCTTAATCATAAATCAAGTCGAATGAAGGTAGAAGACCCAGGATCCTAGGCTGCAGCTCTATCACGCCAAGTTAACAATAGTTGCCGCCCGATTTGGTTCTATCTCGTTTCATTATCTGCCACGAGATAGGAATCAATTCGCTGATGCCCTGGCCAGTCTGGCATCCCTAGTCCAGATTCCCACAGAAACTAATGTTCAGCCATTTATAGTCAGGAAGAAGGTCACTCCGGCATACTGTTTCCAGATCAATGCAGCCGCTAAAGCAGATCATGAGCCCTGGTACGCTGACATCTTAAATCTGCTCCAGAAAGGTATCTATCCTCCTGGCTTAGACAAAAGAGGAAGAGTCTCTCTGCGAAGGTGGGCCTCCCAATTCGTGCTCAGCGGTGGCAGCCTGTATAAGAGACACTACCAAGGCCTCAATTTACTATGTGTCAATCAGGCCAAAGCTGAGCAAATTATGGATCGACTACACGGTGGTACCTGCGGGCCCCACATGAATGGCCATATGCTATCTAAGAAAATCATCCGACAGGGGTACTATTGGAGTACACTCGAAACTGATTGTATTCGGTGGGTGCGACATTGCGACAAATGTCAACGCTTTGCCAATCTGCATCAAGTGCCCCCACATGTCTTATACAACTCCACAGCTCCCTGGCCTTTCTCAACATGGGGAATCGACGTCATAGGCCAAATTCACCCGAAGGGATCCAATGGCCATGAATACGTCCTGGTAGCCGTCGATTACTTTACAAAGTGGGTGGAAGCCTCTTCCTACAAGATCCTGAATGCCCGAAAGGTGTTCGAGTTTATTCGGGTCAACATTATATACCGTTATGGGGTACCTTTCGAGATAATCTCCGACAACGACTCTCATTTCGAAGGGGACGTGAATCGTCTACTTGACGAATTCAAGATCCAAAGACACAAGTTCTCCCCCTACCGACCGCAAGCCAATGGTGCCGTTGAAGCAACCAACAAAACTCTTGAAAACATCATCAGAAAAATGGCTGACACAGGAAGAGACTGGCCAGAAAAATTGCCACTAGCCCTCTGGGGCTATCGTACTTCAATCCGCACACCCACTGGGGCTACCTCTTACTCCCTGGCATATGGCATGGAAGCGGTACTACCGATAGAAGTGGAAATTCCATCATTAAGAGTAATGATGGAATCTGATATAGCAGAAGTTGACTGGGTCAAAGGCCGATACGAAGAATTGGCCCTAATTGATGAACGACACCTGTTAGCCTTGGAGCATACCCAGGCATATCGAAGGCACATCGCCCGAGCTTTCAATAAAAAAGTCAAAGGCCGTGATATCCAAGTTGGAGACCTTGTACTTCGAGAGAAACCCCCCAGTTACGTTGATACTAGGGGAAAATGGAAGTCTCCCTGGATGGGACCATACATCGTTAAAGAGATCTGATCAGGAGGTGCTGTGCTTTTTACAAATCAGGATGGGGAAGATCTTGTCCATCCCTTCAACCTCGACAAACTTAAAAGGTACTATGCCTGAGCCATTCTATCCAATAGTTGTTTCCCTCTCCAACCCGCTAGGCTGAAAACCCGAAAGGGCGGCCTAGGCAAAAGTTAGGGCCTATTAAAAATAATAATAAAAAAAATAAAAAAAAGAGATAATGAAAAGGAGAAATAAGGGCTCGCTAGGTTGAAAACCCGAAAGGGCAGCCTAGGCAAAAGTCAGAGCACAAAAAAAATATGTATAAAAGAAACTATTAATAAGGAGATAAAAAGGAGAGAGAAGGCATTATTTGAAGTCCTTAGCATGCTACCTCCAAGTCCTCAGTGCATCAAAGGCTCGACTGACAGAAAAGAAAAACCACGACAAGAAGCTCACATTAAAATACTAAAATATAATTTTACAAGTCCTAAGGTGCAACTTAGGAATATCTACTAAGACATCTATATTATACATTGATTGCATTGTACATATCTATATATACTGCCTGTACCCCCTTTGTTGCCCCAGAAACAATTCCTTTTTCTTGCAGCCTTAGCCCTAGAGCGGTCTATCAATGTCTACGGCGTCCACCAAGCCGGGCCTATATACTCCTTCTGCGAGGCGCAGAAGAAGCCCTAGACTCGCCAGCATGTGAGCCGCCAGAGGTGTCTCCCTCTTCATCGTCAGCATCTCCGTTCTCTGGGACAATTTGTATTGCTCGGACCCGGCCCCATCATCTCGAAACCGTACCCCATACGGGTGGAGGAGGAGGCAGCCTATCTCTTGCTCCATGGATTGTCACACTGCTTGCCATGCTCGGCCGTGGAGGCTCATGACCGCCAACTCTCGAGCCGTGCCCCCACGGGGAGGAGGAGCAGCTACTTCTTGTTCCCATGGGTTATCCTGCCGACTGACATTGCTCAATCTGCGGGGAGCATTGCTGGGAGCCGCAGTATTCGGTCCAGGGGCCGTTTGAGTATCAGGCCCGCGAAGGTCTCCGCCAAAATCACCGGGATAATGTTCAGCCGGCGATCTCGAGCCTGTAATGTCAGGTCAACGACCAGCGCATCAACAAATCCGGGTAGGCCTACTATAAAGTATCTCCCTACCAAACAGAGAAAGAGCGCCTAGCCTAGCGGATAGTCCACATCATCCTCACGTGATACGTGAAGGCTCCGGGAAGAACCATTAAATTAAAAGTTTCCCCATTAAAGAAACACGGAGTAGCCTGGGTAGAATTAAAAAGCTCCGGATAGCCATAAATGGGCGCCTTACGTAGGCGGAGGCAGTAATCTGACAGTAGGTGCCACCCGGACGCACAAAACTCCTCAAAAGTATGACACATATCATTCATGTCGAAGTTAAATAAATGGTCCTGGGGAGACCAAAACATGGCGGCTCCCCTCAACATGTCCCAGTTTATAATGACATTCCGCGGGGTGAAGGCACTCGAACCCAAAAGATGATCAAACCAGTCCCTCTCGTCGGATCGCAAGGAAAGAATCCAAAAATCCAGGGCATTCTCGTAAATCTCAATTTCCAAAGCCGTGGGAATATGCGAGGCCATTTATAAAAGAGATGAGAAGGATTTTATGTGGCTAAGAAGAGCAACGACAGGACAGAAGAGAGCTGATGAATTGTAAAAGGCAGAGATGAAATGAATTGGTATGAAATAAGGCTGGTCTCCGTTTGAATTTATCTTGGCGAAGAAAGCGACCGGTGCCGATGCGTGAATAGTAAGTGAACAGTGGCTGCACAGGAGAATCCATGGCGCCACCAAAGGAGCCTCTTGGCGTCGCGCCATACTCCCCATATGGCCGCGCCAAGTGCCTTCTACTGTGCTAAAAATTAGCGGTATCTGGTTTAATTGTCCGACACTCCGCTGTTCCTGTGTCTGATCGCGAGAAAGAAAGAGAAGCTATGAAAGGTGGCTACGAACATGGGTTCAATAGCCACATGGCACCGAAATAATAAGGGAAGTGGCCGTCTTTCTGTTCTGGTATCACCTGAAAAGCCCACTCCGACCCAAAGGTGTATTCTCATAAAATCTCTTTCTTAGAATACAGCGTGCCATTATCTTTTAGATGTCTGGTATAGATTTATTTTCTGCGTGAATTTAGTTTTGCATGTGTAATATACTGCATCACATGCAATTATATTGCATTATATCATAATGTCTGTACAGGTTTCTTTAAAATATATATATATATATATATATATAAGAGGATTAATATTCGCAGGAATCCGAAGCTAATTTGCTCGGGATGACTGACTCCTATTAAGGCCACCACCCATGACCCAGGGACTCGTTGTGCCACCAGCTTTGTATCCCCGACCTCTACCCCGGCCACGGCTCGACCCAACATCATCATCATCTTCATCGTCATTATCATCACCTCGATGTCTAGGCCGTCGTGCTGTGCTGCTCCCCCTGCAAGAGAACTCATCAGCAAGTTTCTGATAAAGCTTGCTGATACTGAAAAAACCCCGCAGCAGCTTCTTATAGGTAGACACATTCACCTATATTAAAAAAAATGTGTTAGTCTCAAAAAAAAAATAAAAAAAAAAAAAATATATATATATATATATATATATATATATACAAAAAATATAATATATTGATACAAAAAAATATATAAGAAAAGAAAAAATAATAATAAGAGAGATAAAGAAAGAGAGACAATAAGGGTGAATGTGTCTACCGAACGAGGCACCTCTCAGGGACACGACGCTCCTCGGGAATCTCGACATCGGGAAGAACTCCGCTCTCTGGGTGCTCTTGCCCCACTCATCTTGGAAAGTAGAAGATACCATCATGCTCAGTAAACATCGGGTTCTCGTCGAGAGATGAAGTAGACTGACCGGCCTAGTAGAAGCATCGAATGCCGCTGGGCACAACAGAGGCGAGGAAAAGGGGATCACGGCACTAATCTCGGGGAAATCCTCATACGCCATCATTGGATAATCATCATCCTTGGCATGAGGTATTTCGCCAGTCTTGATACTGTTAGGCGGTCGATCGGGCTCTATCACCCGAAAGGAGGAGGAGGCACCACCGGAGGCTGCTAAAAGGCGATGCTAACGGTTCACCCGCTCGCCCATATATAAAGAATCCACCATAATGGAAACCATCGAAATCCGGCGGCTAAGCCGGCACAATGGCCCTCCGGACCCTCAAGGAAGGAAGTGCACTGTACCAGGACTCGAGCTAACAATCCGTTCCAGCACTCTTTCCCTATTCTTACAACCACCGTCCTCAATCGGATAAACCTATTATCATCAACATCTTGGGACAAGTATGGAGGCTGGTGAACTCGTTGAATGAGAGGACCGGTGAAAAATGAAAAAATGAGAAGGCCCAGACCTGCAAAAAAAAAAAGAGAAAAAAAATATGTTATCAATAAAAAAGAGAGCAAAAGAAAAGTATGTGCTAAATAAATAAATAAATAATAAAAGAGAGTATACATAAAAAGAAATGTAAAGAGAGAAACAACAAAAAGCGGGAAAAGGCATATACCTCCCACGGAGCAAAACCATTTAGAGTCGGCGAGTCATTCGGCATGCCCTATCCATAGAAGCATATAATTTAGCCAAGCACACTTTGTCCCAGTCATATAAAGGAATCCGATCAAAGTCGCTAAGCAAGCCGGGACGAAAACCACGAGGGTGGTAGAGGAGTTGGCGAAGACCGATGTGCCAAGAAAGAAAAAAATAAAGCGCTTTAGCCACTCAGTTGGCGGCTATATCATTGCGGCACCGCCCGACACCCCCATTGCTAAAAGCCATCTCCGTCTGTTGCCGATAAAAATCTCATCCGTCGATTTGAATTCGCTCAAAACCCGGGAGGTCCACCACCTCCTCCCTACGCCGAGAGTAAATTCGAGAGCCAGTGTCTCCCTATCTTGGTAGGAATGCCCGTGATCGCGGAAAAATCACACGGGGTCATGGTCGCCTCCCCCCAATTAAAATGAAAGGTATGGGTGGTGTCCCACTAGAAGTCCCTGAGCACATCGAAGATGGGCAAGTAGCTGGTGAAGTGGGTGAAAGAGTGCATGAAGACACTAAAACCGGAGCCCTACACCAAAAGTTGCGCCGCCTCGGGCAACATGGCGTAAATCTCAGTAACATTGGCGCATGATGCCCGCGCCCTCTGGAATTCCCTGCGAATCTAAAAAAAAAAAAGAAAGAAAGAAGGGAAAGGTAAGTCCCCTATCCTTATTTTTCTTTGTACAGTCCTTTGATAAATAAGTATGAATAGATAATAAACATGTTGCGTGCATTGTACTTCATAGAAAAAATGCAGCATGCTAAAAAAAAATCAAATAATAAATAATCAAAAATCAAAAATCATTTTTTTGTATTTTTAAAGAAACACTTACCATTTTTTATATACATGTACATAAATTCACATGTGAATAGACATTTAATTTCTTTAAACATAATTATTTTATGTGAAAAACAAAAGGTATATAAATAATAAAAGAATATATATGTTGTACATACATTCTTTCAATAAACAATAAATAAAATAAAAATACATCCAAGATGTATTCTCAAAAACGAAAAAAAAGAGATTATATGTAATTATCTTTGCATTTAAATAGTTATTTTCGCATCCTAGGCATCATAGGAATGCATGTATGTTAGACTGCATTTATCATAATAAAATAGGAAAATATTCATACATCATCCCATAATTGTCCTGCATTACATTTGCATCAAATAAAGTAGTTCATACATCCATTATATGCATTTTATTGTCCAATAAGCTGCCATAAGGGTGCGCTAAAAAGAAAATAAAATGCCGCCAATTATGAAAATAAATATTTTTATGGCATTTACCATGTCCATGCAGCATAAGCATGCATAAAAAATGAATCTAAAATATATCTGTTTTGTCCCATTTTTATTCGAAAAAATGCCCGAAAGTGCGTTCCGGAAAAAATTAAATTATATTCTGAAAAGTCTGCCTCGTGATTCTATTACATGCAAAAATATGTTTTAGTGTAAAACATGCATCATATAGCCTTATTTGCATTTATAATATAAATCATGCATAGTAGGGTCAAATAGTGACCACTAGTTCAATCGTGCATCGCAAAAATAAATTATATAAATTTCATGCATCACTACTTAACTACATCATTTAGGCATAAATAGGACATGCATATGCATTACTAATAAAGTCGAGTGCTCCAAAAGTCCCAAACAAAGGCGTAAATTTAGCAAGTATCCAAGAAAATCTCGGAAAAGAAAGAAACTTACAATGGTGGGAGTAAGATTGGACACGTGAGTGGTCCTGTCTT
>CM028377.1:96891735-96922295 GCA_013146195.2 Codonopsis lanceolata
TCATTCATGGGAGTTTATCATGGAAGGATATGCATATCTACCATTATATACAATTGCATGAAATCGGGAGGAAATCAAGTAGAAGTATGTATATCTACGTATATACGTATTATACAATTCACAGTGCCTATTATGAAAGTCAAGCGATTAAGAACAAGTATATACAGGCATTTAGTTTACATATTCATGATAGCACTTTGTTTTACACAAATGCTAGAAAGAGGAAATCCACATATAAAGAGGATAGGATATAAATGCATGCTTGCCGGTAGCTCCTGAAGATAAAGCGTGCGAGGCGTCTTTGTCGTATGTGCAGATGGTACATCGACCGAGGATATATTAGTCCAAGCGCCCTAATGGTTACAGGTACTCTTCTCCAAAGTGATCAAGAATGGAGGGGTTTGCACGTTTGGTTCGCGACCCATCTATCACGAATCTCATGATTCGTAACGGTAGGCAATTGTCAACCGAGGGAAGGCAAGGCAAAACAGCAAAGGCAAAACAGTGGCCAAGACAGCAAGGCAAGGCAAGCAGCAAAACAGTGAGAGCAAAGCAAAACGACAAAAGAGCAAAGGCAAAACGAGCAAGGCAAGGAAATGCGGAGACGAGCAAAGGCAAGGCAATCGCAGACAAGTCGGGGACAAAACCAGGGACAAAACAAGCCAAGGCGTCAAGGCAAGACAATGCGAGGACACGTATGCCAATTTGGACTTATCGGAAAACAAGTAATATTTACTTATTTAAGAAATCAAGCAGGGCGAGCACGATAATAGCGGTCTCATTCAAGTCGGTGGGCATGTTATTCTTTTCTGACTAGTAATTAGGCGTGAGCATGAATTAAATTAAGAATCTCGAAACTAGTATTCTAGTTAAGCAGTTTCAAGCGTTGTAGGGGTTTATCGTGGAGTCGGTATTGTTAAACGACCCACTAGCATCGACTCCGTCGAGTCATTTCTATAATTCCAGTCAAATAGAGTTTGAACACGATATGTGTCCAAGACTCCTTTCTAGGTTCTTGTTTACGGCAGGGTTAAGTTCTCGTTCCATTTAGGAACCTTAGTTCAAATTTACTAAGTCAAGTATAAAAGCGAAACCTAAGTTGATTATTGTCCAACCAAGCTTAGTTCAATTTCAAGCTTTGTAATTCCATTTACTAATAGGATTATAAATCAAATCACATTAATACTCAATAAGAGGATAATTATAAAGATAAGAGATACAATAGGCTTAAAGATCATGATCTCAAGTAAACATAGAGGTTCATGCATTAATCACAAACAAGCCTCATCAAGCTCAGTTCCATAGAATCATAAGATATATATAACATTATAAAATCCTCTCGAGGTTCCCTTTAAATTAAAGATCAAGTGTGCACTTACGGAAGAACGAGGCGAAGACAACTCAAGCTTCCCACCATAGGGGTACTAAGGCATACCCGGACCATACAGTCATCTTTACGACAACTCAAGATTTCCATCATAGAGGGTACTAAGGCATATACGGACCCAAAATCCTTCCTAAGGAAGAATGGTCACGAAGCAATTCCGGATTTTCCAAGGGTGTTAACAGGGTTCCCCAGTAAAGTCTCATATTACATTTCTACAAATCTTGGGACTTCATTAAAAGTCCAACTAGTATTATTGGTTCTAGTTCATCATTGAACCCATTCAAAACGTCTTTCAATCGAGTTACGCATTCTTGACTCACGTAACCCATCAAGAACTAGCGCAAATCTCGCACTTAACATTATTCAAGAGACTCAATTAGAGTCCTTAGCCAAGAATCAATCTTAATACCAATTTGGTATCACCGAGCAATTCTCCAAATTTAAATTGAGATTCAATGCACACAAGCTATAGGAACTTATCCTAAGGTTCAAGTAACAATTTTCATAATTAATTGACTCCATTTGAATCAAATTACAAGGTTCCAAATTTCTAGTTCGAGGCAATTTTTCAGGATTTACAATTTATCCGGGTTCCAATCCCAACAAAAATGAATCTTATATCATAACAATTCCCACATGCTCAATAATCCATTTGGTTTCAACCCTTAACAAAATCTATTGATACCCATTCAAAACATATCATTTTGACATGTAATATAACAATGAATCACAAGGAACAAGTCTCCAGCGATCTATCATCAAGATGTTTGTAGAGAGAGAAACTAGGGCTCAAAGTAACGTACCTCAATCGGGCCACAAACTTCTAGGATGTGGAAGACAAACCGAGGGAAAGACTCTACTCGGCGAGGGCTTGGCGATGGCGGTCACGGCTCGATCATCAGATGGCGTAACTCAGGAATCGGCGAATCTCCCATTGAAGCTCCTTCTCCTCTCTCTCTAAAACTCACGGTTTGTGAAGAAAAAATGAGGGAGGAGGAGGAGGAAATTAGATTATAAAGGGTTAGGAAAGAGCGATTCTACCCTTCCTAGTTGTGGACAAGGTAAAGGGAGGGTTTAAAATAGGGGTAGAATAGGTATTTCACACCAAAAATCAAAAGCAGGGAAAGAAATCCCGTAGCGTTACTGCAGGTGAGGCGGGCGCCTCACCATGCTCCATCCGACCGCCTCACTCCTACACAAGATTGCTCTCGGTATCGGGCGGGCGCCTCAGCTCCCGTCCCATGCGGCGCCTCGGCTCTGAACCTCAAAACTTGGTCTAAACTTGATCTAAATGATCCCAAACTTATGGGCAACCATCCTAAGGTCTAACCCAACTCAAAACAAGTCTAAAACACACCGAAACAACTCGGAGGCGAAGCAGGGAAGGGAGTGCGACAACGTCTGGCCGGGACGACGAGCACGAACTTCGAACTGGCTTGAGCGATGAAAGGAGACTTTTAAAGGCAAGTCTAAGGGCTAATGAAGAAGCTTAAATACTTCTAGGAAGTTGAATAACAACTTAGGGAAATAAGAATCCCAAAGGAGAGCGATTACGCGACTCGATTCGAAGTGCAGCGATAGAGGACGAGCAGCTATCTCCAAAACTTCCAAATCTTCGATAGACTTAAGGAACACCTCCAACTTGAAGTCTAACACATCTAAACATGTTAACAAACCATCTTAAAGAGGTCTAGGACCCAAGCAGAGGTCACGAACACAAAAGCGGAGGTAAACCCTCAATCGCGTCGCATTAGACTATCGTCGAGTCACGACTTGTGACTTTAACTAGTTAAGGTCTATGGAACATACGGAACTAATGTATTGGCTCTATATAGCCTTCTGTATTAATCAAGGTTCTTACCTCCAAGTCAAGTAAGCGAGGTTGCGGTTGAGCGACCTTGAGCAATAAGGTCAATTACGAAGGTTCGGGGTCTTACGAGTCCTATACTCGGAGAAAGAATCACTGTTCGAGGGAAAGTCACGAGGCTGTCAAAATTAAGCAGTGCTTATCCAGATCATTTGTAGGGAAAATAATAAATAATAAAATATGCTAATAAAGGCACTTGTACTCAAGCCGAAGCCTTGACGGCCTTCGATACCAAACCCATTTTCCCGAAACTTGGCCCAATTTGGAAAGGCGAACTTGATGCGGCCGATTGATCGGAAATCGAGTGCGAGAGATCAGATCGGGGCAGCTTGATTCGAGAGAATGCAGATCAGAAGCGGTATGGCGACAAGAGATAAACAAGCTATGGCGGGGCTAGCGATAAATTTGGAACGATCGAAAACGAGAAGGAAACGTATGCGTATGCACCTCCTCAGGGCTTGAAGCTTGGCTAGAAAAGGAAAAGCTGGATGCTCATGCGAGAAAAAGAATAACAAATCAGTGGTAATTAATCTCTGGCGGGTTTTTCGAAACTCTAGCCACTTTTTCCCAAAAACCAAAATCCCAGAATATGACCTAATACTTCCCATTCTCACTGAAATAAATTCCCACGATCACCCATGAAAAATATCATTTTCAAGCTACGAGCTACCGGTGCGACCACCAACCAAATGATGACCTCCTTGCCAAAGGTAAAATGATTTCAAGCGCCCATGCTTCTAACCCATATTCTCGAGAAATCGGCTCGATCCCCTCACTTTGAATTCTTGCTATTACGGCCAAAGGAATTACCCTCCTCTTAATCCCTCAAATGCTTATCCTCAACAAATAACCCGGGGACTTTAGAAGTCGTTTGTATACCAAAAAGGAATCCTATTGGGCCCAGTCCGACAACCCCATTCCGTACAATATTATCCAAGAAAGAAAATCCCTCGGTTCTTGACCAAAACCCCATCGGCCACTTACCAGCCAAAAAGTCGAAAAAGAAAAATGTCAAAGCATTATGATGACCTACCCGTCCCAAGATCGAAATACTCCAAATCTTGTGGGCCCGTGGGATACTAAAGCCCATTGATAATTACCGACCACCCAAACCATTGCTTATTGGAATCATGCCCGAGTATTGTGAGTATCATCAGCGGTGGTCATCTTCTTGACAGTGCCATACACTGAAAGAGGCAATTCGGGATCTCATTGATAACGTGGTAATACGATTGGCGGGAGCACAAATATTTTGAAAGCAGATCAAGCCAGGAGGAGGTCAAAAGGGGCAAGATAGTCCGATTAGCCATAAATAAAGGTCTTTGTAAGATATGTTGTTCAATAAAGGAGTTCCTAAATAAATGTTTGAAGGAGGCAGGTTTCTTGGGTATGATAGACGGAGGCAGAGTATGCAAAGCTCCCCGATGAGTTCGTGCTTCTCAGCTTCTAAGCCTCTGAGTGGTATGTTACGGAGGCCCACTCTTGACTCTGGCAGCGGTAGACCGCCGGATATACCATACCCCTTCCTTCTCCTAGCTGCAGTTGGTCATCTACCAGATCCGCTCCCTAATAATGAGGATCTCAAACCCAGGGTCCTAAAAAATGTAATAAGCCGATGCGGTTGCTATTAATGATAATATGAATGTCTTTGCTTATTCCTTAGTTGCACCTACATTAAAAGACACATTAAATAATCATAATAATGAGTCATTTGATGAAATGGACCCAAAGATAAAAAAATATTTGCTTGAGCTTGTAAAGTCGGTTGAGCAAGGGAACAACATCACTCGGCGGCGGCGGTGAAGACTTGTCCATCATCAATCACGGGGCTGAGTAACCAAGTCAAAGAAATCAAAATCGACAACTACGCAAGATTACGGAAGGATAACACTCATGGATCTCCTCGAAAGTTCGTGGGCGTGTTGCACTGGTCCTATAAAGATATCTTGGGGCTAAACCCGACCATAGTCAAACAGAATCCCCACATGTTCGGATGCTTTCGACCAATCGGACAAAAGCTCCACCACATCAAGCGAGAATGGTCACTACAAGTTCTAAAAGAAAGCATGAAACAGCCGCCGCGTCAACTTCATTCGGGTAAAAAAAGAAAAAAAAGAAAAATTAAAAAAAAAGAAAGAAGAAAAAGTAAAAAAAAATCGATCGGTGTCCAATATAGTGACCGTTCCAAGCCCAACAGAAGGTTCGGATCTGCGTGAACCTCGCGACCTCGTGAGGCATCGCCCAAAGATGACCTCTTTCTACCCAATGTTGATATTGTGGTGAGCGGCGTTGCTATTCACAAAATCAGATCCTTTATCGATGGCATCTTTGGCTATAGTCAAATCAAAGGTAGCAGAAGACCAAGAAAAAAAAAACCTCATTCACCACCCTTTTGGGGGACCTCACGCTATCATGTCATGTCGTGCGGATTAAAAAAATGTTGGGGCTACTTATCAAGGGGCTGCTACCACTCTCTTCCACGATGTGCCGTATATTGTCCAAGAGATCCGGCCAGGAGATGTCGTACTCCTCACAAGCCAGGACAGAAGACCTTGTTCAGCCCTTCGATCTTAATGAGCTCAAAAGGTATTATGCTCGAACCACCCTATCGGCAAGTGCTTCCCTCTCCACTCGCTAGGTGAAACCGAAAGGGCGGCCTAGGCAAAAGTTAGAAAAAAAAAACAAAAAGGAGAGAAATAAGGGCTTGCTAGGTTGAAAACCCCGAAAGGGCGGCCTAGGCAAAAGTTAGAGCGAAAAAAAAACAAAAAAAACAAAAAAACACACAAAAAAAACAAAAAGGAGAAATAAGGGCTCGTGTAGGTTGAAAACCGAAAAGGCGACCTAGGCAAAAGTTAGAGCATAATAAAAAAAAGTGGAAAATCGGGGAGAAAAAGGGGAGGGAAGACATTCTTTGAATCCTCGGCATCCTATCTCGGACTTGACATGCAGAAGGGCTCGGCCGACAAAAGAAAGAGAAAAAACCACGACAAAAGCTCACATTAAAACACTAAAATATAATATTACAGTCCCAAGGTGCAACTTAGGAATTTTTATTAAGACATTTACATTATGCATTATGCTGCACATATATACTTTTTGCCTATACAGCTTTGTTCCCCCAAATCTCCCTTCGTTTGCGGCTTGGCCGAAGTGGTCCATGATGCACAAGACTGCGATGTGCGGCCTTTGAAGTAGAGCCCGTATACTTCTATTACGCAAGGCATAGAAAAGGCTCGGTCTCATCGAACAAGAAGCACCGAAGTGTCCCTGTCCTATTCATTATCCACACCTGCCGTCTGAAACGACCAAATGACGAGATTCAGACTATTTGCCGCCTAGCATACAGGTGATTGCGAAGAAAAATGCGAGGGCTATAAGAATAGCCTTATGCCAAGTGTAGCCCACAACAACTATATGGCCGAGAACACAAGGAGATGACTGCCTTTTCCTTTCCCCGCATATCAAAAAAAAAAAAAAACAAACAAACAAACAAAAAAAAAAAAAGAGAGAAAGAGAAAAGCCGCTCAAGCCCGAAGGTACACTCATTTGAATTTCATTTCGAGAAAATCTGCCATTACCCTTAGAGTCGGTATAGCTTTATTTTCGCATGTATTCGAAAAGTGTGCATTTTATTTTCTCATATCATGTAAAATCATACTTGCATTACATAACCCATGTCATGCAGTATTTTAGATACAAATGACAAAAAAAAAAAACAAAAACAAAAAACAAAAAAAAAGAAAAGAAAGAAGAAGAAATGAAGGAAATAGAGAAAACTCTCGCTCGTCGGCAATGGCGTAAGAAAGGAGCAAAAGAGAAAGAGAAATGAAGACTCATGTTTTCATCCCGTAAAAAGAAAGGAGAGTTTGAAAGTTTTTCACTTTTCCCCCTTCAAGCAACTCAGCATCAACAATTAAGTCCTCAAAATTTCAAAGTTGCAAAGTGGCCCTTGAGACTTAACAGAAAGTTAACAAAAGCAATTTTGTTAACCACACTCAATGGCCTTTCATCCAAAAAGCAAGAAAAGCTCATACCCCCAGCAAGTCAGCTGCCAGACAAGCAGAAAAGCCAGAAAATTCAGCGGCAAAGGTAAGCCTTTTCTAAAAAAAAAAAAAGAAAAAAAATGCCAAAAGAAAAAAAAAGAGTTAGAGAAAAATAAAGTCAAAAAAAAAAAGAAGAAAAAAAGAAAGAAAGAAGGAAATCCCCAGCATGGAAAAGTCAGAATGGCAGAAATAGCCAAATCAGCTAAACCAACAGCAGCAGTCAAAAACATGAGAAGGTAAGAAAGGTAAGAATTCTTATTTTGCTTTCAGAAATAAAAGAAAAATCTTTTTCAAAAAGGTTTTGTTTCAAAAAAAAAAGAGGAATATTCAAAAAAACAAAAAAAAAGGAAGAAGGAAAGAAAAATCTCTTTGTCGTATCCAACGACGGATCTTGATCGGTTGGATACAGTTTTCGAAATTTTGAAGAAAATTCCCCTTTGTCGTATTCGACGACAGTTTATCGGTCGAATACAGTTTTCGAAAATTTGAAAGTTTTCTTATCATGTTTGGAAACAAGGTACGAGGCCAACCAGCCGGACATGATTTTGAAAATGCTTCTTAACGTATTTCAACGACAGGTATTTATCGGTTGAAATATGGTTTTCGAAAAACACAAAAATCTTCATACCGTATTTGACAACGGTTTCGGACCGGAAGAATACGGCTTTTCGAAAAACTTAAAAATCTTTTCTTCAATTGGTTGTTTGTTTCGGCTTAGGCCGAACTACGTTTGGTCTGATTCCTTTTATTAAGGGATACGTAGGCAGCCTACATTAGTAGGTCCGACCATCAGAGCATTCAATTTGCATATCTGCTTAAAAACTGTGATAACCTGCTATAACTAACTAAAAATGTCTAGGATATGGAGGTTTGATAAATTGATGCATTATAACTGCTACCTGTTGCATCTTTCTCCCTCGTTTTGAAATGAAACGAAATTGGAGAGTCTATTCTTATCAACGATGTTCGTCTATTCGATAGGCTGGGTTACAGTAGACTCCATCGTTGAGGGGCTCATAGACACCCCATTCGTACCCTCGGTATGTGACATGACATAAAATATCAAGACTGTTAAAACATTAACAAATGTCAAGTTCTGAGGTCAAAAGTGCAAAAAGACAAAGCGAGGATGCGCAAAGGACAAATGCGGGGACCTAAATGCTCAAAATGACCAAGGTTTGAAAATTGGGCGTGGCTCCCATAGGAAATGGGCATGGCGCCCAAATCTCTATAGGGTGGCGCCCAAATTTCATTCCACCTTGTTCATCACATTTTTGCAGTAAATCACAACTTTTCGGCGTGGTGTACACACATGTGAAGCAATATGCGGAAAATGGGCGTGGCGCCCACAAATTGGGCATGGCGCCCAAATTCCTATAGCATGGCGCCCAAAATCCTTCCTTCAACAAGCCACGGTCTTCCAAACGGTTGCCGCAATTCACAACAAATTCAACGCAAGGTGCAACCGGTTGATCTTGTGAGAGAGGAAAAATGCGCGATGTCCCTATTTTGTCCTATAAATAGCGAGCAGGGCTCCTCATTTCAGCCTCCTTCTTGGCGTAAAAGCTTCTCGCGTTAACGTTACTTTGGAGAATTAGAAGCGGTGTGAGATAGTGAGAGATCACCTCAAAAGCCTCGAAACCCCAAACTTCCTCCAACACAAATCCAACCGATAGAAGTGTACCTTAGCCCCTGACTAGGTATCCACCCTTTTCCCCGGTCCAAAATTGTGGAAAAAGCGGTTGCTTTGCCCGATTTAAAAGGCCAAATCAGCCGAAGTAAGCGTTATTACTGCCGATTTCACCTACTTCAGTCAAACAAACAACCAAAAACAAGCGATACCTGCCACCTTACGATCGAGGTCGAAAGTAACTTTCGGAGCGATCCGCAGCATATTGCCCAAATTCACACAACACACAACTTCAAACAAAAAAGACTCTCTCCCGAGGGACAGAAGCGACACACCCCCTCTGTTTTCGTAAGTTTTTTTTTAAGTCTTTTCATTTATATGTAAAAGTATTATTCCTAGTCCGGCCCAATGTAGTCATATAAGCAGTTGTGCTGCCCGGATTTAATTAGGAAATAGTAATAAATGTAGCCGTTATTATGGCAAAATGTTTTTAGATAGATTTGTAATTATTTACTTTATTTATTCAGTAAAGTCTCTATCGTAAATGTATTATTTCAGGTCGTGGTTCAATATCAATATATAGCGATCATCTTTGGGATTGGTAGGAAATAATACTAAAGGAGTTCATCTAGCTTCGATTGTTGTCACATTGGGCATCTTTGAATCCTATTCCCATGTTTTCCTTAACAGCCCCATGGCAACTTATTTATGGGAATTCTTTAATGGGCTCGGCGGCATTCGATCTCACTATCTTTCAATTCATCAGATCTGTACAGCTTGGTGGATTAGGAAGAATAATTCTTTGCTGCATTCTTTAACTCCAGCCTTCATTTTGTGGGAGTTATGAAAGAACCGGAACTCATGCTTGAAGAACGGAATTCGTCGACCCCCTTGGCTCCTTGTTGACAAAGTAAAGACATCTATCATTCTTTCGCTCAGTCTTTGGCAGTCCCCCTATAGCTGGTGGCTCGTGGGATTCTATCTTTTCTACTCGTCTTGGTCGAGCTTCTCCAAAGACCATCCGCTCTCTATGTTGGATCAAACCTTCTCCGGGTATGTTTAAGCTCAATTGTGATGGTGCTAGTAGAGGCAATCCGAGGTCCGGGATCAGGCGGCGGAGGCATTATAAGGAATAGTTCGGGTGACATGTTGTTGGCATTTTCGATTTTTATGGCCATTGTAGCGATATTCAAGTGAATGTAAAGCCTTGCTTACGGGTCTTATTGGCTCGGTCTCAAGGTTGGTCTCATTCAATTGTCGAAATAGACTCCAAGAGTATTGTTGATAGTATTAATGGAGATGGATACATATCCTGGTCTTGCATTTATTTATTGCGCTCAATTAAACAAATTATTCAGGATTTGGGGATAGAGATTATTCATTCTTATCGGGAGGCTAATGATGTAGCTGATTCTTTAGCTAATTATGGCTGCGATCAGAAGCGGGACTTTATTTTTGAAAGTACCAGTGATCTTCCTCCTCAGATTAGAGGTCTTATTGCTCTTGATAAGATAGGCACTGCTTATGTTCGAATCTCTTAATTCTTTTGTAATTTTCTCTGTAAGTTTCCTTTTCGAGGCAAGGCTCCTCAAATCCTCCCATTTATAAGGGCAGTGGTTGTCCTCCTCAAGTTTGTATTTCTTTTCTCTAATTAATAAAATCTAGCGAGTGCAGTCCTGTTTCCCAAAAAAAAAATATATATTTTCAAGTATATATGTGATTGTTTGTAAAGAGTCTTGCAAGTCCGTAAATAATATAGATGTAATGGATGTATTTGTAGGCGATTAATGCTTTATTTATACGTTTAATAAATATAACAAAAAGCATACTTTAGCCAAAAGCCGTTTTGAAACCGAAAGAGCGAGTTGGGTGCCTAGCACCTTCCCAACTCGTAACTTAGCCTCGAACCCGTTTCTCTATCTCGGTTTTCTTTTACGGTTTTGCTTTATTTTGCCTTAAAATAAAGATGGCGACTCAAAAACATTTTGGATCGGTGGGGCCTCGCAACATCTTTCTTTGCACTTTCACGTTCTCCCTAAAAAGGGAGAATGGGAATGGAAAGGTAATGTATTCCTATGTCTGGTATCCCTAAACAAGGGATAACTTGGTAGAAAACCCAAACACTCATAGTGATCCGAAATAGGCCATAAGACTATTTTCATAAAATCCATAAGTGGGGCGCAACATTCCTTCCTTGCACTTTCCGTTTTCCCTAAAAAAGGGAAAATGGGAATAGAAAGGGTGATGCCTTCCCATATCCCGATATCCCCTAAAAAGGGATAACTTGATAGGAAACCCATAGCTCCCATATTGGATCAAAATCCACTAAAGGCAACCGAGGCGCATTCCAACGCGCTATTAAAGGCAAACACTCCTCCGCACTTTTGATTTCGTCCTCCCTAGACAAGGGAGGTTTGGGCGAAGGGCATGGATGTCACGCATCACTGCGGACGCACTCTATCCAAGGCGCGGGGCGGGAGCACCGCATTCGGGAACCCAGCGGTGGGACCTATCAATTTCTTGAAATAGACTTGTCTCATGGTCATGCAGAAGCAAGGCTCGATTGCAAACTCTACCAGCGAGGCGAGAATTCATTCTTTGCGGCAGTGTTGCTCTCAACTACTATGGATGAAGCGGCAACTAGTGTACTACCATCAAGGCGCAAATTGTCCCATTATGTGTGACAACATACGCAATTTAGGTCTCAAAGAATCCGATGATGCATAGATCAGACATAGGCTAAGGTTAGATTGAACAAGAAATCGAAAAATTTATAAGAAATTAAATATATATCTGACCCAAGGGTTGGAAGAGATAACAAGATTAGGGGCGACACTCACCTATCAAAAATAGATAAATAAATATATATTTACATATCTATACATATATAGAAGGAAAGGAGCAAATAATGAAAATATCCATAAAGTGACTTTCCAAATTTAGAAACATTTATAATGTGCATATTTGTCGATGCCCAAATTTTTTGACATTTCAATTGTGCATTGCGATGCCCAAATTGGGTAGTAGTTTTTTGCATTTCGATTCCCAAAATTTTGACAGATTTCAATTGTGCATCGCGATGTCCAATGTTTTCAGTATGATGCCCAAATTTGTCAGTGGCTTTGTCCGCGTGCCTTTCCTTCATTAATGATATCTTCGTAATTTTCCCTCAAAAAGTGTACTTTGACGGTTTAAAACAAATATAGGGGAGTTAGACGGTTATAATTTCACGAAGATGGACTGTCCTGAATTTCTCCTTTTTATTTTTCGTCACGACCCCCAAAGTTCGGGTTGGCCACTGCTCTTGGTCGGCCAGGCTTGAATTGAGACCTCAAGATTACATATACTGAGTATCTGAAAACCGAGGCGCAAAATTTTGTGTATGTTATGATGCAAAATAATGTTATAGTATCAAGAATTCTCTCCTTAGAAATCATAAAACTAGTGTGTCCTAAAAAAATTCGGGGCGTGAAATCTTAAATGGAGATAGGAAAAAAAGTGTTTAAAATTTTAAGATTCATAAATATGGAGTAGAACATAAATGATTTATATCGATCTTAATTATCAGGATGATCCATGACTTGTAACGACCCGACCCGGATTCCAACACGAAATCCCAAGGTCGTGCCGCTGGAACTAACTTAAGAAGAGGACAAGCACTTGATAAACAGTAGTGCTAGTCAAACAGTCGAGCAAACTCGCTCTAAACATGAACATAACACCGCACTAAAATACGGTATTTCAAAAATCGAATCAGCGGAAGCAATATAAGAAAGAAGTCCCAAGCTATGAAGCTCGAAACCAACGACAATGAAACCAAGAGAGACATTATATCTCAAAGGAGGAAAAACAAAACTTCGCGTGCGCAACATTGCGAGCGCTAATCAAACCATCGGCACTCAAGTGGCGTTTCAACAAAGAACCAACTTGATATAACAATTACCCAACGGCTAAAGCATATCGGGGTCAACCAACATCTATAAAAACTAAAATAAGGGAATTCCCCCAAAGCTACTGCGTGCCCGGGAGACAACTGGAATAAATACTAAAACCACAAACAGGGCACGACACAACACGTCGGCCCAAGAAATAACCAATACAAATACCCAAATATTCTACCCGACTGTAAAGTCTAAATAACTTTACAAAATGTCGATCTCACAAGAATATCAAAGTACATGAAATCAATGACAATGCTAAAAAGGAACAAGACTCCACAAGCTGCTACTCGGGAAAGTCGGCTGCTACAAACCACGAACCACCGCGATCTAACCTCGATCTATCGACCGGTGCCTGCTATAGTCACGATCTACTCGACCTCGGTGCGGCTATCGATTCTGCAACTAAAAACAAGTACGAGATGAGTCATAATGACCCGATGCGCTACTACAATATATATGCAACATATAATTATGTAACATAAACATAACCAGGGTGTCATTTAATATATGACAAAAAAACCCGTGAAGAGGCGTCGTATCGTTTCGATACTCCACAAGATATCCACTCCTTCTTACTTACTAAACCGTCCAAATGAACCAGGGTGGAATTCCCTGTTCACACACAAATCAAATGAATTAGAAGGTAGTTCCCACAAAACATCATATGTAAGTATACATATCATTATATATATGAATCAAGCTAATCACACTGTTACCACGTGTAAGGGTGCATGTTTATATATATACACCTATATCAGTATGTATATCTCTAAATATACATATCAAATCTCCCATAAAATCATCATGCATAGGTGTGCATATCTATATATATACACATCAAGTCTTTCATATATATCTCAAATACAAGTATGCATATCTCTATATATACATATCAAATCTCTCTCATTTATCATCAGCCAATACAAACATGGTCAATAAGATCTCATGTTCAACTAACACTTTGTTATCACATAAGTGCCCATAGTAAGCCACATAAAGGATAGAGAAGATACCAAATCACTTTCATCGTATTGCTCCTGCAACCACAACCTATTAATCATATCGTGTCGGTGATACGTGTTCGGTATCAAAGTACCGAGCTCTCTTCTGTCCGAGTTCTCTACTCAGGAAAATAACACTAGCCAATGTGCTCAATTGGTTACGACAAAGGGGGCTACTTCCCCACTGTAGCTAGCAGTGGAGGTGTGTGTGAAACCCGAATCCGGTACGGCAATACATTGCAACCACGAATCCCATAATTCGTGAAGACAATGCATCGTCCCACCATCATCATGAAAACTCAAGTAATGCCAGCTGGACTTATATGCAATGCACAAGTAGATGTTTACTTGCTAATTCTCAAGTAGATATAATGATCTACTAAACTCATACGATTATGCACATTGTTACAATAATCATAAAACCATAATAGGAGCTTATTTGAGTCTCTAAATCATAAGTGTCAAGTTGTTCACTCTCTTGATTCAAGTCCCAAAAGCTAGTAATCTATTCAAATGGAATATAATTATCATAGGATCTCACCACGATCCTCGTAAGGTTCAATTGTTCCTTAACTCGACTCCGTTGAGTCTTTACTACAATTCCAACCAAATAGAGTTTGAACACTATATGTGTCCCAAGACTCTTTTCTATGTTCTCGTTTGAGGCATAGCAAGGTTCTCATTCCATTTAGGAATCTTAGTTCAAGTCCCAAGTCAATTATATAAGGGAAGCCCAAGTTGATTATTGTGAAATCAAGCTTAGTTCAATTTTGATTCATAATTCCACTTAATAGTAGAATCCAAGTTTACCACAATTCATTAGCGTAGAGAACAGATCGGGCACGAAGGCAAATACATTCAATATGCTCATAAGTCATATCATAGAAACACATAGAAGAATCAATTCTTGACAAGGTAGGAAATCATGCATTTAGTCATAATATAAAATATACACGGTATTCCATATTCACCTATGAAATTCAACGAGTCACAACTTAACCATCAGTCCATTAAGTACTATCCAAGACTACTCCGTTAGTCTCGGATCATGAAGCCATTCTGAAACTCTTCCTAGAGTAGTAACTCATTCAATAACACAAAAGTCGATGGTAGTCAAAGACTTAAGCAACACTAGGCGGTAATAACCCGTAAGGTCAAACCATACAGGTGAGTCTTAGATAACAACATGGTCATCCTAGCGACTTATACAAGTAGACTCCATGTATAGAGTACTAAGAAAGCCCCAATCCAAATCTTCTCATAGAATAGTCCTCAAATTCATTATTCAACAAGTAGGTGTTTTTACTCATTAAAGAATCAAGTAGGAATTCGACAAGAGCGAATTCAACCTGTCAAGTAGATACATCATTCTACGACATGCTCTCAATTGTGCATTTGCTTCACACAATCACATAAACCACATAAGAACTCGATTGAGTCTTATAATCACTCATATCAAACATGCCCTTCAATCCATCCCAAAGTCACGTAAGCTAATATATTAGTCTAACGCACTACAAACGTCGTAGGGATTGAATGTGGAGTCGGTATTGTTCAATAACTCCCTAATCTCAACTCCGGTGAGTTTTACTAAAATTCAACCAAATAGAGCATTGATACCATATGCATCACATTGCCCTTTCCTAAGTTCTCCTTTCATTTAGAACTCGATAACTAGGCCGTTCATGATCTTAAACTAGCCTTAAACACAATCCCAAGTTTCAAACCCTAGAATCGGAGATTTTGTTAAACCTTGAATTGAAACATAATCTTTCATAAGAGTTGTTCCTAAGCTCATTATAAACAACATTCATGCTTTGCATAAAGTCAAAATCACAACTTCAATAAGAATTCATAAAATCCTACACATATTTTATAGGTTGAATTGGAGGATTTCTCTTCACAAAAAGTGTTCACAATCATTAATAGAACAACTATAATGAAGGGGTCATGTTATTTTATTGAACATGAAAATCTCAGGGATTTGTCAACGTACCTTAGTCCTAAGATTAATGGATGAATGGATGATCAAAGAAAGGATTGTTGTAGAGGAGATCAAGGTCTTCAATTTGGCGGTCTCGGATCGCCGATCGGATCACCGAAACTCCGGGAAGTGGTCCTTCAAGTTGGGGTGACCTCCATGGACGAAAATGGAGTTTATGTCTCTGAATATCTGGTTGTTGTTGATCAACAATGGCTGACTTGGTTGAAAGTGGTTTATATACTTGCCCACAAAACCCTAATCCAAGTGAAGGGTGTTATTTGGCTTCTCATTGGCTATGGCATGCAAGCCATTGATAAGAAATGATCTAAGGGCTTAAAAGGGTTGTTGAAGAGTCAACAAAGGAGGCTTCAAGTCACCAAGGACGGCCAAGGGCAAGGGTGCAAGGGTCAATAACCAAAACAACCAAGAAAAGTCACAAATCTGATTCTGGCACAATGCGGTCGCATTGTGCTTGGGCCATGCGACCGCAAGGGGGTCTGCTCCAGCTTCTGCACAATTTCACTTGCTCTCAGCATCTCATGCGAGCCAACCTCCAAAAACCCAATGCGGCCGCGAGGTTCAAGACTTCAACTTGTTCTAAACTTGTCCTAAATGATTCCAAACTCAAAGGCAACAATCCTAAGGTGTAACCAAACCCAAAACAAGTCGGAAACACACCCGAAACATATCTGAAACATGTTAAAACATGGCTGGAACCACTCGACAATTGGCCAACGAATCAAACATGATTCAAACCCAACTTAATCTAGGATAGAATGAACATGTATAAGACTTGTTTTGTAACGCCCCATAATCTTGCATGTGCATTCTATGCTTGTTTTTATACTTTCTTGGTTGATTGTTAGCATGTTTACTTGATTTATAAACGTCTTAGAATCATTCATAGATCATTCTAGAAGTCCATAACATGCTTAGAATCATATAAACTTGTTTGTTGAATCGCCGGTTTAATCGCGTTGTAGTTGGCCTTAGCGATTCCTCTCGTTGCTCGTATTTGCTTCTATTTCGACGTACGAAGTGTTCGTTGAGTTCTTGGCTTTGTATTCAGGTCTTAATCATGTTGAAACAAGTCTCTTTCATGTCCAAGATATCCTAGTTTGATTGATGTTTGATTCGAGTTTAATCCGTTGTTCATTCGTCGCGTGAGTTGCGCCTTGTTCTACCTTGTTCCGGTTGTTGTTCGGGTGTGTTTCCGACTCATTTTGAGTAGGGTTAGACATTAGAATGGTTGCCCAAAAGTTTGGGACCATTTAGATCAAGTTTAGGTCAAGTTTTAGACATTCAGGCCGGCGGCATGGTGAGGCGCCCGCCTCAACTGCAGAGAGCAAATTCAAAATGGGACTGAACTTGGGAGAGGTCTCGGGGTTGAGGCGGCATGGCCTTGGTGAGGCCGCCTCACTGCCGTCACTACGGGATTTTTCTTGCCTGTTTTGAGTTAGGTCGTGAAATGCCTATCCTACCCCATTAAACCCCCTAAACCCTTCCTAAATACCCACACTTAGTCCTAATCAGGTCCTAACACTAAATTGAGGTTAATCTAATATGGATTAGTGCTTGTTAACTTCCTAATTCTCACTAATTGCACTTGAGAAATTCCCCTTGTACCCTTCTCTTGATTGGAGGTATAAATACCCAAGTCTTGACCAATTTTCTGAAAACTCTTCATTTGTTCATCCTATTCTCACAAGTTAGAGAGAGAGAGAGTTGGGGGCTTGAGTTTTGAGCCCTAGCTCCATCTTCTTCCTTCGATCCCCAAGGATTCCACCGTTCGATCGCCGCCAAACTTCGGATTCTCGACGGGTGAGACGAAAGGAACGACTTCACCGTTTAGATTTGGATTCTCTTGAGTTTTCACTCAAGCTAGGTAAGTTACTCTTCTTCATTTTAGTTCTCATTGACCCTAAGGAAACAAAGTTTATGATGTGTGAGGTCAATGAGGACACATAATTGCTTCCTATGCTTTCCATTTGAGATTAAAATATATGATTTTGCTAGGAGCATGTCTAGGTGAATTTCTTGCCTTTGGGAGTTTAAATTACTCTTTTATTATGTTAATTGAGGTCTTGAACATGTTAGAAATATGTGTTATGTTTGTTGATGGAAGTATTGTCATTATTTGGGAATGCCCTAAATTATGCCTATGTGATATATATATAAAAAAGGTTAAGTGTTGTATCCTTCACATTGGACTATATAGGAACATGAATTACATTAAATTGTTTTGGGTGAAATTATATCCTTGTTGAACCTAGAATTGACCTAGGTTGGGTTATGAAGCACATAGCTTCAATTTCTCCAAATTTGGGAATTTAGAGCAAAGACTCAACGGAGTCGACTCTAGGGAATATTTGAACGTGTTGAACTCTAGTTTCAATCCCTACGAAGTTTGGACACCGTTTGACTTGGTTTACTCAAGTATGAGCTTGGTTGATTGTTTATAACAAGTTGTTGTGAAAGATTGGTTTTGTGCAATTTAATTGCCTTGATATGATTTTATAGTAGAGATTAATACCCTACTTGGTTGGTCGAGTTCGCTCTTGTCGAATTCGGTCCTTAATTGGTTTAAGTCAAGTAAATATCTACTTGTACATTGCATTGAGTCCAGCTGGCATTATATGGTTTGTTTATCAAGTCAGGGTGGGACGATGCATCGCCTTCACGAATTATGGGATTCGTGCTCGCTATGGATCGCCGCACCCGGGACTCCACACACCCCTCCACTGTGGGCCACAGTGGGGAAGTAGCCCCTTTGCCGTATCAGTTAAGTGCCGCATTGGCTTGCTATTGAGATCGAGTACGACTCGACGATAGTCGATGAATTCACATAACATCGATGGCACGAACCAGTAACAGAATGTTTTGCAGGAGCTACGAAGCGGCCGTGACTATCATATCCTACTTGTATGATTTACTTTACGCACTTATGTGAACAATGTGCTAAGTGCCATATGATGATAACGTGCTAAGTGTTAAATGATGATAACATGCCATAATTGTGATAAATGTCATGCTATAACATGAACATGCATATTTTGGTAACTTACTAAGTCTTTCGACTTACCCTATTTGTTTGCTTTGTTTTCCTTAGATCAAAGCCGAGGAGACGTCCCACGCTAGATTCACGTGCTCGCTTGGACGTTGTGAGCGAGGTTGCTCTTTTGGACTTTAATTGATTAATCTTTTATTTTGGAAAGGACGTTGGGAAGCAAGTCATGTAGACTTGGCTTGGGGTTTTGTATGTTGTAGTAACTTAACTATTTAATACTTGTAATCTTTTGGTATGCCGACTTTATGTCGAGCTTGTTCATATGTGTATGGTTCATCACAGTTTCTTCCGCTAAAGCTTGTTTAAAGTGTTATTATTGTTGTTGTCTCCGGCATGTTGTGGCCGTTGAGGTTTTATAAGCATGTGTTAATTGTAGGAGTAGTTGTTGGGTTCCGGCTGTAACGTCGCCGATGACTTGTTTAAATTAGGTTGCTTTTCCGGCCAAGTGTAGCCGAGTTGTTATTCGTATGCAATGTTGCGCCACATGAATTTTATAATCCTACTAGTGCATGCTTGTGTGTTTAACTTGACTATTTGGACGGCACGATTCGGGATCTCGCATTGGGGTCCGGGTCGGGTCGTCACATGTTTAGACATGGTTATGGCTTGTATACAAGGCCTAAAACTCAACCAAACTTCTCTCGAGACGGAAAGGAGGCAATACAAGCAATGATGAAAACCACAAAACACAAACGAAGCAACGAAGCTTCTAAACTTCCAACCAAGCTTACAACAACTAAGATGAACATTAAAAACCTTAGATGCAAAGTACTAAGACTCTCATGAGACTTATTAAGGTGCTAACACGTTAAGACGAACACCCAAAACATCAACAACAAGGCACGCAACGCATGGAAGACAATTACTCTATTATGATCTCAACCAACTCAATGCAAACATGATATGAATGAAATGAAGTCTCTAATATGTCAAGACCTATAATAAACATGTTATAATGATGTCAAACATGAAATGGGGTTTGGGTTCTCATACTACGCGAGAAAACTCTCAACCGTGTCAAGTAACGAACAGCGTCGGTATACAACTTGTAACTTTAATTAGTTAAAGTCTATGGAACATATGGAATTAAGGTATTGGCTCCTAGATAGCCTACCTACACAAATCAGGGTTCCTTCCTCAAGTTTAGTAAGTGAGGTCACGGTTTAACGGCAAGCAAAACGAGAAAGCCAAATACACGAAAGTTCAGGATCTTACATGACTAGTTTTTCAAGTTAATTACAATGAAAAATAAATTAAAATATAGACACCGTGATTGAAATTCAAATACTGTTGAGGCTGGTGCATGTTACAATAGAAAACGACGTGAAACATAACAACAACCTACCTAACAAAAATTAAAATGAAGACAAAAACAAACATTGCATGTGAAACAGAGAAAAACCATAGTTTAAACTAAAATTTACTTGAAAATCTAGTTCCATGGTGAATGGACGGAGGAAGAGCTGGAGGGGTGTGTAGTTGAAGACAGGTTTGCGGATGTTGAATATATAGTAGTGGGAAGCGTGGTGGGGGTTGTTGAAAGTGGTAGAGAGCTCGTGGTGGGAGTCATTGAAAGTGGTCGAGAGCTCAATGAGCCGCCATGATAGTTGCCATTGGAGCCGCGATGATTGTTGGCGAAAGATGTCGACAAGCCCTGATGATAGCTGTTGCCAAACAAACTCGATGAGCTGCCACGAGAACTCAACGAGCCACGATGAGAGTTGTTGGCAAACAAACTCGATGAGCTGCCATTATCGTTGGCAAAAGAACTCGACGAGCTGCCGTGAGAGTTGGCAAAAAGACTCGACGAGTTGCCACGAGAGTTGGCAAAAGTACCCATGTCGCGGCTTTGCCCACGATTATTATTGTAGGCATTGTCGAATTTCATGCTGTTATAAGACATAAAGTTACGGGCATGAAATGGTTGTTGAGTAATTTCGAATCCGGGCTCTTGTCTTTAAGACGCGGTGGAAACTATATGGTTGGTTGATATGCTCCTCCAATCTCCTGCCCCAAATACTTTTGAGCATGGCTAGCTATTTGAGTGGGCGATTTGGTCTTTACACAATACCTTGATATGCTCCAATCTCCTGCCCCAAACTTGTCCAATCCCAGCAAGAACATCCTACAACCAAAAATATAAATGGGATTTAAGGTAAAATACAAATTTAATGGAAGATATTAGAAAAAATGTAGAAAAGGATAGAATTCTAAATATATCAAAAAAGGAACTAATGTTTAATAATTCAAAAAAATGGGTTACTTATTACTCCCTCCCTTTTTGGGCAAAAAGTCTTCCTTTGAAAATCAATTTTTTTTAAATGTCACTTTTAAGTAGTTTACTAGTAATAAAATGAAATTTTTATGCCTTAAGTTTTAAAAATGGACTCTTTAAGTGATATCCCAAAATAGAATAGTTGACTATTTACCAGGAACTGAGGGAGTATGATTGTATGTTGATTGTGTTCAAATGAAAACTTGAAATTTCCTACTGTACTCCAAAAACCACCAAACCTCTTAGATCATAATTAATCTGAAAAGAAAATCAATTGAGAAAAATCTTACGACCGGATTAATTGCAACATATATAGATCCATTGTTTAATCGCAATTCCTTTTAAAGAAAATAAAATTTAGAAGGAATTTTTTATGGTTTGAATTTGCAATAGAGCATTAAACTTTGTCATGTAGCAATTGACAAATTTACTTTTTAAAGATTCAACCCGTCTAAACATTAAAACTAAAATTAAAATAACTTAAATTATAAAATTGGGTGTGATTAAATTTATTTCATTGACTTTTTACTTAAAAAATAAATAGAATAAGGAAAAAGAGGACCCCCTTTTGGGGAATCTTTGATTTAGGGAAAAAAGTAGACATGCATTAATTTATTTTACTTTGAGAATTAATTAATTAATTAATTAATTATGAGCATAATTTCGGATCCATTAGATCACAAAAATCAATTAAACCAAGAATGGTATGTAAGAGGTGAGTAAATTCATCTGGATTCAAAGAAATAGAATGAGAATCTACCAAGAATTAACATGCAAAAGATTGAAACTGCAATTAAATAATAAAATTCAAATTTAAATTAAACAAAAATGAAGTTTAAAATTTTTTTAAAAAGAGAGAGACCTGTGTTCTTCCTCGGTCCAAGCGAAAAACTTTCTTTTTTTGGCACCCGCTCTTTCTTTTTTGATGAAGATGCGTGCGCCTTGCCTTTTCCTTTCTTCTTTGAGTCAGATTGATCATCTTTGTACTCGGTTGGCTCAATGAGGCCTGCTTCAATCATATCAATATCTTCAACCAAGTCTAGATAGTGATTTATGATTTCAATTATTGATTTGGTTTGAACCCTAGAAGCAACATCCACATAGAATGTTGGAGAAGAATGATCAAATTCTGTTAAAGCATTCTCGAACTGTTGGTTCTCTTCAAAACTCCACTTGTTTGTGCGATCCCCTTCTGAGGATGCATTATTCGATGTCTGTTCGTTGTTCTCTTATATGCTGATCAGCTCTATGGGCTCACTTTCTGAAAGTGCATGTGTGGTGTCTTCTACTACAAAGATTTGGCCGGTGTGATCCAATTTTGATCCGGGGACATGGGAGATCAAAGAAGATATAGAGCTCATCTGAATCGAGAAACCTTTCCCATACTTCGTCTTCCATCCTTGGAGGTGTGTTCTTGGACGACGACATGGAGAGAGAGAGGGAGAGAAAGAGAGAGAGGCTGGGGAATGGAAGCAAGGATTGGTGTTTAGAGCCTATGACTTTGGTGTGTGTTAGGGTTTGTCATTTGGTAGTGATTTATGATTTCAATTATTGATTTGGTTTGAACCCTAGAAGCAACATCCATATAGACTCGACGAGTCGCCACGAGAGTTGGCAAAAGTACCCATGTCGCGGCTTTGCCCACGATTATTATTGTAGGCATTGTCGAACTTCATGCTGTTATAAGACATAAAGTTACGGGCAGGAAATGGTTGTTGAGTAATTTCCGGGCTCTTGTCTTTAAGACGCGGTGGAAACAATATACTGGGGGCGGTGGTTGTGGCCGGAGTAAATGTCGTCCTGCGATGGTTAGAAAAACCATGGCTGAGCCGTTGTTCGCTTTCTCTCCGATTGGTGG
The DNA here is from genome assembly GCA_013146195.2 of Codonopsis lanceolata. NCBI lineage: Eukaryota > Viridiplantae > Streptophyta > Magnoliopsida > Asterales > Campanulaceae > Codonopsis > Codonopsis lanceolata. Next base: position 96,914,789 of record CM028377.1, read on the forward strand.
AAAGGAAATGCTAGTGGTGGTAGTGGTTATTGGGGAGGAATTGATTGGCCAAGAAATGTGGTAGACCGTTAAGGGAGTGAGGAGGTTGAGCCGTGAAAGTAATCAAGCAAACCATGGATTTCTTGTCGACTATTCGGCATTTATCTTTGTAAAAAAAGTTAGTGGCGGCTGGACGAAGCGTTTGTTCATTGTTTGTGTGATGGGGTGGTGGAATGGAAACACTGGGGGTGGTGGACATGGTTAATGGGAGTGAGGAGGTTGAGCTGTGAAAGTGACCAATTATAAAATCATGCCTTTGTTGCTGATCACTATTGCTTGCATTGGTTATGCTGTTAAAAGAGAAGTTGTTGGTGGCCGGACGAAGAGTTTGTTCACGAGTGTTTGTGTGATCGGGTGGTGGAATTGAAAGACTGGTGGTGGTGGACCTGGTTAATGGGAGTGAGGAGGTTGAGCTATGAAAGTGACCAAGAAAGCCATGGCTTTGTTGGTGACTACTGCTGGCATTGGTTATGCTGTTAAAAGAAAAGTTATAGGTGGCCGGACGAAGCGTTTGTTCAGTGTTTGTGTGATCGGGTGGTGGAATTGAAACACTGATGGTGGTGGTGACACTGCGGATGTCGTGAATGGTATGGTGGTGGGGGCGATCATCAGAAGCCTCTTTTTTCAGAGGCCAAAAATACCTTTGAGCATGGCTAGCTATTTGAGTGGGCGATTTGGTCTTCACACAATACCTTGATATGCTCCTCCAATCTCCTGCCGCAAATTTGTCCAATCTCACTAAGAACATCCTACAACCAAAAATATAAATGGGATTTAAGGTAAAATACAATAACATTTAATGAAGGGAAGATATTAAACAAATGTAGAATAGGATAGAATTCTAAATAGCTCAAAAAAGGAACTAATGTCTAATAATTCAAAAAATGGGTTACTTATTATGTTTGTATGTTGATTGTGTTTTTATGTATAATTAATTTAATAATATAATGTTTCTCTTACTAATACAAAAGATATATATATATATATATATATATATATATATATATATATATATATATATATATATATATATATATATATAACTAAAACACCATATACACATAAATTACCAGAACTGAGTGCTATTTCAAATAAAAATTTAACTTATATTTATTTATATATTCCAAAATTATAAAATACGTAATATTTTTTTAAAAAATACTACAATAATACGTGTTTTATGATATAAAAAATAAAAAAAGTCTAATTTTCATTTAAAATATTTAGTCTAGAAGTAAATTGTTCAAATGAAAATATCTTTTTGGAGGCGCACACACACACACACACAAATATATGAAATTTCTTACTTCACCCCTAAAACCACCAAACCTCTTAGACCATAATTATTGTGAAAATAAAATCAATTGAGAAAAATCTTACAACTGGATTAATTACAACATAGAACCATTGATTAATCGCAATGCCTTTTAAAGAAAATAAAATTTAGAAGGAATTTTTTATGGGACAAAAACTTGTGTAAAACAGTTTAAGAATATTTTTTGTAAAACAGATCCTTTTTACCCGATCTACTGTATATTGGTAGATTGAACTGTAAGAGAGTGAGACTCCTTCTTACGAATTATGATCCGTAAAACCGTCTTACAAGAGACTTATTCTTATGGTTTGAATTTGATATAGAGAATTATACTTTGTCATGCAGCTATTGATAAATTTACTTTTTATGATTCAACCCCCTCAAAACATTAACACTAAAATAAAAATAACCTAAATCATAAAATTGGATATGATTAAATTTATTTCATCGAATTTTGATTTTAAAAAATAAATAGAATAAGGAAAAAAGAGGACCACCTTTTGGGGAATCTTTGATTTAGGGAAAAAAGTTGACATACATTAATTTATTTCATTTGGAGAATTAATTAATTAATTAATTAATTATGAGCATAATTTCGGATCCATTAGATCACAAAAATCAATTAAACCAAGAATGCTATGTAAGAGAGAGTAAATTCATCTGGATTAAAAGAAATAGTATGAGAATCTACCGAGAACATGCAAAAGAATAAAACTGCAATTACATAATAGATTTCAAATTCAAATTAGGAAACACTTATTGCTTCTTCTTTTTTCTTTCTATCTACATTCTTTTTGGGTAAAAATTTGCTTTAAAATTAAGTAGTAACCTAGGAATGGTACAAAATCAAAATATTTAAACATGCCTTGATGGTTGATGTTTGGGCAAACTCAATGAGGGTGGGATTGTGGGAGTCTGGGAGATCAGGAGGCTGAAGCGGCGATGCCGAGGCTGCGAACTCGATGACGGCTCATGAAGAGTGAAGACTTAGAACTCGGTGATGAGAAATGAGAGTTGAGAATGTGAGGGTGAGAATTGAGTTAGGGTTTTAGCTAGAATATGTATATATACTTATACCTATTATAAAATGATGTAGTATTAGAAATCGATGGGCCGGACGGGCAAGAAGAATTTGAGGGCCTAGGAGTGCCTGATCAAGATCGCGAGCATTCAATGCATCTAAATCCCAACGTTAACTATTAGCCCATGGGCACAGGCATCTCCAGGCTTGTTGGGCCGATGGGCCGGTTTACTCCCCCATAACCAACAAGGTTATAATCAAGGGTGATAACTAGGCCGGTACTTTTTGGGGAAAAATTATAACCTATTTCATCAACTTTCTTTTTATTCAAATGGTAAAGCACACTTTTGGGGGTAAATTGTTGAAGATACCCTTAATGAATGAATGACACACATAAAAAGCCCCTATCCAAATTTGGGCATCGCTATGCAAAAATTGGGCATCGCAAGAGTTTGTTCAAATTTAGGCATCGCAATGGGAAAATCCTCACCCAAATTGGACATTGCAATACAAAATTTGGGCATCACAAATACAACATTTGAGCATCGCAAAAGTCTCTCTCCTGTCAATGACTCCCATTAAATATATCTTTTTCCTCGTTAATACCCCTACCCCTTCCCACTCCCCTCCGTCACCCCACTTTGAATCACCCAAACCCATCATATTCAACTCTCTCTCATCTCATTCATCTCTTTTTTGTAGAAATTCCCCTCCATCACCACACTTTGGCCCCCACTGGTTGCATTCACTTAATTACAACTCTCACATTCTATGTGGTATTAATGGCTTTCGAATCTCCGTTATTGAAACGAAATGTGAATACTACCTTTTCGAGATATTGATTGAATAAAAATTGGAATCTCAGTTATCGAAATGAGAAAGAAAGATCAGTTCCCGAATGTTAAGGCATCAGTCATGACATTTATGCCTTTACAACAAGGTACTGTTACAAACAAATCCGAAGAAGTTGCATTGGAAGAAAGAGCTTATGGAATGACATTCAGATCAGAAGACTCCGAAGCCTACATCGAAGACTCTGACGCCCACATCGAATACCCCGACGCCCATATCGAAGCCTTCGACGCTCGCATCGAAAACATCACTCTTGTAAGTTAAGCCCTTTAGGGGAAAGTGAAAATCAAGTCAAATCCGTTTGAGCAGGCTACTATTCTCGACATTTTGGCACCATTTCGACCACTTCAGGTCAGTTCAGTACCAACAGTAACTCCGAAAATCAGTTGTTCGAGTCTCAATTATTTGCTCCAACCGAAGCAGTGGTTTTGACAATGGAGGTCGTAGAAGTTATTCAGGTTTATCTCGGATTGACACTGTCATGAAAGAGCTTGAGGATTTGCGGAAAAGGAGGAGAGTTCGTGCCGGTATCAAGTTTGTTTTTCATTAGCAATTCTTTCATTGTGAAATTTTGGGAATCCGATTTTCTGTGATAAAAGGATAATATATATGTACAGTCCTACTTGCTATCCAGTTGTGTGCGTGAAAATATTGAGAGAGAGGGAGAGAGAGATTGATACATGTAATTTAGGAGAAGGAAGGATGGTAGGAGGAGGGACATTTAAAAAAGAATTTAACAAAAATAAACTTATGCGGTTGAATAAAAAAATGAGGTACTAATTAAAGTGATTGGAAATTTTTGAAAGTGTACCGATCGGCAATTATTCCTATAATCAATTTACTATTCGGTTGAGTTAATTGCATGCCGGTCCACTTTGGTGGATTTTCAACCTATTTATTACTTTTTTGTGGGCTAATTGCATAATAAATCATGACCTATTTTAGTTTTTTCGTTTTAAACCATATGTTGTTGTTTTTTTAATGTAAAACCTCAAGCTAACAATTTTTTTTTTCTAATTAAAACATGGTTAGTTTTTATAACAGGAAGGCGACTGGACATCCTAGTGGTTGCCTACGTGGACCGAGCAAGAGAACTCATGTCCACATCATTCTTCCCACCAAAAACAATTTTGTGAATGAATAGAGGAGTTCGTTATCATTGTGAAAAGATGATTGCATCATGCAGATTATCTTGGATAGATCAAAATTTAGGAAGAAGGTTAGGTAGGTTGTGAAGGATATAGAGTAAATAGTTTATTTTATGTGATTAATTAAGTAATTAATTTTGCTAGAAAATAAAATATGTTCTAAGTATTCTATTTTAACTTTTCAAAATCATTTTTTGTTTTTCAAATAATTTTTTGACGTAAATTTTCTTGTTTTTCTTTCAAAATACACATAATTTGCGGTATATAAAAAATATTTGATCGAATCCCTAGGTTCCCAAGGTTTGGATCCACAAATTGCAATACAATTGTGTTTTTCTAATAGAAAAAAGGTACAATGATTTCATACTACATATATATGTCTTGAAAATATATGCCACGTATCTTGAACTACCGTATAAAAGGAGATGGAATTCTACATTAGTTGAAAAAATTAAATGTTTTAAAGATTAAGAAGAATAGTTGTTAAGGCACAAAAAAGTTTGCTAAAAAAAGAAGAAAAAAAGACACAAAAAAGTCACAATGGAACCGATCAATCTATAGTACTTCACATTTTCAAATAATTGTCGTGTTTTGATATTTTTTTGTAAAACAAAATAAATATTAGATGTGTATTAATTTTGTTTTTTTTTCAAAACCATAAAATATGTAATTTTTATATATCATATTATGTGTATTTTGAAAAAATTAGAAAATGTCAAAAATTATTTGAAAAACAAAAAAAAATGATTTTGAAAAGTCAAAACAGAATAATTAGAACATATTTTATTTTCAAGAAAAACTAATTAGTTAATTAACTATAGAAAATAAATTACTTACTCTATATCTTTCCCAACCTAAAAACCTTATTCCTGGATTTTGATATGTCCATGATGTCTGCATGATAGTCATCTTTCCACAATGACAACTAACTCCTCTATTCATTTTGTTAAAACTAAGAAATAAAAGATGATCCAATGAAAATTGTGAATCATGTCGGATGAATTATTATATATATATGGCAAATTACACCATTAGTCCCTAAAATTTAAGAAAATTCTCCAGTAGTTCCTGTACAACACAAATGCACGTTCTGAGACCAAAGAATAGATTTTGAGCACCGGTAGTCCTAACCTAACCGTTAGTTGAAGTCTTTGTGATGTCAACAAAATAGGGGTTGTGTGTAACATCATCAAAACAAAGGGGTCATGTACAAATTTTAAACAATTGCAATCCAAAATTGGAAGAAGAATGGGTCACATTGTCAAAAATAAAAATAAAAATACTCCCTTCGTTTTCAATCATATCAATATCTTCAACCAAGTCTAGATAGTGATTTATGATTTCAATTATTGATTTGGTTTGAACCCTAGAAGCAACATCCACATAGAATGTTGGAGAAGAAGGATCAAATCATTAAAAGCATTCTCATTGGTTCTCTTCAAAACTCCACTCCTTTGTGCGATCCCCGAGGATGCATTATTCGACGTGCGTTGTTCTCTTATATGCGATCGCTCTATGGGCTCACTTTACGAAAGTGCATGTGTGGTGTCTTCTACTCTGACATTTGGCCGGTGTGATCAATTTTGATCTGGGGCGTGGAGATCAAAAAGATATAGAAAACACATCTGAATCGAAACCTTTCCCATACTTCGTCTTCCGTCCTTGGAGTTGTGTTCTTGGATGACGACATGGCGAGAGAGGAGAGAGAGAGAGAGAGGTTGGGGAATGGAAGCAAGGATTGGTATTTAGAGCCTATGACTTTGGTGTGTGTTAGGGTTTGTCATTTGGTAGTGATTTATGATTTCAATTATTGATTTGGTTTGAACCCTAGAAGCAACATCCATATAGATTCGACAGTCGCCACGAGAGTTGGCAAAAGTACCCATGTCGCGGCTTTGCCCACGAATATTATTGTAGGCATTGTCGAACTTCATCTTGTTATAAGACATAAAGTTCTGAGCGGGGAAATGGTTGTTGAGTAATTCCGGCTCTTGTCTTTAAGACGCGGTGGAAACAATATCTTTGGGGGGCGGTGGTTGTGGCGGAGTAAATATCGTCTGCTGCGATGGTTAGAAAAACCATGGTCGAGCCGTTGATTAGTTTTCTCACGATTGGTGGAAAAGAAATTCTAGTGGTGGTAGTGGTTATCGGGAGGAGAATTGATTGGCCGATAAATGTGGTAGACACAGTTAAGGGGAGTGAGGAGGTTGAGGCTGTGAAAGTAATCAAGCAAACCATGGATTTCTTCTTGACTATGCTAGCATTTATCTTTTCATCCAAAAAAAAGTTAGTGGTGGTTGGGCCGAAGCATTTGTTCGGTGTTTGTGTGATGGGGTGGTGGACACAGTTAATGGGAGTGAGGAGGTTGGTGTGAAAGTGACCAATTATAAAATCATGCCTTTGTTCTTGATCATTATTGCTTGCATTGGTTATGTTGTTAAAGAGAGAAGTTGTTGGTGGCGGACGAAGAGTTTGTTCACAGTGTTTGTGTGATCGGGTTGTGAGAACCCAAACCCTACTTGTGTAACATACCTTCTATACTTGATTAATATGTTCATTATGTGCCTTAACATGTTTTAGAGTCCATATTGTTCATACCATGCTCGCATTAGGTCAACCATGATCGTGGCTGCTTGCCTTCTATACATTGCATGCTTTGTTATAAGCGCTTAGTGTATCACCTTAGTATTTAACTAAGTCCTACTAGAGCCTTAGTACCTTTATAACATGCTTAATGTATGCCTTAACATGTTAGAGACTTCATTGTTCATGTCATGCTTGCATTAGAGTTGTTACGTTCATAGTTAAACGAATGTCTTCTATGTGTTGCATACCTTGCCGTTTGTGCTTTGAGTGTTCACCTTAGCATGTTAGAACTTAACCAAGCCTTGTTGGAGTGCTATTACCTTGCATAAATGACTTATAACATTCATCTTGATCATAGTAGGCTTGGTTGAGAATTTAGAAGCATTGTTGCTTAGTTTGAGTCTTAGGGTTTCTCGGGATTGCCTTTGTTGCTCGTATTGTTTGTGTTTTAAACTTGCGAGAAGTTCATTTGAGTTCAAGACCAAGTGTACTAGTATTTATCATTCTTGCACAATCATTTGTTCATAGACTTTGTTGCATTTGGTT
>CM028377.1:96922395-96956689 GCA_013146195.2 Codonopsis lanceolata
GCATGGAGGGATTTAGTAAGGAACAAGGATCCATACCTAAGGAATCGACCTATCTTATGTTCACAAACCGTTGCTTTCAGCTTTTGTGGGCGGTGGCATCCAGAGACAAACTCATTCCATTTGCCCTTCGGTGAAATGGCGATCACATTAGATGATGTTTTTACGTATTCTTGGACTTCGATATCGAATTCGCCATTATTTGCTACACGAAACATCAATTTGGAGTCGCTAGCAAGATATTGGGGTGTCAGAAGGTGAGATGATTGAGGAATGAGAGGTAGAAGGGGTGCTTGGTCAAGTTAGAGTGGATACGTAATAGGTTTAGTGAAGATGCCGTTCGATGATTTAGACAAGGTGGCGTGTTCGGTGAGGGCTTACATGTTGTATCTCTTGGGTTGCATCATCTTCACGGATAAGAGCGGCTCACAGTGATGCTCTCATACTTGCGATGGTGGAGGATCTTGATGATGTACATACCTATGTGTGGGGAGTTTCCACCTTGGCTTATCTATATAGACGGCTAGGCGAAGCGTCGATATGAGGCAAGCGAGATAGATGGATACTTCACATTATTAGAGGCATATTTAAAATTTATAGTTTTTTTGACATGTTTAATTTATAGTTGGATATTTCACATCTAATTGAATGTTTTATTGCATATAGGCATGGATATACTTACCATTTCCACAGTTGAGCCCTAATCATAATGTGGGGTATCGAGACACCAAGCGCTTGCTCGTATGTGGAAACCGATCGAAAATCAAGGAACAAGCATGGACGGTTACGGGATATACGTGAAAATATTGACATGCTTCGGCGAATGACGTTAGTATTCATCTTTTACATTTATTTATGCTCGTGCTTTAGTCATTCGTTATTAAATTGTTGTATTCAATAAAATTTTAAATATGTTGTAGGTTGCGTGGATCCCTTACGACGACACAGTCAGGGAGCATTTTCCATTTCATCAAAACTCCTTATATCATGGATGTATAGTCATGGGAGCCAATATGGAGCCATACCTACCAGACCGAGTGCTTCGGCAGTTCGGACGGCGTGCGAGGCATTCCATATCCACATCGCACACATCACAAATACCCTCGTGATTTGATAATGTGGATAGCACTTGCGATTATCTTGGAACCTTGTTGAGAGCCATATATTATCTTCGAACAATTTGGGCCGAGCTACTCGATATCCATTTGAATGTTCACCGAATACATGGATTGATACTTACAATTTCACATCCCATTGTGCGAAGCCCGCCGCGATCGACTAGGTTAGGTGACTAATCCATCATTGCCCGAGATAATGCGAGACCGCTCTGACTATTCGTAATTGGACAGACCGATAATGCGAAGATTGCGTCGAGTGATAAAAGTATAACTTATGAGGAGTTAGTGTCGGTGGTCTCGATAGTAGATAGCTTTGTACAAGGTCCAGAGGAGGAGGCAGAACCATCTGGAGTTGAGACTCGTCGTAGGGCCGTAACCTTGATACTTGTTATGTATTTTAGACATGTTTAACGTATTATGTATTTTGAAGACATGTTTAACGTATTATGTATTTTGAATACATGTTATGTATGTTTGAGACATGTTAGTGCTATGTGTTTTTGAGACATATTACTATTTTTAGATATGAGTTATTTGTCTTATGTTATTATTTTTTTTGTAAAAAATAAAATCACACAAATTGAACAGAAGATGAAATTTAATACAAACCAAATATTTGATGCCACCAAAATAGATTTCCATATCACTAATCCAAATATAAAATGCAATCAACTTTCCAAGTTTAAATGAAAATACATATCACTCATCCAAATTGATACTGTCCAAACTTTTGAGAACAAATCGCTCGTTTTCTACACTTTCACTATATGACAAAATTTGTTGACTATAAATTGATTTCCAAGTGCAAGACATTCCACGCTAGTTCGATCCCATACGATTGGAATAGGTGCTAACGGGCAACCCCGACGTAAATTAACACGCAAATTAAATGAAGTAAATGTCAATAAGGTACAATTTATTAATATATAACGTGTATGTGAAGCAATGATGTCTATCTTATGAAAAGTGAGTACCTGAATAAAATGATCACCGTTTACTTTTCCGATACAAATCAATTTTGGATCAATTGGGGCGCGATTCTCAATGGTAAATATGTAAAACAATGACGACTATCTAATGCCAGGAGAGCAAGATTGTAAAACGATGCCACCAAGTGCCCCATATCGTTTTCATCAAACCAATATTTCTTCGCAGCAATTTCTTCATGGTGTTCGAGTCTATTTTTCACTTTCTCAACACACTTATGTTCAATAAACACACGTGCGTACAACTCTTGGCTTTTCATTAACTCATGCGATAGATCTGATCGAACCCTACTCAATGAATTCTCATTTTGAAATAACAACCGTGCTATGGCACGAAAACCACAATGACCGTCAGCCGCTACATTCACCGTGTCCGTTATGTACTCGTGAAATCTCTTCGGGAATTGATTAATGTGACCACTAGCCATCCCAGCTCTAGTATGATGTCGCACAACCTATTTAAACAAAACATATTAAAATCAATATATATATATATATAGGTATTTGCACCAAGTAAAAAATTAAATTTACTGCATCTTTATCCTAGAATTTTGTGGTACGTTGTGAGCGTGGGAGGTTCTGCGATGAACCAACCTATTGAAACAAAACAAATTAATGTCAACATATATATATATATATATATATATATATATATATATATATATATATTCCACCAAGTTAAAGATATATATTTACCTCCTGTGGTACAGTAGTGAACGTGGGAGGTTGCCGCGATGGACCAACGTCATACACCAAAACTTGATCACATGGAGAGCAGCTATCTTTCATCGACTCGACATACTCAAATAAACTAGGATCACGCTTTGGTTGATTTGGACTTTTTAGCCTTTGGGGCTTTTTGGACGACCACAGTGGGAGTCTCATCATGGGGCACAATCAATGACGTTGTTACTGGCTCCGCAACCTCCATCATCCTTTTGAGTATCAACAATTTCTTAGGCATTGCAGCTTCATGAAATTTTGCAACAACATGTTCCCAACTCTTATATAATCGAGTCTCAATTTCTGACGTAACACTAATATCAACATTCTCAATTTTTGCTGGTAACATATCTAATTTCCTCCAGAATGCATTAACCTGATCAATAGGAATTGGCACGTCATTTCTTAGATATTCAGCTATCTCATGCGCACAAGGTAGTCCGCATGTCTTTCTCAGTACACACCCACACAACAATGGGTCTACATGACCATCCTCGGGTAAACTGGTCATCTGATCGTATATCTTATTCATCGCAATTATCGACACGAAACCTCGTAGGTGTTGAAATAATATTGATTTGAATTTATGTAGAACCATTGTTCGACTCTTCTTAAATGAACCCTTGATGGCAATTGATCGATGTTTTATTTAATCTTTTTCCTTGCAAATGGACAAGACTATTATACAATAGTATTGGAAGCAAGGGTCGAACCCACAGAGACAAGTGATCACGAACAGTGCAATTTATTGATAGCAAATTATTAATCTAAAGGGGGTTTTTATAATTAATTTATTCTAACTACTATTTATATTTAGATGTTTAACTAATTAGCAGTAATTACAGATATGAAGATCTTATGGTGGGTGGCAATCTAGGATTCTGGGTTTCACTTGTATCTCCTTTATGTTCAATTTATAATAATTATCATTCAATTTCTTGGGTTCGTTCACTAAAGATAGATATAGTCTGTTGAACTATTGGTTCAACCTCCATCCCCGCAACATTCATCCATTCTATATCCTAAGCACAAGAACTTTAATCTAGCTGTCACCTAGATTTATGATCTATCTGTCACCTAGATCATGTATGAACCTGGTCCTAACTTATCACTCTCGTGCATCGATAGGTCCAATTTATTGTGATGGTGAGCCAGTGTACGACATATGCACATTGGTCATGCAGTTATCCGCACCTCTAGGCCTTTATTATTTGCGATTACATTCATTTGTTCAAAACAAAATAATATAGGGATTGATAAACACCACAATCAACAAGAATTGAATGAACATATATATGAATTAAAACATAAATTTGATACAAGTTACCTCCCACCTCCTATATTATGGATGATTTAGTTCATCATAGACAATGAACAGCACATGGAGATGATCGGAAACATGATTTGATCTTCAATACTTGTAATTACACAATCTAACTATGTTATACAATCTAAAAACTATCTAAAATCTACCTAAGACTGCTTCCAGCCGTCTTCTCGCCTAGGCTCTCGGCATCTGACTTCAATATATACTCGGGAGTTGTAATCCAATCGAATCTCTGTGTGAAAATACGAAAATATCGCATTCTGACCACCTTGCGGTCGCAAGGTCTGAGGTACCTTGCGTCTGCAAGGTCTCCAGTGTTTCTGGCCTTGGATTTCTGCTTCGTTAAACATACTGCCTACCTTGCGGTCGCAAGGTCTGAGGTACCTTGCGTCCGCAAGGTCTCCAGATTTGGCTTCCTTCGTTTCTTCTTCATTTTTCATCTTTGGCACTTCTTGGAATTTGCACATAAAACCCTGAAGTTTTTCATATTTTCACTAACAACCCTGAAACTTACAAAACTCACCAAAAATATATATCAGTAGTCAAAAGCCTCGTGAAATAGCATAATTTAAGTCATAGAGGCATATGAAATCGACATATAAAATACATCGATCAAATACCCCCAAACTTAAACTTAGCTCGTCCACAAGTAAACAATACTTATAAATACAAAAGTATAAATAAAATTGAAAATCTTTTTGGAGGGTGACACTATTTACACTCCTCTATAAACCCACAAACTCAAGGAGACTCTTTCGAGTGACTCGACTAAGCAGATAAATACAAAAACTGATAGATACAAAAATAGATAAAAATTAACTAAAAATAAAACAAAATCTTTTTGGCTTCAACCTCAAGTTATAAGATTATGTCATGCAAAGTAATCTCAGTTCGATGCTCACCACATATATGCAGGCTTAGTCACATAAAACCAACTGATCTTTTCTTAAACTGCTACTACTCTTAATTTCTCCGTGTGTGTGTGATCACCAGTCTTAAAGAATATCTTACCTAAAACAGTTTTATTAAGTTAAACACCACATTCATATGAAAATCAAGGTTTAATGGAAAATCAAGCATTAAGAATTATGAGATCTACCATTCAAACCCGGTCAGTTACAGACAGGAAGGTCCCAAGGATTTCAAAGACTTATACATCCATCCCATGCACTTCTATGTATGACATACAATGCTCTCCTATCCCAATGACTTGTAATAGCTAAGATTATGCTAACACAGTGAGCTTTAGGGCGAATAGTAATGAACATGAAGTGTTTGATCAATTCCATATGACTCACTTGACAGTTAAAACAACATAAGCATTGACAAGAAGATCATTAGGTCTTTATTTAGCTTGTAATGTAAGGCCAAGGTGTTGGGGGATTTGATGGAAAGGAATTGGAATTCAAAGTGAGAGAGTAAGACTACCCTTTATCCCTCATACTTCCAAGCAAAAGGAAGTTTTCCCTATTTAGGCTAGGACCTGCAAAGACTACAAGTGAAGGGCTGCTTTTCGTTACTTTTTAGTTTTCTTCTTCCCCCCCAACTTGTTTTGGGCAATATATACTTCTAAAAATATCACATCATTCTTATCAGCATAATTTTTCTAACATATTTTCTCTTGAAAGCTATGCTTCCATTTGAATCTTTGTTACACTCTTCTTCTTCCGTTTCATTTTTCGTCGAAACATAATTTTTTTTCTTTTCTTTTCTTTTTATATTTTTTTTTTCGACGACGGAAAGAAGAAGTCTTCCGAAAAATAGCCCAACTGAAAAGAAGTGGTCCTCCAAGATCAATTTCCCCACCCACATCCTACTATCTCAAAGGGTAGGCTAAAAGTGTATAGGCTTTTAGGGTTAAGTTAATGTGAGTAATAGAAACGATGGCGAATGGGGGTATAAATAGTGTGCTTAGCACACTCCATTCTTTTTCATTAGGCTCAACGGGGACACTAGGGATATTTTTAGTATAAGTCAGGGAATATTTAGGCTCTAACGATCCAAAGATGGCCTAAGTCATTTCTTAATGCCAAATGCTCATGTAGTTTTTTAAAGCAAGTTAGACACACAAAATATCATATCAACTATGGGAATTGTGGGGTTGAATGTTTAGCATCACTGGATTTCACATAAGCATTCGCTAAGACAGATGGTAGGGACACTTGAGACTAACATGCAGCCACGGTTCGAAAGTGTGCTTGAGATATATAAATGAGAAAAATCCAAGGGATCTAACTATCATGCAATTGACCCTAAGTCACAATTTAATGCAACAAGTATGTTCGAATGGATATGCATCATATTCTTGTGCATATCTTGTTGTAATGAAGTAGGTGCTATTAACTTTATAAAACTATTCTAATTAATCCATAATTATGACTGGTGTGTGTGCATGAAGAATTTGGAGAAAAGTAAAAGTTTCGCAAAATCAAGTAAATTCCAGAGGGATCTACGGACTAGCTATGCGGTTCATTGCATTAATTCCTCATGGACTACGGCTAGCATTACCACACCTAAACTTGAGGATGAAAATTTTGAAATATTTTATTTTTTTGATTTTGATTTTTTTTAAAGAAAATTGGAGATGATGACGATGACTCAATTAATGATGGGTTCCTATAAGAGGAATCCACGAGCATCCAATGTGATTGTATTCTGGTCAAGGCAACACCTCCGAAAATAAGAAAAAAATTAAAAAACAGGAAAATAGGGTGAAGAGTTAAGTGGTCATCAAGAAAAGAAAATTTTCTTCACCCTAGAAACATAGCCCAACTCCATTCCTCCTTAGGCTAGGACCTGCTAGGACTCTAAGCTTAGAATCTCCCCCCCCCCAAACTTAATTTCTATTTTGTCCTCAAAATTGAGTAACATATGAGAGGATTGATGGGGTAGGACAAATATAAAAAGGACGTAGCAGATCCACCTAACGAAAGAGGATGAAACTTGAGCCTCGACTCACGGTGAGTCGGGCGAAAATAACGAATGAGGACGAAACTCGGGGATCGTGCCAGGAGGCAACCCATAATAAGTGGAGACATTTTGTCCCACTGTGTTAAACCACCCAAATAGTCACTATTGGTCGGCACGTATTTGTGCCAACTGTTGAGTTGCCATTTGGGCTTCAAGGGAAACCTCTTCTAGCCTATTGGAGATCCCTACGAGCGGGTCCTCCTCCTCCTCTTCGGGTTCCTCCCCGTGAGGAACCCTCACTCTCGGCTGCTGGTGGTGCTCAAACAAAATGGCCCTAGTAATGGCCAGACTAGCCTTAAGCCTCTCCGCGTGTCTGGGCCATCTCACGCCTGCCCTCCTACACAACTCGGTGATCAAATGCGGGAACGCGAACCGCGCATCCGTGGCACCTCTAATAAGGGTCTTGATTTGGCCGTTGATCAGTCGGCCAACATCAACAGACCCACCGGACATAATGGTGTAGGTCAAGACAACCCTCTCCCAAGTCACCGTATGTTGGTGACTGGAGGGCATGAGACGACCACAAACAAATTTGAACACGGGCTTGGCCGTGTTCAGAAGGAAGGACTCCTCCATGGTGCGTGGACCAAAGGGTGGATTACGGTTGTAGGTCCACACAACACCAGGGAGGGCGATGGTCGCATTGACCACCTCGACAGGGATAGGGGATGGAGGTGTGTGACGCCCCACTCCTTCGTTATCTCGGTTTGCGTGCTATACTTGCACTTCTTCCTTTGTTGACTGTATGTTGGGTTGTGAGAGGGTCTAGATATGTTTGAGAGACCATATTAAGACCAAAACATTATTAAGGGACTCCATATAGTTGTTGACTTGCTAAAGTCACAAGTCGTGACTCGACGATAGTCGGAATACGACGCGATTGAGGGTTTGCTTGCGTTTTGTGTTCGTGACCTCGGTTTGGGTCCTAGACCTCTTTAAGATGATTTATTAACATGTTTAGATGCATTAGACTTCAAGTTGGAAGTGTTCCTTAAGTCTATCGACGATTTGGAAGTTTTGGAGATAGCCGCCTCTATCGCAGTAGTTCGGGAATCGAGTCGCAATCGCCTCTCTTTGGGATTCTTATTCCCCTAGTTGTTATTCAACTTTCTAGAAGTATTTAAGCTTCTTCATTAGCCCTTAGACTTGCCTTAAAAGCCTCCTTTCATTGCTCGTTCGATTGCGAGTTCATTCGTCGTTCCGGTTGCACGTTGTTGCACCCCTTCCCGGTTTCGCTCTGAGTTGTTTCGGGAGTTGTTCGGGGGTGTTTTAGACTTGTTTTGTGTAGGGTTAGACCTTATAATGGTTTCCCATAAGTTTGGGACCATTTAGATCAAGTTTAGACCAAGTTTTGGAGGTTCAGGAGCCGAGGCGCCCGCTGCACCTTGAGGCGCCCGCCTCAAGTCGAGAGCATCCTTGGGGGCAGCCCAGTGCCGCATGGAGGGGAGTGAGGCGCCCGCCTCAACTCCAGAATGCTGTTACGGGATTTTGCCCTGTTTTGTGTTTGGACGAATTATACCTATTCTACCCTCATTAAACCCCCTCTAAACCCTTCCTAACCTCTCATACTTAACCCTAAACATGTCCTAACATTAGTTGGAAGTTAATTAAGCTTAGATTAGTGTTTGATTATCCCTAATCTCTACTAATTGCATTTGAGAAATGTCCTTTGTGCCCTCCTTAATTTGGGGGTATAAATACCCACAACCCCTTTGTTATTTGCTGAAACCATTTCATTTCTTCTCTTCCACAATACGTATTAGAGAGAGAGGGAGGAGGCTTGGAGATTCAAGCCCTAGCTTCATTCTTCCTTCGATCCAAGACGATCCAACCAACCGATTTCCTTCAAACTTCGGAATCTTGAAGCCCTCGACGAGTAGAACAACTTCACCGATCGGATTTGTGTTCTCTTGAGTTTTCACTCAAGCTAGGTAAGTTACTCCCTTTTGATTTTGGTTCATTGGCCCTAAGGAAAACAATCTATATGCTATTTGTGGGCAATGAACACTTGTTATGCTATGTTTGCCCAATTTTGGGGATTTTTGGAAGTATAACTTGTAAAAGCAATTGAAGAGTGGTTTTATGGTTGTTGAAGTGTGTGATTACTCTTCATTATGTGTTTCTAGGCTTATGAGCATGCTAGAAATCATGTCCATATGTTATTTGAGTTCATTGGGGAAATATGCCTAATTTGTGAATTTTTAGAGGTATGAACTTGTTAATGCCTTGAAGAGGATTATTTATGTTAGGTTTGTTATGAATTTGATGGCTTGAGAATCAAGCCCGAACTATTGGAGAATTATGGTTAATTGATGTGGGTGCAATGTTGAGATTGATGAATTATGTAAATAATGAAACTTAGTATTTAGACTCAACGGAGTCGAAATAAGTTCAATAAAGTGTTAATGAACTCGGGTTGAAGTCCTACGATATTTGGGATTCGTTTGATTAAGATTACGTTGAATTCTTGGATTTTTAGGCTTGGGAAACAAGCCCGAATTATTTTTGGAAGAATTATTATAAATTTGAATGTTGTATCAGTTTTGGGATTTATGAAGTGCGTATTTAATGAAGTTCGATGTTAGGACTCAATGGAGTCATTTTAGGTTCCATTAGATGTTAGTGAACCTTAGGTTGAAATCCTACGATGTTCGAGTTTGGTTGGTTTTGATTGTGAGTACCCGAGCATCTCGAATTGGGTCTCATTTGTGACACCCATGATATAGAGGCTTATTGGGAATTTATTTAGAGCATGCTCGAGCACGGAGCATTAGAGATCAATCAATGATCTCGTATTCTTAAGAAATGATTATTGAATGAGATTTCTTTTAGGGAATTCGGATGAGCGCACATGGAAAACTTATGGGTCTTGGTCTACTTGTAGCCTTGTCATTCATGAGAATGGTTTTGAGAATGTCGATTATGTTCGATGGTTAGAACTATGGTTGAGTCCGGCCTTTATGTATAAGCTTAAATGCTAAGCCTTGTTTAGGTTGTTCTTAGACTAAATAATAGTCTTTGATTTAATCTTGAGTAGAGGACTATAGTAGACCCCATATTGTGAATTGTTGAGCTTATATGCTATTCTTGAATTGGTGATGACTCGAGGTTTATGAATACCTCAATATGTGGTTTTGAACTAAACCTACAAGTCGGTTGAACGTGTTAAGTGTGTACATTTATGTGCATGGTTTATTGGGTTTTGTAGAGCATTATGACCTACTTGCTTTGATGAATCCTTTTGTGATGAACTTGGTCTTTATTGGTTTATACAAGTAAATATCTACTTGAGCATCTTGATTTTGAGTCCAGCTGGCGTCTTGGTCGTTTTGTCGGCAATGGGACGATTCAGAGCCTTTGGAAACATTCGCTATGAATCGCCGCATTGGTACCCTTTATCCTCACTATGTGGCCAATAGTGGGATGTGGTCTCGTATTAGCGGCTCCTAGCCTGATATTGAGCTCCCATTTCTCATCCCAGGGTTGGATGAATGTAACGAGGTACTCATTAGGGAAAACTGGTGAGTAATGATCATTTGAGGGATGAAACCCAGTTTATGATCATTTGAAGGGCTAGGCCCAGTTCCTGATTTTACGTGCTTATGTATAAGCACTTATATGAAAGATAACATGCTATGTGGTTTATGAAGTTTATGTTACATGATGACTGGAGACAAGTTTGTTATTGGTATGCTATTTAGATACCATGATTTTATACATGTTTGTGCATTATGCCATGCCACGCCATGCTATGCCATATAATTGCATTTAGTAACTTACTGGGTCATTATGACTCATTTCGTGTGTTGTTTTCCTTAGTTTTTGCAGGGATCCCGTTAGTACGCGTGGCGGCTTCGGATAGTGATTCCTAGAAGGTGGTCTTCCGGGCTTTAAGCTTGGGTTTATTATTATTAAGTTATTTTGTATTTGTGAGACACGAATGTAAAGTTATGTAGACTTTACTTGGGTAGATTGTGTTAGTATTTTGTCATAGTATTATTTTGGTAGCCGACTTGTTTGGTCGAGCTGTTGTATCCCTTATGAGTTGTTCCCTTTTATTATTCCGAGCATGCTTTAGCTCACTCATTCTAGTATTGTTGGTATTGTCATCTCCGACGACGTTAGTCGTAAGACTTGGGTTTAGTTGTTAGAATTTGTATATCTTATTCATTTAGTTGATTTGTTCCTCCGGCATGTTATAGCCGTTGAGTTGTTATTTATCAGGTTGGGTTCTTGTTGCTTCGCCGGCCTTTAGTTGCCGATGGTTTGTTGTACGTGCGCAATGTTGCGTCACGCGAGTCGTAGATTTGTCGAGAGATAGTTGTCTCTCAGCCTTGTAATCCTTAGTTTATAATTATAGGCTTTGGTCCCACTTGTGATTTGCTTCCGCAGATTTTAGTTTTTGGTTATTCGGTTTTGCCGTTATGGCTTTTCATTCCTGTTTAGTGTTTGTTATTTCAACTCTGGACTCGCACTACTACGCTTAGCGGGTGCTTGTCCGTCTTTTAGCTTGTCTTGACGGCACGACCTTGGGATTCCGCATTGGAGTTCGGGTCGGGCTGTCACAGTTGGTATCAGAGCTATAGGTTAGCTATTTCGCCAGGATAGGTTCCTTGGCCTAGTTTGGGTTGGGTTTATTGTTGAGTTATTAACGCTGAGTGTTCTTTGTAGGCGTATTATGTCAGGAATTTGGCGTGGAGCTAGTTCTAGTAGACCCCGTTCGGGTACCACTCGTGGCTACGAGAGAGGGGAGAATGTTACGGATCCGCGTGTGACTCCTCAGCAGATGTTTGGGATGGAAGACAATTCTATCATTCTTGCGAGATTCTTGAAGTTGGAACCTGAGAGCTTCGATGGAGGACCCGATGCTTCTAAAGCAGAACTTTGGATAGAAAACATGGAGAAGATCTTTGCAGCTATGGGTTGTACGTCAGAAGAGATGGTGACCCTAGCAGTGTTTAAATTGATTGGTGCGGCTGACCATTGGTGGCATGTGTTACGAGATAGTTGGAGACACCATGGAGTGCCTCTAGTGTGGGAAAACTTCACGATGGAGTTTATGGCACAGTTTATTCCGGCAGTAGTTCGAGAAAGAAGAGAAGCGGAGTTCATGGCATTAGAACAAGGAGCTATGACGGTGGCTCAGTATTCAGCGAAGTTCACAGAGTTGGCTCGCTATTGTGGTTACTTGGTACCAGATGAGGCTAGGAAGACCCAACGGTTTGTGAAGGGCCTAAAGATGAAATATCGTAGGCAGCTCGTTACAACTTACGGATTACCGAGTCGCTGGATCGTGCGTATGCAATGGAGTTGGACATCGAGGAGTATGCTCAAAAGAGAGCCTCGAGTACTATTAGGGGCAATGATGGTAATAGAGGCGACCTCGTAAAGTTAATCAAGAAATCACACGTACTGGTAGACGGAGTGACGTTCCTACCTCTAGTCGGAGACGACGAGGCGGCGAGTTAATATGTAATTTTTGTATGAGGACAGGACATGCCGAGAACAGATGTTGGGGTAAATCAGGAAAGTGTTTCGCTTGTGGCGGTGATCATGTTCGTAAGGATTGCCCGAAGATGAGGGTTAATCGATGCCGGGAGTACTAGTCAACAATCCAGTGGCTCCAAGAGAGACAGTGGTGGACGGCCTAGAGTTTGAGGTCGTGCGCGCGTGGCGGTTGGCCATTGCGGAGTTTTGAGGCCTATCCGAAATAGGAAGGTATATTCTTGTATATACATATACGTAAATTATATCGTTGCTACTATTACCGTTATTATGAGTACACGTTTTAATCGGTAGCTCATGTGCATTCATACATACATTATATGGTGTATTGTGTAATATTGGTTGTTTGCTCGATCGGGAATAATACCCCAATGTGAGATTGATATATGATATGGTTTGTTTTGTGGATTACCGGTAGGTAATCGCACGTGGTGTATGGATTCTTGTTTAGTCTATATATATATATGAGACTATGCTATATATAGAGTCGTGGTTTGTGTGGTTATATATAAAGGCCATAGTATGTATATATATGAAGCATGAATTGTATATTGATACTTATCGGTTTGGTATGATGTTTGTATATTCTATAAGGATATGTTTTATGTAATGAGTAATATTATACTATATTGTTGTTAAGGGTTATTATGCGAGTAAGATATACACTCGACTTGTGAGAAGGTTGAAGGTTGCGATTTAGAGGATAATCACGGCTGCACGGGAGAGATTGACGCTTCACCGTGAGTATTGAGATGTTAACGTTGTGTTAGGATGCTTAGTACATTGGTTGTAGACTTGGTCTAGAGCTTAAGAAAGGATAGTTTTGCGGAGTATGGACGTTACGGGCATTAGTAGCCTTGTCGATTCGTGGCGATTACTGAGAAATTATCTTGGTTGAGTGTACTAGGTACACGAGTTTTGTGATAGCTATGATTGTTGATTGTCAAGGTAATAGACCTTGTTACTTGGTCTGAATTTTTATTCAGTTACGTGCATTAGTTGTAGGAAACACCTACTTGATGCATTACATTGTAGTATACTAAATTCTCATTTCATCATTATTATCTCCTGCTCATTCATTTCCTTAGCATAGGAGACTATTAAAGGATGCTTAAAACCTTTTTAATCATGAACCTTCGCATCCTTGCAACGGAAGCTTTTGAGTATCCAATTTAGCCGGTACCCTAAATTGGTGATCAAAAGTGGTTCGTTGTTGAACTAGGATTGGTATGAATTATGGTAGAAATTGACTATACCCGTTACCAAATGGAATGGACTGAAATGGAATGAATTTTTAAAACACATCATTAATGTGCTATTATGTGTTCTCACCCGCGATGGGGAAATCGCGAGTGTGATTTACATGGTTTGAAATGCCAATTTGGTTATCTTTGATTTGTTTGTAAATTGCTCCATAGGCAATTATTAATTCTTGTAACTTAGAATCTTTTGTGCTTGAATTTCATGATGTGCCCCGAAACAAATAGTTTCGGTAGTTGAATGTGTTCTTATGTTGAAGTTTGGGATTTTGCCTACATGATTGGTGTAATGTGTTCTTGCGTGTATTCGTGACTCAAGCATGAGTCATATTGTTTCCGATAGAAGGTGTTTGATGTCGTGTCTATTGAGATTTCGTAGACTTTTGAATTTGGATTATTAGATTTAACCCTCGTGTACATTGTGGTGGTAGACTCAGAGATCGAGTCTAGGTAGATGGTTTTGAACTCGATGTATTGTGGTTTGTATCATGATTTAGAATTCGGGACGAATTCTTTTTAAGGTGGAGAGGGTGTGACGCCCCGCTCCTTCGTTATCTCGGTTTGCGTGCTATACTTGCACTTCTTCTTTTGTCGACGGTATGTTTGGTTTGCGAGAGGGTCTAGATATGTTTGAGAGACCATATTAAGACCAAAACATTATTAATAGACTCCATATAGTTGTTGACTTGCTAAAGTCACAAGTCGTGACTCGACGATAGTCGGAATGCGACGCGATTGAGGGTTTGCTTGCGTTTTGTGTTCGTGACCTCGGTTTGGGTCCTAGACCTCTATAAGATGGTTTATTAACATGTTTAGATGCATTAGACTTCAAGTTGGAGGTGTTCCTTAAGTCTATCGATGAATTGGAAGTTTTGGGGATAGCGTTCGTTTCTATCGCGTAGTTCGGGAATCGAGTCGCGTAATCGCCTCTCCTTTGGGATTCTTATTCCCCTAGTTGTTATTCAACTTTCTAGAAGTGTTTAAGCTTCTTCATTAGCCCTTAGACTTGCCTTAAAAGTCTCCTTTCATTGCTCGTTCGATTGCGAGTTCATTCGTCGTTCCGGTTGCACGTTGTTGCACCCCTTCCCGGTTTCGCTCCGAGTTGTTTCGGGAGTTGTTCGGGTGTGTTTTAGACTTGTTTTGAGTTGGGTTAGACCTTAGAATGGTTGCCCATAAGTTTGGGATCATTTAGGACAAGTTTAGACCAAATTTTGGAGGTTCAGAGGCCGAGGCGCCCGGCACCTTGCGCCGCCTCAAGTATCTTGAGAGCATTATTTGGGGCAGAGCCCAGCGGCCGCATGGAGAGGAGTGAGGCGCCCGCCTCAACCTCGGATCTTTACGGGATTTTGCCCTGTTTTGTGTTTGGACGAATTATACCTATTCTACCCTCATTAAACCCCCTCTAAACCCTTCCTAACCTCTCATACTTAACCCTAAACATGTACTAACATTAGTTGGAAGTTAATTAAGGTTAGATTAGTGATTGATTAGTCCTAATCTCTACTAATTGTGCACTTGAGGAAAAGTCTATTGTGCCCTTATTGTTGTGGAAGTATAAATAGCCTAACCTCTTCCCAATTCAGCCAAACCCTCTTCATTTCTCATCCTCCACATACGTAAAATAGAGAGAGAGTCCAAGGGAGATTTCAAGCCCTAGCTTCTTCTCTCTTCGATCCAAGACGATCCACCCACCCGATTTCCTTCAAACTTCGGAATCTTGAAGCCCTCGACGAGTAGAACAACTTCACCGATCGGATTTGTGTTCTCTTGAGTTTTCACTCAAGCTAGGTAAGTTACTCCCTTTTGATTTTGGTTCATTGGCCCTAAGGAAAACAATCTATATGCTATTTGTGGGCAATGAACACTTGTTATGCTATGTTTGCCCAATTTTGGGGATTTTTGGAAGTATAACTTGTAAAAGCAATTGAAGAGTGGTTTTATGATTGTTGAAGTGTGTGATTACTCTTCATTATGTGTTTCTAGGCTTATGAGCATGCTAGAAATCATGTCCATATGTTATTTGAGTTCATTGGGGAAATATGCCTAATTTGTGAATTTTTAGAGGTATGAACTTGTTAATGCCTTGAAGAGGATTATTTATGTTAGGTTTGTTATGAATTTGATGGCTTGAGAATCAAGCCCGAACTATTGGAGAATTATGGTTAATTGATGTGGGTGCAATGTTGAGATTGATGAATTATGTAAATAATGAAACTTAGTATTTAGACTCAACGAGTCGAAATAAGTTCAATAAAGTGTTAATGAACTCGGGTTGAAGTCCTACGATATTTGGGATTCGTTTGATTAAGATTACGTTGAATTCTTGGATTTTTAGGCTTGGGAAACAAGCCCGAATTATTTTTGGAAGAATTATTATAAATTTGAATGTTGTATCAGTTTTGGGATTTATGAAGTGCGTATTTAATGAAGTTCGATGTTAGGACTCAATGGAGTCATTTTAGGTTCCATAAGATGTTAGTGAACCTTAGGTTGAAATCCTACGATGTTCGAGTTTGGTTGGTTTTGATTGTGAGTACCCGAGCATCTCGAATTGGGTCTCATTTGTGACACCCATGATATAGAGGCTTATTGGGAATTTATTTAGAGCGTGCTCGTAGAGCACGGAGCATTAGAGATCAATCAATGATCTCGTGTATTCTTAAGAAATGATTATTGAATGAGATTTCTTTTAGGGAATTCAGATGAGCGTACATGGAAAACTTGCGGGTCTTGGTCTACGGTGTAGCCTTGTCATTCATGAGAATGGTTTTGAGAATGTCGATTATGTTCGACGGTTAGGACTATGGTTGAGTCCGGTATGCCGTTATGTATAAGCTTAAATGCTAAGCCTTGTTTAGGGTTATACTTAGACTAAATAATAGTCTTTGACTTAATCTCGAGTAGAGGACTATAGTAGACCTCACGTTGTGATTTATTGAGCTATAAGCTATTCTTGAATTGGTGATGACTTGAGGATTGTGAATACCTCAATATGTGGTTTTTGAACTAAACTTACAAGTTAGTTGAACATGTTAAGTGTGTACAATTATGTGCATTGTTTATTGGGTTTTGTAGAGCATTATGACCTACTTGAATTGATAAGTTCTTTTATGATGGACTTGGTCCTTATTGGTTTATCCAAGTAAATATCTACTTGAGCATCTTGATTTGAGTCCAGCTGGCGTCTTGGTCGTTTTGTCGGCAATGGGACGATTCATGGCCTTTGGAAACATTCGCTATGAATCGCCGCATTGGTACCCTTTCTCCTCACTATTTGGCCGATAGTGGGATGTGGTCTCGTATTAGCGCCCCTAGCCGATATTGAGCTCCCATTTCTCATCCTGTGGTTGGATGAATGTAACGAGGTACTCATTAAGAAAGCGGTGAGTTGTGATCATTTGAGGATTGAAACCCGATTATGATCAATTGTGGGTGGTGCCCATGATTTGAATATTGAGGGCTTGGCCAGTCTTGGTTTTACGTGCTTAGGTATAAGCACTTATATGAAAGAAAATGTGCTATATGGTTTATGAAGTTTATGTTACATGATGACTTAATACAAGTTTATTGTTGGTATGCTGGTATGATACCATGATTTTATATATGCTTGTGCATTATGCCATGCCACGACATGCTATGCCATACATTTGCATTTAGTAACTTACTGGGTCATTATGACTCATTTCGTGTGTTTGTTTTCCTTAGTTTTTGCAGGCGATCCGTTAGTGCGGCGTGGCGGCTGAGTGATTCCTAGAAGGTGGTCTTCCTGGGCTTTAAGCTTGGATTTATTATTATTATTGTTATTATGTATTTGTGAGACACGAATGTAAAGTTATGTAGACTTTACTTGGGTAGATTATGTTAGTATTTTGTTATTGTATTATTTTGGAAGCCGACTTGCTTGGTCGGTTGTTGTATCTTTGGGAGTTATTCCCTTGTTATTTCGAGTATGCTTTAGCTCACTCATTCTATTATTGTTGGTATTGTCATCTCCGAGCGACATTAGTCGTGAGACTTGGGTTTAGTTGTTAGGATTTGAATATCTTGTTCTTTTTAGTTGATTTGTTCCTCAGGCATGTTATAGCCGTTGAGTTGTTGTTTATCAGGTTGGGTTCTTGTTGCTTCGCCGGCCTTAGGTTGCCGATGGTTTGTTGTCCGTGCGCAATGTTGCGTCACGCGAGTCGTAGATTTGTCGAGAGATAGTCGTCTCTCAGCCTTGTATTCCTTAGTTTATAATTATAGGCTTTGGTCCCACTTATGATTTGCTTCCGCAGATTTTAGTTTTTGGTTATTCGGTTTTGCCGTTATGGCTTTTCATTCTGTTTAGTGTTTGTTGGTTCCACTCGACTCGCACTACTACGCTTAGCGGGTGCTTGTCCGTCTTTTAGCTTGTCTTGACACGACCTTGGGATTCCGCATTGGAGTTCGGGGTGTCATATATATATGTTAAATGCACCATTGGTCCATGTAGTATGCAAATGTCTAGCATTAGTCCATGTACAACGCAAATGCACGCCACAGACCAAAGAATGTACATTTTGAACACAGGTAGTCCCTGACTCTAACTCCATTAACTGAAGTACTGTAAGGGGGGAATGTGTATTTTCATCAAAACAAGGGGCGATGTAAACATTTTATTACAAATTTTTTTTCCAAAATTGTTTATTAACAAATCAATTTTTCAAAACCCAATTCCAAATATCGATTCTTTCTACAAACACGCAATTGTGGGTTGACAGCACCAACAGGGTACTCGAGAACTGCAAATGAAACATTTTTCCCATTAAGCATTGGGAATTCAGCCATGCATGCTTTCTTTCACAACCTTGAAAGTAAACTAGGGCTCTGCTCCAACTATAGTGTGTATCCTAGTGAAGGTGAAATAGCTCGGGTCTGTAATGTTGGTGTCGAGTGCGACTGTGAAGTCGGAAAGGATGTCTGGATCTCCCGCCATTGCTACATGGAAACTAGCCAAAGCTAAAGCTACATCATAAATCAATTTAGTCTTCTTGAATGCCATTTTCAATTAAGATAATGTTCAGTTGGGATTTCGACTGGCAGATGCTAATCTTATAAAATAGGGAAACAAAACTGATTGCAAGAAGATCGATGAGGCAGATAACTCCAGATAGGAATCTGTAATGTCTTGTGGATTATGCTTCTTGAAATTATCATTGGTGTGTGATAGAAAGGTAAATGTCCTTGTCGAGGAGGTCATTAACTGAGTTTTTGGTGTTTGATTTCCATCAAGCTTCGACAACATTTGGGTTGAAACCCAGATTTCGAATTTTTACCCAATACCGAAGTTTAAGGAACTAAACAATCGATTATGAAGGCAAACAACCCAAACTCCTTTCCTTGGGAGCCTTGATTTGAATAGACGACTTTTCATCGAAGAAATTGAAATTGACAACAAAACTGTTCGCCAAATCGTCGACCCCTGGTTCTCGTCAATGCAGCAAGTGAGGGCAAATTCGATGACGAGGACTGAAATCATAGCGAAGCGGAATCAGATTGAGTTGGGGGAGTAATTATGGTAACAGGTCGAGTGTCATTTGCTGTGATGGAGGGAATCTGATTGTGATCGTTGAAGCCTCCGCCAATGTGAAGCTTTCAATTCATACTTGGTGTTTTTGAAGGAATTGATTGATGGGGATGCTGGGAAGAATGAATAAATTGGTTTTGAAAATAAAGGACAAAAATGATGGACGGTGAGGGGAAGATGATGGTGATGAAGGCATAAATAGCTATGAATGAAGCTGTCAATAAAGATGAAAAAGCACCATCGTCGGATCACTTTGACCATGGCCGAGGAGGAAAGTCAGGTCGGTGAGAAAAAATAGCTTTCTATTACTCCCTCCGTTTTCAAATTATCATCCACCTTTCCTTTTTCGTCTGTTTTAAAATAATTGTTCTCTTTCAAAACTTTTCCTTTTAGGAAAAACACTTTTACCACTATACCCTTACTTTTTCTACCTACTTTAATTAAGGCCACATATTCAAGAGCATTAAATGAAACAACATATTTTACCAATATTTATAATAAAATCAATTACTTTTTCTTAAACGGTATGCCGGGTCAAAGTAGGCAATATTTTGAAAACGAAGGGAGTATTTTTTTTTTTTCACAATGTGACCCATTCTTCTTCCAATTTTGGATTGCAATTGTTTAAAATTTGTACATGACCCCCTTGTTTTGATGATGTTACACACAACCCCTATTTTGTTGACATCACAGCACTTCAACTAACGGAGTTAGGGTTAGGGACTACCGGTGCTCAAAATCTACATTCTTTGGTCTGTAACGTGCATTTGTGTTGTACAGGAACTACTGGAGAATTTTCTTAAATTTTAGGGACTAATGGTGTAATTTGCCATATATATATACTAATTCATCCGATATGATTCACAATTTTCATTGGATCAACTTTTATTTCTTAGTTTTAACAAAATGAATAGAGGAGTTAGTTGTCATTGTGGAAAGATGACTATCATGCGGACATCATGGACATATCAAAATCCAGGAAAAAAAGGTTTTTAGGTTGGGAAAGATATAGAGTAAGTAATTTATTTTCTATAATTAATTAACTAATTAGTTTTTCTAGAAAATAAAATATGTTCTAATTATTCTGTTTTGACTTTTCAAAATCATTTTTTTTGTTTTTCAAATAATTTTTTGACGTACATTTTCTAATTTTTTTCAAAATACACATAATATGCAGTATATAAAAAATTACATATTTTATGGTTTTGAAAAAAAAAATTAATACACATCTAATATTTATTTTGTTTTACAAAAAAATATCAAAACACGACAATTATTTGAAAATGTGAAGTACTATAGATTGATCGGTTCCATTGTGACTTTTTTGTGTGTTTTTTTTTCTTTTTTTAGCAAACTTTTTTGTGCCTTAACAAGTATTCTTCTTAATCTTTAAAACATTTAATTTTTTCAACTAATGTAGAGTTCCATCTCCTCTATACGGTAGTTCAGTATACGTGCATATATTTTCAAGACATATATATGTAGTATGAAATCATTGTACCTTTTTTCTATTAGAAAAACACAACTGTATTGCAATTTGTGGATACAAACCTTGGGAACCTAGGCGGATTCGATCAAAGATTTTTTTATGTACAGCAAATTATGTGTATTTTGAAAGAAAAAACAAGAAAATTTACGTCAAAAAAATTATTTGAAAAACAAAAAAATGATTTTGAAAAGTTAAAACAGAATACTTAGAACATATTTTATTTTCTAGCAAAATTAATTACTTAGTTAATCACATAAAATAAACTATTTACTCTATATCCTTCACAACCTACGAACCTTCTTCCTAAATTTTGATCTGTCCAAGACGTCTGCATGACAGTCATCTTTTCACAATGATAACGAACTCCTCTATTCATTCACAAAATTGTTTTTGGTGGGAAGAATGATGTGGACATGAGTTCTCTTGCTCGATCCACGTAGGCAACCACTAGGATGTCCAGCCGCCTTCCTATTATAAAAACTAACCATGTTTTAATTAGAAAAAAAAATTGTTCGGTTGAGGTTTTACATGAAAAAAACAACAACATAAGGTTTAAAATGAAAAAACTAAAATAGGTCATGATTTATTATGCAATTAGCCCACAAAAAAGTAATAAATAGGTTGAAAATCCACCAAAGTGGATCGACATGCAATTAACTCAACCGAATATTAAATTGATTACAGGAATAATTGCCGATCGGTACACTTTCAAAAATTTCCAATCACTTTAATTAGTACCTCATTTTTTTATTCAACCGCATAAGTTTATTTTTGTTAAATTCTTTTTTAAATGTCCCTCCTCCTACCATCCTTCCTTCTCCTAAATTACATGTATCAATCTCTCTCTCTCTCTCTCTCTCAATATTTTCACGCACACAACTGGATAGCAAGTAGGACTGTACATATATATTATCCTTTTATCACAGAAAATCGGATTCCCAAAATTTCACAATGAAAGAATTGCTAATGAAAAACAAACTTGATACCGGAACGAACTCTCCTCGTTTTCCGCAAATCCTCAAGCTCTTCCATGACAGTGTCAATCAGAGATAAACTTGAATAGCTTCTACGACCTCCATTGTCAAAACCACTGCTTCGGTTGGAGCAAATAATTGAGACTCGAACAACTGATTTTCGGAGTTACTGCTGGTACTGAACTGACCTGAAGTGGTGGAAACGACGCCAAAATGTCGAGAATAGTAGCCTGCTCAAACGGATTTGACTTGATTTTCACTTTCCCCTAAAGGGCTTAACTTACAAGAGTGATGTTTTCGATGCGAGCGCCGAAGACTTCGATATGGGCGTCGGGGTATTCGATGTGGGCGTCGGAGTCTTCGATGTAGGCTTCAGAGTCTTCTGATCTGAATGCCATTCCATAAGCTCTTTCTTCCAATGCAACTTCTTCGGATTTGTTTGTAACAGTACCTTGTTGTAAAGGCATAAATGTCATGACTGATGCCTTAACATTCGGGAACTGATCTTTCTTTCTCATTTCGATAAGTGAGATTCCAACTTATTCAATCAATATCTCGAAAAGGTAGTATTCACATTTCGTTTCGGTAACGGAGATTCGAAAGCCATTAATGCCACATAGAATGTGAGAGTTGTAATTAAGTGAATGCGACTAGTGGGGGCCAAAGTGGGGTGACGGAGGGTAATTTCTACAAAAAAGAGTTGAATGAGATGAGAGAGAGTTGAATACGATGGGTTTGGGTGATTCAAAGTGGGGTGACGGAGGGGAGTGGGAAGGGGTAGGGGTATTAACGAGGAAAGAGATACATTTAATGGGAGTCATTGAGAGGAGAGAGACTCTTGCGATGCTCAAATGTTGTATTTGTGATGCCCAAATTTTGTATTGCAATGTCCAATTTGGGTGAGGATTTTCCCATTGCGATGCCTAAATTTGAACAGACTCTTGCGAGGCCCAATTTTTGCATAGCGATGCCCAAATTTGGGCAGGGGCTTTGTATGTGTGTCTTTTATTCATTAAGGGTATCTTCAACAATTTACCCCCAAAAGTTTACTTTACCATTTGAATAAAAAGAAAGTTGATGGAAAAGGTTATAATTTTTCCCCAAAAAGTACCGGCCTAGTTATCACCCTTGATTATAACCTCGTTGGTTAGGGGTGAGTAAACCGCCTATCGGCCCACCAAGCCCGAAGATGCATGTGCCCATGGGCTAATAGTTAATGTTGGGATTTAGATGCATTGAATGCTCGTGATCTTGATCAGGCACTCCTAGGCCCTCGAATTCTTCTTGCCCGTCCGGCCCATCGATTTCTAATACTACGTCATTTTATAATAAGTATAAGTATATATACATATTCTAGCTAAAACCCTAACTCAATTCTCACCCTCACATTCTCAACTCTCATTTCTCATCACCGAGTTCTAGGTCTTCACTCTTCATGAGCCGTCATCGAGTTCACAGCCTCGGCGTCGCCGCTTCAGCCTCCTGATCTGCCAGACTCCCACAATCCCACCCTCATTGAGTTTGCCCAAACATCAACCATCAAGGCATGTTTAAATATTTTGATTTTGTACCATTCCTAGGTTACTACTTGATTTTGAATCAAATTTTTACCCAAAAAGAATGTAGATAGAGAGAAAGAAGAAGAAGCAATAAGTGTTTCCTAATTTGAATTTGAAATCTATTATGTAATTGCAGTTTTAGTCTTTTGCATGTTCTCGGTAGATTCTCATACTATTTCTTTGAATCCAGATGAATTTACTCTCTCTTACATAACATTCTTGGTTTAATTGATTTTTGTGATCTAATGGATCCGAAATTATGCTCATAATTAATTAATTAATTAATTCTCCAAATGAAATAAATTAATGTATGTCAACATTTTTCCCTAAATCAAAGATTCCCCAAAAGGTGGTCCTCTTTTTTCCTTATTCTATTTATTTTTAAAATCAAAATTCGATGAAATAAATTTAATCATATCCAATTTTATGATTTAGGTTATTTTTATTTTAGTGTTAATGTTTTGAGGGGGTTGAATCATAAAAAGTAAATTTATCAATAGCTGCATGACAAAGAATAATTCTCTATATCAAATTCAAACCATAAGAATAAGTATCATGTAAGACGGTTTTACGGATCCTAATTCGTAAGAAGGAGTCTCACTCTCTTACAGTTCAATCTACCAATATACAGTAGGTCGGGTAAAAAGGATCTGTTTTACAAAAAATATTCTTAAACCGTTTTACACAAGTTTTTGTCCCATAAAAAATTCCTTCTAAATTTTATTTTCTTTAAAAGGCATTGCGATTAATCAATGGTTCTATGCTGCAATTAATCCAGTCGTAAGATTTTTCTCAATTGATTTTATTTTCACAATAATTATGGTCTAAGAGGTTTGGTGGTTTTAGGGGTGAAGTAAGAAATTTCATATATTTGTGTGTGTGTGTGTGTGCGCGCCTCCACCCCCAAAAAGATATTTTCATTTGAACAATTTACTTCTAGACTAAATATTTTAAATGAAAATTAGACTTTTTTTATTTTTTATATCATAAAACACGTATTATTGTAGTATTTTTTAAAAAATATTACGTATTTTATAATTTTGGAATATATAAATAAATATAAGTTAAATTCTTATTGGAAATAGCACTCAGTTCTGGTAATTTATGTGTATATGTTGTTTTACTTTATATATATATATATATATATATATATATATATATATATATATATATATATATATATTCTTTGTATTGGGCGTAAGAGAAACATTATATTATTAAATTAATTATACATCAAAACACAATCAACAAACAAACATAATAAGTAACCCATTTTTTGAATTATTAGACATTAGTTCCTTTTTTGAGCTATTTAGAATTCTATCCTATTCTACATTTGTTTAATATCTTCCCTTGATTAAATGTTATTGTATTTTACCTTAAATCCCATTTATATTTTTGGTTGTAGGATGTTCTTAGTGAGATTGGACAAATTTGCGGCAGGAGATTGGAGGAGCATATCAAGGTATTGTGTGAAGACCAAATCGCCCACTCAAATAGCTAGCCATGCTCAAAGGTATTTTTGGCCTCTGGAAAAAGAGGCTTCTGATGATCGCCCCACCACCATACCATTCACGACATCCGCAGTGTGTCACCACCACCATCGCTTCAATTCCACCACCCGATCACACAAACACCGAACAAACGCCGTCCGGCCACCAATAACTTTTCTTTTAACAAAGATAACCAATGCCAGTAGTCACCAACAAAGCCATGGCTTTCTTGGTCACTTTCACAACTCAACCTCCTCACTCCCATTAACCAGTCCACCACCACCAGGCTTTCGATTCCACCACCCGATCACACAAACACTCGTGAACAAACTCTTCGTCCGGCCACCAACAACTTCTTTTAACAACATAACCAATGCAAGCAATAGTGATCAAGAACAAAGGCATGATTTTATAATTGGTCACTTTCACTCTCAACCTCCTCACTCCCATTAACCAGTCCACCACCCCAGTGTTTCCATTCCACCACCCCATCACACAAACACGAACAAATGCTTCGGCCCGCCACTAACTTTTTTTGACAAAGATAAATGCCAAGAATAGTCGCAAGAAGAAATCCATGGTTTGCTTGATTACTTTCACAGCTCAACCTCCTCACTCCCCTTAACCATGTCTACCACATTTACTGGCCAATCAATTCCTCCCCCGATAACCACTACCACCACTAGAATTTCCTTTCCACCAATCGTGAGAAAATCGAACAACGGCTCACCATGGTTTTTCTAACCATCGCAAAGACGATATTTACTCCGCCACAACCACCGCCTCAACATATTGTTTCCACCGCCTTAAAGACAAGAGCCCGGAAATTACTCAACAACCATTTCCCTGCCCGTAACTTTATGTCTTATAACAGCATGAAGTTCGACAATGCCTACAATAATAATCGTGGGCAAAGCCGCGACATGGGTACTTTTGCCAACTCTCGTGGCGACTGTCGAATCTATATGGATGTTGCTTCTAGGGTTCAAACCAAATCAATAATTGAAATCATAAATCACTACCAAATGACAAACCCTAACACACACCAAAGTCGTAGGCTCTAAACACCAATCCTTGCTTCCATTCCCCAGCCTCTCTCTCTCTCTCCCTCTCTCTCTCCATGTCGTCGTCCAAGAACACAACTCCAAGGACGGAAGACGAAGTATGGGAAAGGTTTCTCGATTCAGATGAGCTCTATATCTTCTTTGATCTCCCACGTCCCAGATCAAAATTGGATCACACCGGGCCAAATGTTGTAGTAGAAGACACCACACATGCACTTTCAGAAAGTGAGCCCATAGAGCTGATCAGTGATCAGCATATAAGAGAACAACGAACAGACGTCGAATAATGCATCCTCAGAAGGGGATCGCACAAACGAGTGGAGTTTTGAAGAGAACCAACAGTTCGAGAATGCTTTAACAGAATTTGATCCTTCTTCTCCAACATTCTATGTGGATGTTGCTTCTAGGGTTCAAACCAAATCAATAATTGAAATCATAAATCACTATCTAGACTTGGTTGAAGATATTGATATGATTGAAGCAGGCCTCATTGAGCCAACCGAGTACAAAGATGATCAATCTGACTCAAAGAAGAAAGGAAAAGGCAAGGCGCACGCATCTTCATCAAAGCAAAGAAAAAGAGACTACGGGCCAAAAAGAAAGTTCTTCGCTTGGACCGAGGAAGAACACATGTCTCTCTCTTTTTTAAAAAATTTTAAACTTCATTTTTGTTTAATTTAAATTTGAATTTTATTATGTAATTGCAGTTTCAATCTTTTGCATGTTAATTCTTGGTAGATTCTCATTCTATTTCTTTGAATCCATATGAATTTACTCACCTCTTACATACCATTCTTGGTTTAATTGATTTTTGTGATCTAATGGATCCGGAATTATGCTCATAATTAATTAATTAATTCTCCAAGTAAAATAAATTAATGCATGTCTACTTTTTTCCCTAAATCAAAGATTCCCCAAAAGGGGGTCCTCTTTTTCCTTATTCTATTTATTTTTGAAGTAAAAAGTCAATGAAATAAATTTAATCACACCCAATTTTATAATTTACTTTTTAGTTTTAAAAAGTAAATTTATCAATAGCTGTATGACAAAGTTTAATGCTCTATTTCAAATTCAAACCATAAAAAATTCCTTCTAAATTTTATTTTCTTTAAAAGGAATTGCGATTAAACAATGGATCTATATATGTTGCAATTAATCCGGTCGTAAGATTTTTCTCAATTGATTTTCTTTTCACATTAATTATGATCTAAGAGGTTTGGTGGTTTTTGGAGTACAGTAGGAAATTTCAAGTTTTTATTTGAACACAATCAACATACAATCATACTCCCTCCGTTCCGGGTAAATAGTCAACTATTCTATTTTGGGATATCACTTAAAGAGTCCATTTTTAAAACTTAAGGCATAAAAATTTCATTTTATTACTAGTAAACTACTTAAAAGTGACATTTTTTTAAATAAAATTGATTTTCAAAGGAAGACTTTTTGCCCAAAAAGGGAGGGAGTAATAAGTAACCCATTTTTTGAATTATTAAACATTAGTTCCTTTTTTGATATATTTAGAATTCTATCCTTTTCTACATGTTTTCTAATATCTTCCATTAAATTTGTATTTTACCTTAAATCCCATTTATATTTTTGGTTGTAGGATGTTCTTGCTGGGATTGGACAAATTTGGGGCAGGAGATTGGAGGAGCATATCAAGGTATTGCGTAAAGACCAAATCTCCCACTCAAATAGCTAGCCATGCTCAAAAGTATTTGGGGTGAGATTGAGGAGCATATCAACCAACCATATAGTTTCCACCGCGTCTTAAAGACAAGAGCCCGGATTCCGGAAATTACTCAACAACCATTTCATGTCCGTAACTTTATGTCTTATAACAGCATGAAATTCGACAATGCCTACAATAATAATCGTGGGCAAAGCCGCGGCATGGGTACTTTTGCCAACTCTCGTGGCAACTCGTCGAGTCTTTTTGCCAACTCTCACGGCAGCTCGTCGAGTTCTTTTGCCAACAATAATGGCAGCTCATCGAGTTTGTTTGCCAACAACTCTCATCGCGGCTCGTTGAGTTCTCGTGGCAGCTCATCGAGTTTGTTTGGCAACAATTATCATCAGGGCTTGTCGACATCTTTCGCCAACAATCATCGCGGCTCCAATGGCAACTATCATGGCGGCTCATTGAGCTCTCGACCACTTTCAATGACTCCCACCACGAGCTCTCTACCACTTTCAACAACCCCCACCACGCTTCCCACTACTATATATTCAACATCCGCAAACCCGTCTTCAACTACACACCCCTCCAACTCTTCCTCCGTCCATTCACCATGGAACTAGATTTTCAAGTAAATTTTAGTTTAAACTATGGTTTTTCTCTGTTTCACATGTAATGTTTGTTTTTGTCTTCATTTTAATTTTAGTTAGGTAGGTTGTTGTTATGTTTCACGTCGTTTTCTATTGTAACATGCACCAGCCTCAACAATATTTGAATTTCAATCACGGTGTCTATATTTTAATTTATTTTTCATTGTAATTAACTTGAAAAACTAGTCATGGATCATCCTGATAATTAAGATCGATATAAATCATTTATCTTCTACTCCATATTTATGAATCTTAAAATTTTAAACACTTTTTTTCCTATCTCCATTTAAGATTTCACGCCCTGAATTTTCTTAGGACACACTAGTTTTATGATTTCTGAGGAGAGAATTCTTGATACTATAACATTATTTTGCATCATAACATACACAAAATTGCAGTCTCTGGTTTTAGTATTACTCGTATATGTAATCTTGAGGTCTCAATCTGAAGCCCAGCGTCGACCCAAGAGCAGGGCAAGGCCAACCCTGAACTTTTGGTGGTCGTGACGAAAAATAAAAAGGAGACATTCAGGACAGTCCATTTTCGTGAAATTATAACCGTCTAACTCCCCTATATTTGTTTTAAACCGTCAAAGTACACTTTTTGAGGGAAAATTACGAAGATATCATTAATGAAGGAAAGGCGCGCGGACAAAGCCACTGACAAATTTGGGCATCATACTGAAAACATTGGGCATCGCGATGCACAATTGAAATCTGTCAAAATTTTGGGAATCGAAATGCAAAAAACCACTACCCAATTTGGGCATCGCAATGCACAATTGAAATCACAAAATTTGGGCATCGGACAAATATACAAATTATAAATGTTTCTAAATTTGGAAAGTCACTTTTTGCGAGATATTTTCATTATTTGCTCCTCTCCTTTTATATATGTATAGATATGTAAATATATATTTATTTATCTATTTTTTGATAGGTAAGTGTGACCCCTAGTCTTGTTATCTCTTCCAACCCTTGGGTCATATATATATTTATTTTCTTATAAATTTTTTGATTTCTTGTTCAATCTAACCTTAGCCTATGTCTGATCTATGCATCACTGGATTCTTTGAGACTGAAATTGCAGAAGTGTTGTCACACATAATGGGACAATTTGCAGTCTTGATGTGGTAGTACACTAGTTGCTGCTTCATCCATAGTAGTTGAGAGCAATGGCAGAATGTATTCTCGCCTCAGTGGTAGAGTTTGCAACTTAGCCTTGCTTCTTGCATGACCATGAGACAAGTCTATTTCCAAGAAATTTACAGGTCCCACTGGTGCTTCTTCTGCTTACTTTGCAGGCTACATAGTCTGCATCTGAGTACCCAACTAGATCGAAGTTGTTGCGTTTTGAATAACAGATACCCAGATTTGTAGTTGTTGAAACATATTTGATAATACGTTTGGTAGCAAGCAAATGTGATTCCTTTGGATTTGCCTGAAATCTAGCACAAACACAAACAACAAGCATTATATCAGCTCTACTGGCAGTAAGGTAAAGAAGTGAGCCTATGATTCCTCGATACTTGGTCACATTCTCTTGCTTTCCCTTCTCATCTTTGTCAAGATGGCAGTCGGTAGACATTAGAGTCTTGAATCCTTTAGCTGAATCAAGTCCAAATTTCTTAATGAGTTCCTTTGCATATTTGGTTTGGCTGATGAAGATCCTGTCTGAAGTCTGTTGAATCTGAAGTCCTAGAAAGTAGGTGAGCTCTCTCAACATGCTCATCTCAAACTTGTTTTGCATCGCCTTCTCGAATCTTTTGCACATGCTTTGATTTGTTGATCCAAAGATAATGTCGCATATGTAGATTTGTACCATAAGAGAATGACCTTTCAGGCTTTAGGATGAACATGATTGTGTCTATTCTTCCTTTCACGAATCCTTGTTCAATTAAGAACTTTGATAGAGTTTCATACCAAGCTCTGGGAGCTTGTGTTAGGCCGTAGAGTGCTTTCTTGAGTCGGTATACATGATCCTGCTTGTCTTGGATGACAAAACCTGGAGGTTGTTCAACATATACCGTTTCTTGAAGATCACCATTAAGAAAGGCACTCTTTATATCCATCTGATATACTTTGAAGTCCATGAACGAAGCATATGCTAGAAAGAGTCTCGACGCTCTAATCCGCAACAGGAGCAAATGTTTCATTGAAGTCAATTCCTTCTTCCTCAGATAGCCTTGAGCAACCAGCCTAGCTTTGTTTCTCGGTGACGCTTCCATCTTCATCTCTCTTGTTCCCGAATACCCACTTGGTGCCTATAACTGGATGGCCACTGTAACACCATTGCACATGTATGAGAATGAGCTCTATTGTAATATATATATATATATACACAAACACACACACACACACACACACACACACACACATATATGTTAAATGCACCATTGGTCCATGTAGTATGCAAATGTCCAGCATTAGTCCATGTACAACGCAAATGCACGCCACAGACCAAAGAATGTACATTTTGAACACAGGTAGTCCCTGACTCTAACTGTGAGAACCCAAACCCATTACTTGCATTATTTGTTTTATACCTTATTAACATGTTTGTATTATGCCTTAACATGTTAGATACTTCTATTTGTCCATGTCCGGCTCAGATTATAATTATTACGCTCCTTGTCGCCAATACCTTCCATGCTTAGCATACCTTGCCGTTATGCCTTGAGTGTTGCCTTAGCATGATTTGCACTCAACCAAGACTTGTTAGGTTCTATTGTCTTCCATAGATGACTTAGAACATTCACCTTGATCATTGTAAGCTTGATTGGAAGTTTAGAAACCTTCTTGCTTTGTTTTGGCCTTAGCGATTTCCTCAAGCTTCCTCAGATTGCTTGTATTTCGACGCATGCATGAAATGTTCGTTGAGTTCTTGGACTTGTATTCAAGTCATAACCATGTTTAAACAAGCCTTTTCCATGCCCAAGTTACCCTAGTTTGATTGGTGTTTGATTCATGTTTGATCCGCTAACCAATCGCCGCTGATTTGAGCCTTGTCCCACCTTGTTCCTGCTTGTTGTTCTGTGAGTTTTTGACATGTTTTGAGTTGGGTTAGACCCTAGAAAGGTTGCCCATGAGTTTGGGACCATTAGGACTTGTTTTGACCAAGTTTTGAGAACTTAGAGCAGGTCCGTGGCCCAGCGCCCGCTCAAGGCCGAGCGAGGCGCCCGCCTCAAGTACCGGGAGTGATTGCAATTTGATTTGGCCTCAGATCTCCAAAGTGTCGCCTGATCCATGTGAGGCACCCGCCTCACTTGCTGAACTATCCTACTCGGGATTTTTCTCCTTCAATCTTTTGTGACCCAATTAGCCACTTAAGCCTCCATCCTAATTGGCCCTAATCCTACCTATTAGACCCCAATCAAGTTAGATTAGTATTAACCTCAATCTCCTCCTCTTGACATGTGGATTTTTCCACCCTTCTCCTCTTGACAAGTGGATTTCCACCCATATCATGCAAGGTATAAAAGCCTCCATTTTTGATCAAACACTAAACCTCTAAAATTCAGATCATTTTCTCCTCTCTCCTACCAAGCCTTGTGTGTGTAGAGAAAGGTGAGACTAGTGGGTGTTTCTTCCATTTATTGAGCTCCCGACCTCCGATTACCAAACCGAGACCACCGGAGTGAAGCTATCGTTGAGGAGCACGTTTCCATCCGGATAGTTTATGCTCAAACCATCCTTTTCCTTGGTAAAGGTAAGCTATTGATTCCCCCTAGGTTCAGTATGTTAGACTTGCCATGTTCCCTCTTCTATTGATTTCCATACTCCTACCATGTCCAAGCCATGATTGTGGATGTTTTGATCTTTTGAGATTTTGAATAATATGTTCATCCTATTGAATTGGGTCCTATGCCTAGAATTAATTATGTTATATGCTTCCTTAGGAACAACTAATGTTCTTGGATTAATAGATTTTGATAACTTTTGGAGACTATGATTTCTAGGGTTCCATATGCCATGAATTGTCTATCCTATTGAATTGAGACCTATGCCTAGAATTAATTATGTTCTATGCTTCCTTAGGAACAACTAATGTTCTTGGACTTACGACTCTTGACAACTCTTGGAGATTATGAATTCTAGGGTTTCACATGCTATGGATTGTTCATCCTATTGATTGGGTCCTATGCTTAGAATCAAATGTGATCTATGTCTTCCTAGGAATAACTAATGTTCTTGGACTATTGGCTTTTGATAACTTTTGGAATAATGATTCTAAAGTTCCCTTGAATTATGAAATGTTGAATTTATGATAATTCTAGACTATGGTTGTTAAGTGGATTAACGGCCTAGTTACTCGATACGAGAACTTAGAAAAGGGTTTTGGATGCATTTAGCATCTTAACTCTCTTGGATGAATTGTTAGAGACGACTCATCTGCCAGTCAAACTTAAGTGAGCCATTGAACAATACCGGCTCAATGATC
The DNA here is from genome assembly GCA_013146195.2 of Codonopsis lanceolata. NCBI lineage: Eukaryota > Viridiplantae > Streptophyta > Magnoliopsida > Asterales > Campanulaceae > Codonopsis > Codonopsis lanceolata. Next base: position 96,955,173 of record CM028377.1, read on the forward strand.
AATCCTCGCGACGCTCTAAACACGCTCCTCTAAGAATGATAATTCTAGACTCTTGAAATTTGGATTGATTACCTTGCTTGATTCTTGATGTCATGTAATAGAATACCTATTGACATGTTGAGTTCGCTCTTGTCGAACTCATCCCTCGCTTGATTATTGATGATAATTTAGACTCTTGAGATTTGGATTGATTTCCTTGCTTGATCTTGAATGTCATATATTAGAATGCCTAATTGACATGTGAGATTGCTCTTGTCGAACTCTATCCTACTTGGTTATTGATGAGAATAATTTATTTTGTCATGAACGAGATCGCTCTTGTCGACCTCGCTCTCTACTTGAGAATTTTGTTAAGTAAACATTACTTGGCATTTGCATGAGTCCAACTGCATCCCGCCTTTGTTCACACACGCCTCCATCAGGGCCACAGTGGGGAAGTAGCCCCTTTGTCTGAACCATTAGAGCACCATTGGTGTGACTATCCCTGCATCTCCTGGAAGATCGATGTACTTACACACATTCGATACCCGCACATTCCGGATAACGCTTGTAATGCGTGAACTACGTAGCGGCCGCCTCCATATATCCTTATCCTATGTGATTTAATTATGCGCACTCTATGTGCAACAATGTGCATCTTGGATATATGACCTCTATGCTTATGTGACGATATCTTGCCTTGTATGTTGCATATTGCCATGACATGCATGATTGATAGCTTACAAGTCTTTATGACTTACCCTTTTCCCCTTTATCGCTTAGATCCTAGCAAGACAGTGTCCCGCCGTTGAGATTGTTTGTGCTTAGCCCCCTTTTGTCCGCGTGATATTTGAAGAGGTGGTTTAGATGTCCTCTTCCTCTTGTTTATATTTTGTAAGGACGACGGGTTTAAGCAAGTCAACTAGACTATGCTTGGGTATTTGTGTAGAACTTGATTTGTAACTCGTGTTAGCTACTAGTAGTATTATCACTTGTAGTACTTGTAACCCTTTGCTCTTAGGCATCATTGTGTAAGCCGAGCTTTGGTTACCTTGTTAATATTCCACTACGTATTAGTCTTCCGCCAGCATGCTATTAGCTCTTACTAAACTCTTGTCCATGAACGTTAGCTTGGGTTCCTAAGCATGTAGTGTCGCCGATGACTTGGTTATATTGCTTAACTGTTTTATCGTGTTTGAAAAGTTTTAAAAATACCGGCCTTTGTGCCGAGGCGTGCTACGCCTCTAATGTTGCGTCACGCCGTTTTCTTAAATCAAGTCCTTGCATGTTAATTGTCTACTTGTTTCTTCCCCCTATTTGGGGCGGTCCGGTCCTGCCCTGTTCCACCTCGCCCCGGGTCGGGTCGAATTATTCTACATTGGTATCGAGCCAGTTAGCTATAAGCCGATAGTTTCCATGGCCTAGTCATTAGTTCTTGTGTGAATCATGACGTTGAGTGTTTCTTTCGTGCCTTATTGGCGTATTCTTCTGTTAATGAATAGGACTTAGAATCCTAAGTTCATTGTAATCTAGATTCG
>CM028377.1:96956789-97006060 GCA_013146195.2 Codonopsis lanceolata
GGAACAAGAACCTAGAAAGGAGTCTTGGACACATATAGTGTTCAAACTCTATTTGACCGAATTATAGAAATGACTCGACGGAAGTCGATGCTAGTGGTCGCTTAACAATACCGACTCCACGATAAACCCCTACAACGCTTGAAATCCTGCTTAACTAGAATACTAGTTTCGAGATTCTTAATTTAATTCATGCTCACGCCTAATTACTAGTCAGAAAAGAATAACATGCCCACCGACTTGAATGAGACCGCTATTATCAGTGCTCGCCCTTGCTTGATTTCTTAAATAAGTAAATATTACTTGTTTTTCCCCGATAAGTCCAAATCGGCATACGTGTCTCCGCATTGTCTTGCCTTGCCTTGCCTGCCTTGTCCCCCTCGACTTGTCCCGCATTGTCTTGCCTCGCCTTGCCTTGCCTGCCTGCCTTGCCTTGCCTCGCCTTGTCGACCTGTCCTCGCCTTGTCTCTCTGCCTTGCCTGCCTTGTCTTGCCTTGCCTTCCCCTCGGGTTGACAATTGTTTACCGTTACGAATCATGAGATTCGTGATAGTGATGAGTTGCCGAACTGTAAACGGGCAAACCCTCCATTCTTGATCACTTTGGAGAAGAGTACCTTGTGTAACCATTATGGGCGCTTGAATAATACTATCCTCGGTCGACGTACCATCTCGCACATGCAACAAAGATGTTCCTCAAGTAACACGCTTATCTTTGCAGAGCTACATGGCGGTACCAGATTATATCCTATCCCCTTATATGTGGATTTCTTCTAGCATTTGTGAAAACAAAGTGCTATCCCGAATATGTAAACTAAATGCTTATATATATACTTGCTCTTGATCGCTTGACTTCGTGGATAGGCCCGTGAATTGTATGATGCGTATATACGTAGATATGCATACTCCTACTTGATTTTCCCCTGATTACTTGCCTATGTATATATATGTAGATATACATACTCTTACTTGATTTACCCTGATTGTCTTCGTATGTATATAATTGTAGATATGCATATCCTTACATGATAAACTTCCACGAATGAATTGCTTGGTACATAAATGAATTTACATACCACACTTGATAATCCTATGAGGGACTTGGTATATGTATATTTATAAATATGCATACTTCTATTTAATTATTCTATGAGAGGCTTGGGATGTCCTACGAATAGATATACATCCATAATCATGATTATTCTTGTGCCTTGTTTCCTGACATGTTTGACTGTTTGTGAACAGGAATTTCACCCTATTTAACCTTGTAAGTCTGGTAAAGGACAGGTTTTCATTCAGTACAACCCGACTTACCGGGTCTTCGCCGTAAAACGATATCATTTCCTCTTACGGCAATATTTAAATTATGATTTATTGTTTAGTAGTAACGCATCGGGTCATTATGACTCATCCCGCACTTTGTTTCTAGTTGCAGCCAGAGTCGATTGAGGACGCATAGTACGTGACCGTAGCAGACCACAGTTGATCGATAGCTCGAGCTTAGTTCGTGTGTTCGTGATTGTAATAGTCGAAGTTTCCGAGTAATAGCTTGTGGACTCCTATCTCTTCTAGCATCCTTGTCTTGTATATCATTTTATTATATTCTTGTGAGCTCGTTGTATTGTAAGGTTATTTAGACTTTACAGTCGGGTAGAATACTTGGGTTTTGATTTGTTTCCCTTTGGGCCGACGTGTTGTGTCGTTGCTCATAGTCTTGATTCTTATATCCAGCTTGTATCCCTGCACGCAGAGCTTTGGGCTTTTCTCTATCCTAGTTGTTATTATTATTGTTGGTTAACCCCTGTATGCTTTAGCCGTGGGTGTGTTATATCGTTGGTCCTTGTCGAACGCCGCCTGAGTGCCGATGGTTTGTCCAAATACTCGCAATGTATGCGGCACGCGAGTTTCGTTTTCTTCCCATCGTGAGATTTATGTCTCATGGTATCCTTGGCCTTGGTTTCGAACTTCATAGCTCGGAACTACCTTTCCTTGTCGCTTCCGCATACTGAATTTTTTTAAACCCGTATTTTAGTACGGCTTCTTGTTCTTGTCTAGAGCTTGTTTGCTCGAATGTCCGACTCGCACTATTATTTTATAAGTGCTTGTCCTCTTCTTGCCTTGTCCTAGCGACGCGACGTTGGGATTCCGCTCCTAATCCGGCCGGGTCGCCACGCTTGGTATCGAGCTTTTGTTAGCTATAAGCCAGGATAGGATCCATGGCCTAGATTGGGTTTGGTGTGTCGTCGAGTATTTTCCGATGAGCGTTCTGATTTGTGCCTTATCGGCATGTTCTCTTGTACAATTATAGGACTTGGATTACTAAGTTCTGTCGGTCTAGATTGCCGTAAATGCAAGTTTGTGTTTATAAGCCTCATATTTTTTTCCTGTATTGCCTTTAAGTTGCAGTCATACCACGAGTATGATGTTACCTTGTGGAACTATCATTTCTTGTCCGTATGGGTTATCCGATAAACTCAAGTTGTCGATTCCAAGAGTGATCGCCGCAGTTCCTAATGTCTTTGATCGTTGTTATACGTTTCTTGAACGAAGTGGATAAGCCTCCCGTAATGCGTGTTATCGCCATATAAGTATATATAGATATGACGGTACCTGACCACGAGTCCTCTCGCATTGTTTAGTATTGCGAATTGAATATTCTTTCCCGATAACTACATTTCCTGGTATAGAGAGGACTGCTCCGATAGAGAGAATATTGTCCTGACTCCATAATGAGACTTGATGAGTAACCGGCAGGAGACCCCGCGATTTCTAATTTGAATTAGTTGTCAACCAGTACACTGCTTGACCCATAGTGGTTGAAGTCTTCTAGTTAGTAACCAATTGCTACCTAGGGATGCATAGTTATTGTGTCTACTTGTTGCTAAGTCTAATACGTTAATGAGAGTATTAACGTGGTGTAACATGTTTTATCTATCGTAAATAGATTGTTAAGTGTATGAATATTCCATACTTGGTATACCTGCATAATAGATTAATATGCTATGTACATGATATTGATTGCCATGCATGTATGTGATTATATTATATGTGCATGAGACCTTGATGAAGGATGCTATGATGTGATTTGCAACCCCTCGCATCCTAAACGATTTAAAGCTTTTGAAGTCACTTCGAGGGCCCCCGACTTGATTATCAAGAGGTCTTCGCCTGAGAACTAGAACGGTATTATATGATATAGGAATTGACCGAACCCGCTACCAAATGGAATAAATTGAAAGTGGTATCTTGTTTTGCTTGTGCAAATATGTGCAACATGTATATTGAAATCATGCCATGAATGAAATGAACTTGTGACTTGATCAAATGAATTACTGTTCTACTTGATTTTAGTGTAAGGGCGTTAGACCCTAGAAATTCGTGTCGTGACCGGGATAATTTTATTAGCCCGGAAAACTCTTTATTGGGATGTTTGTTAATTCGACGCAACTATTGCTCATACCTAAGAATTATTTGATTAATTGATAAAGAGGAATTTTCACCTCAATGTCCACGTTTGTTGGAACTCCGTAAGCCTTGACAATGTTCTTGAACCCCGCCAAGAGTCAAGATGACTCGACTTTGGAATTGATTGGAGAGGATATTTAAGTATTTCTTTCCCTTGTGTTTTGAGGCACACTAAGGTAGTATTGAACTCGTGATCGATTGTGAATTCGTGGACTAATTCTTTTAAGGAGGTGAGGATGTAAGACCCTCGAACCTTCGTAATTGACCTTATTGCCATGCGTGTCGCTCAACCGTAACCTCGCTTACTCGACTTGAGGTAAGAACCTTGATTAATACAGGAGGCTGTATAGGAGCCAATATATTAGTTCCATATGTTCCATAGACCTTAACTAGTTAAAGTCACAAGTCGTGACTCGACGATAGCCTGAATGCGACGCGATTGAGGGTTTACTCCGCTTTGTGTTCGTGACCTCCTGGTTTGGGTCCTAGACCTCTTTAAGATGGTTTGTTAACATGTTTAGATGTGTTAGACTTCAAGTTGGAGGTGTTCCTTAAGTCTATCGAAGATTTGGAAGTTTTGGAGATAGCTGCTCGTCTCTATCGCTGCACTGAATCGAGTCGCTGAATCGCCTCCTTTGGGATTCTTATTTCCCTAAGTTGTTATTCAACTTCCTAGAAGTATTTAAGCTTCTTCATTAGCCCTTAGACTTGCCTTAAAAGTCTCCTTTCATTGCTCGCTTGATTTCGAAGTTCGCTCGTCGTCCCTGCACGTTGTTGCACCCCTTCCTGCTTCGCCCGAGTTGTTTCGGGAGTTGTTCGGTGTGTTTTAGACTTGTTTTGAGTTGGGTTAGACCTTAGGATGGTTGCCCATAAGTTTGGGATCATTTAGATCAGGTTTAGACCAAGTTTTGGAGGTTCAGGAGCCGAGGCGGCCGCATGGGATGGAGTGAGGCGCCCGCCTCAGATACTGAGAGCAACCTTGTGCAGGGAAGGAGTGAGGCGGCCGATGGAGCATGGTGAGGCGCCCGCCTCACCTGCAGTAACAGCTACGGGATTTCTTTCCTCGTTTTGATTTTTGGCGTGAAAAGTCTATACTACCCCATCATAAACCCCTCCCTTTGCCTTGTCCACAACCCGGAAGGGTAGAATCGTCTTTCCTAACCCTTTATAATCCAATTCTCCTCCTCCTCCCTCATTTTCTTCTTCAATCAACCGTGAGTTTAGAGAGAGAGGGAGAAGGAGCTCCCATGGAAGACTTGCCGATTCCCTGAGTTCCGCCATCGGATTGATCGAGCCGTGACCGCCATCGCGAAGCCCTCGCCGAGTAGTAGTCTTTCCCTCGGTTTGTTTTCCACATCCTAGAAGTTTGTGGCTCGATTGAGGTACGTTACCTAAGCCCTAGTTTCTCTCTCTACAAGTACCTTGATGATAGATTGATAGAAACTTGTTTCTTGTGACTTATTGTTGTTATACATGTCAAATTGATATGTTTCCATGAATATTGATACATTTTGGTTAGGGTTGAAACCGAATTGGTTTATTGTGTATATTGGAATTGTTATGACTTAAGATTGGTTGTTGTTGGGTTAGAAACCCGGATACATTGTGAATACCGAAATTATACCTTGGAATAGAAATTTGGAACTTGGTAGATTGACCCAAATGAAGTCAATTTATTTATAAAATTGTTATTCGAACCTTAGGATAAAATCCTATATTTTCTTGTGTTCATTGAATCTCAATTGCGAAATTTTGAGAATTTCTCGGGTGAGACCAAATTGTTAATAAGATTGATTCTTGGCCTAGGACTCTAATTGAGTCTCTTGAATGATGTTAAGTGCGAGATTATTGCTAATTCTTGGGTGGTTTATGTGTGAGTCGAGAAAGCGTAACTCGATTGAAAGACGTTTTGAATAGGTTCAATTATGAACTAGAACCAATAATACTAGTGGACTTTTAATGAAGTCCCAAGAGGCGTAGGAATGTACTATGTGACTCTACTTAGGAACCTTGTTAACATCCTTGGAAATCTGGAATTTCTTCGTGAAAATTCTCCCTTAGGAAGGATATTTGGATCGTGTATACCCTAGTGCCCTCTTTGATGGGAATCTTGAGTTGTCGTAAAGATGACTGAATAGTCATCCAAGTCATGTGTGTGGATGGACTTATGAAATACCACAACACAGTTAATTGATGAATCTTGAGTAGTCTTCAGTCCTCTGTTCTTCAAGAAGTGCATGCTTGATCTTTAATTCTTAAAGGGAACCTCGAGAGGATTTTATAATGTTATATATATATAACTTATGATTCTACGGAACTAAGCTTGATAAGGCTTGTTTGTGATTAATGCATGAACCTCTATGTTTACTTGAGTATCAATGTGATTTGATTCATAATCCTATTATCAAATGGAATTACAGCTTGAAATTGAACTAAGCTTGGTTGGACAATAATCAACTTAGGTTCTACCTTTTATACTTGTCTTAGTAAATTTGAACTAAGGTTCCTAAATGGAACGAGAACTTAACTCTGCCGTGAACAAGAACCTAGAAAGGAGTCTTGGACACATATAGTGTTCAAACTCTATTTGACTGGAATTATAGAAATGACTCGACGGAGTCGATGCTAGTGGGTCGTTTAACAATACCGACTCCACGATAAACCCCTACAACGCTTGAAATCCGTTTAACTAGAATACTAGTTTCGAGATTCTTAATTTAATTCATGCTCACGCCTACTTACTAGCTGTAAAAGAATAACATGCCCACCTGACTTGAATGAGACCGTTATTACTGTGCTCGTCCCTGCTTGATTTCTTAAATAAGTAAATATTACTTGTTTTCCCCGATAAGTCCAGCTGGCATACGTGTCCTGCATTGTCTTGACTTGCCTTGCCTGTCTTGTCCTGACTTGTCCTGCATTGTCTTGCCTCGCCTTGCCCTTGCCTTGCCTTGCCTTGCTCTGCCTTGTGCCTGCCTTGCCTGCCTTGTGTCTTGCCTTGCCTTCCCTGGTTGACAATTCGTCTACCGTCACGAATCATGAGATTCGTGATAGTGATGAGTTGCCGAACCAGAAACGGGCAAACCCCTCCATTCTTGATCACTTTGGAGAAGAGTACCTTGTGTAACCATTATGGGCGCTTGGAATAATACTATCCTGGGTCGATGTACCATCTCGCACATGCAACAAAGATGTTCTCGTACGCTTATCTTGCAGAGCTACATGGCGGTACCAGATTATATTCTATCCCCTTATATGTGGATTTCTTCTAGCATTTAGAAAACAAAGTGCTATCCCGAATATGTAAACTAAATGCTTATATATATACTTGCTCTTGATCGCTTGACTTTCGTGATAGGCCTGTGAATTGTATGATGCGTATATACGTAGATATGCATACTCCTACTTGATTTTCCCCTTATTACCTGCATATGTATATATATGTAGATATACATACTCTTACTTGATTTACCCTGATTGTCTTCGTATGTATATAATTGTAGATATGCATATCCTTACATGATAAACTTCCACGAATGAATTGCTTGGTACATAAATGAATTTACATATCACACTTGATAAACCTATGAGGGACTTGGTATATGTATATTTATAAATATGCATACTTCTATTTAATTATTTCTATGAGAGGCTTGGGATGTCCTACGATTAGATATACATCCATAATCATGATTATTCTTGTGCCTTGCTTCCTGACATGTTTGATCTGCTTAGAACAGGAATTCACCCCTCGCTTCATCTTGGTAGTCCAGTAAAGGACAAGTTTTCATTCAAGACAACCCGACTTATTGGGTCTTCGTCGTAAAACGATATCATTTCCTCTTACAGCAATATTTAAATTATGATTTATTGTTTAGTAGTAACGTACTGGGTCATTATGACTCATCCCGTACTTTGTTTCTAGTTGCAGCTCAGGTCGTATTGGGGACGCATAGTACGTGACCGTAGCAGACCACAGTTGATCGATAGCTCGAGCTTAGTTCGTGTGTTCGTGATTGTAATAGTCGAGTTTCCGAGTAGTAACTTGTGTTCTCCTATCTCTCTAGCATCCTTGTCTTGTATATCATTTTATTATTCTTGTGAGCTCGTTGTATTGTAAGGTTATTTAGACTTTACAGTCGGGTAGAATACTTGGGTTTTGATTTGTTTCCCTTTGGGCCGACGTGTTGTGTCGTTGCTCATAGTCTTGATTCTTATATCCAGTTGTATCCCAGGCACGCAGTAGCTTTGGGCTTTTCTCTATCCTAGTTGTTATTATTATTGTTGGTAAACCCCGGTATGCTTTAGCCGTGGGTAAGTGTTATATCAGGTTGGTCCCTTGCTGAACGCCGGCCTGGAGTGCCGATGGTTTGTCCAGCGTCTGCAATGTTGCGGCACGCGAGTTTCGTTTTCTTCCCATCGTGAGATTTATGTCTCATGGTATCCTTGGCCTTGGTTTCGAACTTTATAGCTCGGAACTACCTTTCCTTGTCGCTTCAGCATACTGAAATTTTTCTTAAACCCGTATTTTAGTACGGCTTCTTGTTCTTGTCTAGAGCTTGTTTGCTCGAATGTCCGACTCGCACTATTATTTTATAAGTGCTTGTCCTCTTCTTGCCTTGTCCTAGCGACGCGACGTTGGGATTCCGTCCCGGAATCCGGGTTGGGTCGTCACATGAACAATGTCATTCAAAAATCTCATAAGATCAAATCATCATCAAACATGGCTTGGACATGGTAGGAGCATGGGAATCATAAGAAGAGGGGAACATGGCATTTCTAGCATTCAACCTAAGGGGAATCAATAGCTTACCTTTCACCAAGGAAAAAGATGGGATGAGCACAAATTAATCGGATGGAATCGAGCTCCTCGTCGGTAGCTTCACTTCGGTGGTCTCGGTTTGGCAATCGGAGGTCGGGAGCTCAAGATATGGGAGAAACACACACCAATCTCACCTCACCAACACACACAAGAGCTTGGGGGAAGAGAGAGAAGGAATGATCTGAAAATGGAGGGTTTAATGTTGATCACAAGGTGGGAGGATTTTATATGGCATGCAATAGGTGAGTGGAAGTCCACTTGTCACAAGGAGAGAGCTTGAAGATCCACTTGTCAAGTGGAGGGGGATCAAGGTTAGTGTTAATCCAACTTAATTAGGGTCTAATAGGGAGGTTTAGGGTCAATTAGGATGGGGGTTTAAGGGTCTAATTGTTCACAAAAGATTGCAAGAGAAAAATTTCAGTGAACTGAAGACTTGAGGCGGCCGCCTCACCTATATCCATGCGGGCGCCTGGACTTCTGTCCAGTTTATGTCCATTTTTTTTTCATAAGTTACTGGACAGTCAATCTTGTAAAATCGACCATAAATCGTTCACAACTCCAAATGAGGTGCTTATTGATTTTTTCTGAAACTAGACTCATTAAACTATATTTTAGAATTTTAAATTACTCCATTTGGATTTATATTCATCAAAATAAGGTTACTACAAAATCAAGTACAGAAGTTGTTTTCCTGAAAACTGAATTCTGGCACAGCAGTAAGTCAAGACCTAATTGAGGTACTTAGACACCTTGGAAAATTACCAAATTTTACAGAGAGTATCCTAACGTATGAAGGTAAAACATAATAAATTTTTAGAAAATTCTATTCAGTGGATTAGTACCAGAATTTTCCCGAAGTTTGCCCAAAAACATGACTGGTCTGTGAAGGAATAAATTGGTCATCTTATAACCAAATGCAACAAGTCTATGAACAATGATTGTGCAAGAATGATAAATACTAGTACACTTGGTCTTGAACTCAAATGAACTTCTCGCAAGTTTAAAACACAAACAATACGAGCAACAAAGGCAATCCCGAGAAACCCTAAGACTCAAACGAAGCAACAATGCTTCTAAATTCTCAACCAAGCCTACTATGATCAAGATGAATGTTATAAGTCATTTATGCAAGGTAATAGCACTCCAACAAGGCTTGGTTAAGTTCTAACATGCTAAGGTGAACACTCAAAGCACAAACGGCAAGGTATGCAACACATAGAAGACATTCAAGCGACTATGAACGTAACAACTCTAATGCAAGCATGACATGAACAGAATGAAGTCTCTAACATGTTAAGGCATACATTAAGCATGTTATAAAGGTACTAAGGCTCTAGTAGGACTTAGTTAAATACTAAGGTGATACACGGAGCAGTTATAACAAAGCATGCAATGTATAGAAGGCATACAAGCAGCTACGATCATGGTTGACCTAATGCGAGCATGGTATGAACAATATGGACTCTAAAACATGTTAAGGCACATAATGAACATATTAATCAAGTATAGAAGGCATGTTACACAAGTAGGGTTTGGGTTCTCACAACCCGATCACATAAACACTCGTGAACAAACTCTTCGTCCGGCCACCAACAACTTCTCTTTTAACAACATAACCAATGCAAGCAATAATGATCAGCAACAAAGGCATGATTTTATAATTGGTCACTTTCACAGCTCAACCTCCTCACTCCCATTAACCAGGTCCACCACCCCATCACACAAACACTGAACAAATGCTTCGTCCAGCCGCCACTAACTTTTTTTTTGACAGCATAAATGCTAGCAATAGTCAGCAAGAAATCCATGGTTTGCTTGATAACCACCTCCTCACTCCCCCTTTACCACTACGGCTCCAATCATGATAACCACTACCACCACTAGCCAATTTTTAACCACTACCACCACTAACCATCAACGGCGCACCATGGTTTTTCTAACCATCGCAGCACGATATTTACTCTGGCCACAACCACCGCCCCCAGCATATTGTTTCCACCGCGTCTTAAAGACAAGAGCCCGGAAATTACTCAACAACCATTTCCTGCCCGTAACTTTATGTCTTATAACAGCATGAAGTTCGACAATGCCTACAATAATATTCGTGGGCAAAGCCGCGACATGGGTACTTTTGCCAACTCTCGTGGCGACTCGTCGAATCTATATGGATGTTGCTTCTAGGGTTCAAACCAAATCAATAATTGAAATCATAAATCACTACCAAATGACAAACCCTAACACACACCAAAGTCATAGGCTCTAAACACCAATCCTTGCTTCCATTCCCCAGCCTCTCTCTCTCTCTCTCCCTCTCTCTCTCCATGTCGTCGTCCAAGAACACAACTCCAAGGACGGAAGACGAAGTATGGGAAAGGTTTCTCGATTCAGATGAGCTCTATATCTTCTTTGATCTCCCACGTCCCAGATCAAAATTGGATCACACCGGGCCAAATGCTGTAGTAGAAGACACCACACATGCACTTTCAGAAAGTGAGCCCATAGAGCTGATCAGCATATAAGAGAACAGCGAACAGACGTCGAATAATGCATCCTCAGAAAGGGATCGCACAAAGGAGTGGAGTTTTGAAGAGAACCAACAGTTCGAGAATGCTTTAACAGAATTTGATCCTTCTTCTCCAACATTCTATGTGGATGTTGCTTCTAGGGTTCAAACCAAATCAATAATTGAAATCATAAATCACTATCTAGACTTGGTTGAAGATATTGATATGATTGAAGCAGGCCTCATTGAGCCAACCGAGTACAAAGATGATCAATCTGACTCAAAGAAGAAAGGAAAAGGCAAGGCGCACGCATCTTCATCAAAGCAGCAAAAAGAGACTACGGGCGCCAAAAAAAGAAAGTTCTTCGCTTGGACCGAGGAAGAACACATGTCTCTCTCTTTTTAAAAAAATTTTAAACTTCATTTTTGTTTAATTCAAATTTGAATTTTATTATGTAATTGCAGTTTCAATCTTTTGCATGTTAATTCTTGGTAGATTCTCATTCTATTTCTTTGAATCCAGATGAATTTACTCACCTCTTACATACCATTATTGGTTTAATTGATTTTTGTGATCTAATGGATCCGGAATTATGCTCATAATTAATTAATTAATTCTCCAAGTAAAATAAATTAATGCATGTCTACTTTTTTCCCTAAATCAAAGATTCCCCAAAAGGGGGTCCTCTTTTTCCTTATTCTATTTATTTTTGAAGTAAAAAGTCAATGAAATAAATTTAATCACACCCAATTTTATAATTTACTTTTTAGTTTTAAAAAGTAAATTTATCAATAGCTGTATGACAAACTTTAATGCTCTATTTCAAATTCAAACCATAAAAAATTCCTTCTAAATTTTATTTTCTTTAAAAGGAATTGCGATTAAACAATGGATCTATATATGTTGCAATTAATCCGGTCGTAAGATTTTTCTCAATTGATTTTCTTTTCACATTAATTATGATCTAAGAGGTTTGGTGGTTTTTGGAGTACAGTAGGAAATTTCAAGTTTTTATTTGAACACAATCAACATACAATCATACTCCCTCCGTTCCGGGTAAATAGTCAACTATTCTATTTTGTGATATCACTTAAAGAGTCCATTTTTAAAACTTAAGGCATAAAAATTTCATTTTATTACTAGTAAACTACTTAAAAGTGACATTTTTTAAAATAAAATTGATTTTCAAAGGAAGACTTTTTGCCCAAAAAGGGAGGGAGTAATAAGTAACCCATTTTTTGAATTAATAAACATTAGTTCCTTGTTTGATATATTTAGAATTCTATCCTTTTCTACATGTTTTCTAATATCTTCCATTAAATTTGTATTTTACCTTAAATCCCATTTATATTTTTGGTTGAAGGATGTTCTTGCTGGGATTGGACAAATTTGGGGCAGGAGATTGGAGGAGCATATCAAGGTATTGCGTAAAGACCAAATCTCCCACTCAAATAGCTAGCCATGCTCAAAAGTAATTGGGGCAGGAGATTGGAGGAGCATATCAACCAACCATATAGTTTCCACCGCGTCTTAAAGACAAGAGCCCGGATTCCGGAAATTACTCAACAACCATTTCATGTCCATAACTTTATGTCTTATAACAACATGAAATTCGACAATGCCTACAATAATAATCGTGGGCAAAGCCGCGGCATGGGTACTTTTGCCAACTCTTGTGGCAACTCGTCGAGTCTTTTTGCCAACTCTCACGGCAGCTCGTCGAGTTCTTTTGCCAACAATAATGGCAGCTCATCGAGTTTGTTTGCCAACAACTCTCATCGCGGCTCGTTGAGTTCTCGTGGCAGCTCATCGAGTTTGTTTGGCAACAATTATCATCAGGGCTTGTCGACATCTTTCGCCAACAATCATTGCGGCTCCAATGGCAACTATCATGGCGGCTCATTGAGCTCTTGACCACTTTCAATGACTCCCACCACGAGCTCTCTACCACTTTCAACAACCCCCACCACGCTTCCCACTACTATATATTCAACATCCGCAAACCCGTCTTCAACTACACACCCCTCCAGCTCTTCCTCCGTCCATTCACCATGGAACTAGATTTTCAAGTAAATTTTAGTTCAAACTATGGTTTTTCTCTGTTTCACATGTAATGTTTGTTTTTGTCTTCATTTTAATTTTAGTTAGGTAGGTTGTTGTTATGTTTCACGTCGTTTTCTATTGTAACATGCACCAGCCTCAACAATATTTGAATTTCAATCACGGTGTCTATATTTTAATTTATTTTTCATTGTAATTAACTTGAAAAACTAGTCATGGATCATCCTGATAATTAAGATCGATATAAATCATTTATCTTCTACTCCATATTTATGAATCTTAAAATTTTAAACACTTTTTTCCTATCTCCATTTAAGATTTCACGCCCCGAATTTTTTTAGGACACACTAGTTTTATGATTTCTGAGGAGAGAATTCTTGATACTATAACATTATTTTGCATCATAACATACACAAAATTTTGCAGTCTCTGGTTTTAGTATTACTCGTATATGTAATCTTGAGGTCTCAATCTGAAGCCCAGCGTCGACCCAAGAGCAGGGCAGGGCCAACCTTGAACTTTTGGTGGTCGTGACGAAAAATAAAAAGGAGACATTCAGGACAGTCCATTTTCGTGAAATTATAACCGTCTAACTCCCCTATATTTGTTTTAAACCGTCAAAGTACACTTTTTGAGGGAAAATTACGAAGATAACATTAATGAAGGAAAGGCGCGTGGACAAAGCCACTGACAAATTTGGGCATCATACTGAAAACATTGGGCATCGCGATGCACAATTGAAATCTGTCAAAATTTTGGGAATCGAAATGCAAAAAACCACTACCCAATTTGGGCATCGCAATGCACAATTGAAATCTGTCAAAATTTGGGCATCGACAAATATACAAATTATAAATGTTTCTAAATTTGGAAAGTCACTTTTTGCGAGATATTTTCATTATTTGCTCATCTCCTTTTATATATGTATAGATATGTAAATATATATTTATTTATCTATTTTTTGATAGGTAAGTGTGGCCCCTAGTCTTGTTATCTCTTCCAACCCTTGGGTCAGATATATATTTATTTTCTTATAAATTTTTCGATTTCTTGTTCAATCTAACCTTAGCCTATGTTTGATCTATGCATCACTGGATTCTTTGAGACTGAAATTGCAGAAGTGTTGTCACACATAATGGGACAATTTGCAGTCTTGATGTGGTAGTCCACTAGTTGCTGCTTCATCCATAGTAGTTGAGAGCAACAGCTGCTGGCAGCAATGTATTCTGCCTCAGTGGTAGAGTTTGCAACTTAGCCTTGCTTCTTGCATGACCATGGGACAAGTCTATTTCCAAGAAATTGACAGGTCCCACTGGTGCTTCTTCTGCTTACTTTGCAGGCTACATAGTCTGCATATGAGTACCCAACTAGATCGAAGTTGTTGCGTTTTGAATACCAGATACCCAGATTTGTAGTTGTTGAAACATATCTGATGATGCGTTTGGCAGCAAGCAAATGTGATTCCTTTGGATCTGCCTGAAATCTAGCACAAACACAAACAACAAACATTATATCAGGTCTACTGGCAGTAAGGTAAAGAAGTGAGCCTATGATTCCTCGATACTTGGTCACATTCTCTTGCTTTCCCTTCTCATCTTTGTCAAGATGGCAGTCGGTAGACATTAGAGTCTCGAATCCTTTAGCTGAATCAAGTCCAAATTTCTTGATGAGTTCCTTTGCATATTTGGTTTGGCTGAAGAAGATCCCGTCTGAAGTCTGTTGAATCTGAAGTCTTAGAAAGTAGGTGAGCTCTCTCATCATGCTCATCTCAAACTTGTTTTGCATCAGCTTCTCGAATCTTTTGCACATGCTTTGATTTGTTGATCCAAAGATAATGTCGTCCATGTAGATTTGTACCATAAGAGAATGACCTTTGTGCTTTAGGATGAACAGACTTGTGTCTATTCTTCCTCTCACGAATCCTTGTTCAATTAAGAACTTGGATAGAGTTTCATACCAAGCTCTGGGAGTTTGTTTCAGGCCGTAGAGTGCTTTCTTGAGTCGGTATACATGATCCTGCTTGTCTTGGATGACAAAACCTGGAGGTTGTTCAACATATACCGTTTCTTGAAGATCACCATTGAGAAAGACACTCTTTACATCCCTCTGATATACTTTGAAGTCCATGAACGAAGCATATGCTAAAAAGAGTCTGACTGCCTCTAATCTGGCAACATGAGCAAATGTTTCATCGAAGCCAATTCCTTCTTCCGGTCGATAGCCTTGAGCAACCAGTCTAGCTTTGTTTCTGGTGACGTTTCCATCTTCATCTCTCTTGTTCCTGAATACCCACTTGGTGCCTATAATTGGATGGCCACTGGTAACACCAATTGCACATGTGTGAGAATGAGCTCTATTGTAATATATATATATATATATATATATATATATATATATATATATATATATATATATATATATATATATATATATATATATATATATATATATATATATATAGACACATATATATACACATATATATAAGTTAAATGCACCATTGGTCCATGTAGTATGCAAATGTCCAGCATTAGTCCATGTACAATGCAAATGCACGCCACAGACCAAAGAATGTACATTTTGAACACAGGTAGTCCCTGACTCTAACTCCATTAACTGAAGTACTGTTAAGGGGGGAATGTGTATTTTCATCAAAACAAGGGGCGATGTAAACATTTTATTACAATTTTTTTCCAAAATTGTTTATTAACAAATCAATTTTTCAAAACCCAATTCCAAATATCGATTCTTTCTACAAACACGTAATTGTGGGTTGACAGCACCAACAGGGTACTCGAGAACTGCAAATGAAACATTTTGCCCATTAAGCATTGGGAATTCGGTCATGCTTGCTTTCACAACCTTGAAAGTAAACGAGGGCTCTGCTCCAACTATAGTGTGTATCCTAGTGAAGGTGAAATAGCTCGTGTCTGTAATGTTGGTGTCGAGTGCGACTGTGAAGTCGGAAAGGATGTCTGGATCTCCCGCCATTTCTAAGTGGAAACTAGCCAAAGCTAAAGCTACATCATAAATCAATTTAGTCCTCTTGAATGCCATTTTCAATTAAGATAATGTTCAGTTGGGATTTCGACAGGCAAATGCTAATCTTATAAAATAGGGAAACAAAACTGATTGCAAGAAGATCGATGAGGCAGATAACTCCAGATAGGAATCCGCAATGTCTTGTGGATTATGCTTCTTGAAATTATCATTGGTGTGTGATAGAAAGGTCAATGTCCTTGTCGAGGAGGTCATTAACTGAGTTTTTGGTGTTTGATTTCCATCAAG
This sequence comes from Codonopsis lanceolata, assembly GCA_013146195.2. Taxonomy (NCBI): domain Eukaryota; kingdom Viridiplantae; phylum Streptophyta; class Magnoliopsida; order Asterales; family Campanulaceae; genus Codonopsis; species Codonopsis lanceolata. The sequence goes on from CM028377.1 coordinate 96,972,925, forward strand.
CTTCGACAACATTTGGGTTGAAACCCAGATTTCGAATTTTTACCCAATACCGAAGTTTAAGGAACTAAACAATTGATTATGAAGGCAAACAACCCAAACTCCTTTCCTTGGGAGCCTTGATTTGAATAGACGACTTTTCATCGAAGAAATTGAAATTGACAACAGAACTGTTCGCCAAATCGTCGACCCCCGGTTCTCGTCAATGCAGCAAGTGAGGGCAAATTCGACGACGAGGACTGAAATCATAGCGAAGCGGAATCGGATTGAGTTGGGGGAGTAATTATGGTAACAAGTCGAGTGTCATTTGCTGTGATGGAGGGAATCTGATTGTGATCGTTGAAGCCTCCGCCAATGTGAAGCTTTTAATTCTTAGTTGGTGTTTTTGAAGGAATTGATTGATGGGGATGTTGGGAAGAATGAATAAATGGGTTTTGAAAATAAAGGACAAAAATGATGGACGGGGAGGGGAAGATGATGGTGGTGAAGGCATAAATAGCTATGAATGAAACTGTCAATAAAGATGAAGAAGCACCATCGTCGGAACACTTTGACCATGGTCGGAGAGGAAAGTCAGGTCGGTGAGAAAAAATAGCTTTCTATTACTCCCTCCGTTTTCAAATTATTGTCCACCTTTCCTTTTTCGTCCGTTCTAAAATAATTGTTCTCTTTCAAAACTTTTACTTTTAGGAAAACACTTTTACCACTCTACCCTTACTTTTTCTACCTACTTTAATTATGGCCACATATTCAAGAGCATTAAATGAAACAACATATTTTACTAATATTTATAATACAATCACTTACTTTTTCTTAAACGGTATGCCGGGTCAAAGTAGGCAATATTTTGAAAACGGAGGGAGTATTTTTTTTTTTGACAATGTGACCCATTATTCTTCCAATTTTGGATTGCAATTGTTTACAATTTGTACACGACCCCCTTAGTTTTGATGATGTTACACACAACCCCTATTTTGTTGACATCACAATACTTCAACTAACGGAGTTAGGGTTAGGGACTACCGGTGCTCAAAATCTACATTCTTTGGTCTGTAACGTGCATTTGTGTTGTACAGAAACTACTGGTGAATTTTCTTAAATTTTAGGGACTAATGGTGTAATTTTCCATATATATATATATATATATATATATATATATATATATATATATATACACTAATTCATCCGACAATTCACAATTTTCATTGGATCATCTTTTATTTATTAGTTTTAACAAAATGAATAGAGGAGTTAGTTGTCATTGTGGAAAGATGATTGTCATGCGGACATCATGGACATATTAAAATCCAGGAAGAAGGTTTTTAGGTTGGGAAAGATATAGAGTAAGTAATTTATTTTCTGTAATTAATGAACTAATTAATTTTTCTAGAAAATAAAGTATGTTCTAATTATTCTGTTTTGACTTTTCAAAATCATTTTTTTTTGTTTTTCAAATAATTTTTTGACGTACATTTTCTAATTTTTTCAAAATAAACATAATATGCAGTATATAAAAAATTACATATTTTATGGTTTTTGAGCTACCCGGCCCAATGGGCCCAAGACTTAGGTCACATGCCTAGCACATCTTCACCGGTCACGGGCAGAGCACGTGCATTCCAAGGTTCAAGGAACGGAGAAATGGGCAGCGACCATTAATATATCGCGAGCTGGGAGTCTTAGCCTCTAGTGGGCAAGGGCACAACAGCCGGGCTTACCCGGCGTGCGACTTGCCATGCTCGTTTATCAAAGAAACGGTTGTCTTGAATAGAGACGGTTACTTCCGGGAAATCCTTCACCATTACCATGATGTTACCGTTGTGATGAATGGGACAGTTAATAGGGCAATTAATATGCCCGCCATTCACGCCATGATCATTAATGGGCAGTTACCCTCCGGCACTAGCTATAAAAACCCCTCCAAAATAAGGAGGGAGGTATGTGACTCTGATTAACTAGCCTAAACTCTGTCAAATAGTGGACTTAGTGAACTGTTGTGCTAATTCTTACACCGGAGGGCTTTTGCAAGGAGTGCCCCTGCCTAGTTCACCGTTTGTGCTTGTTTGCAGAGTTGGGCTTTAGTGATTGCAAGAGTATTGAAAGCCAGATATCCAGATTGAAGAAGCCCAGTGTGTCCTGAGATTGATTTGGACGCATCAGTTGGTTCTATTGCCGGGAATCGAACTCGGGTCTCCTGGGTAACCATTGCGTTTAAAGATGTTGATTTTATCTAGATCGGGCACATTGGCTAGCTCGTCGGTAAGGGCTCCAGCTTTTTCTCGATCTTCAGGCATGAAGAAGTTGTCTTTATGCCACGAAGGAGTGGGCGGGCTAACATCTCCTAGCATGGTTTTCTCTGCTCAGTGCTTACTCCTTTTTTCTCTAGGGGGACTTTTGGTCGGAGTGGCTGCACTGGTAGCAGGTATGGTGGGTTCTGTTGTTTGGCTATTGGGCACCAGGGGTGCAGGTGTGACAGTTTTGCTTGGTTCCGATTGATTCTGTTTGGTACCTCATCTGGTTGTAGTAGCAGGAATGGTTGGTAGTGTGGCAGGAGTTTGAGTGGCTAGTTGTTTGTTCCTGCTGGTCGCTCCTCTCTTGGCGGCCTGGAGAAATTTGCTCGCGTCGTTGAGTTGTTTCATGTCTGCAAGAATAGCAAGTAAGGTTAAGGAAAAATTGTAGGAAGCAATTTTACAAATAGTAAAAAGTAGTGACAGAAAAAGTTTTGAAGATAGACCGGTAGTTGAGAAGGGAGGTGTGCAATTGGTTCCTGTTCACGCACAAGCAGGACATTCACCGGCAAATTTGCCTTCGTTGCATTTCCCCTAGTAAGGATGTGGTTACTCAGTTTCAATAGTGACCCGTGGCTCGACTCCTTCCACGAGCCAATTTATGATGCCAGCTAGACGAAGTAAGGTGGGGTCAGACGTGAGGGCTTGCCAGTCGAGCACCCAATCTTGTCCGGCTCGTCCATCCCGTCCCTCTTTCACTCCGAGCAGGGATCTGAAAGCTCTAGCTATTGGGGGCTCACCAGCTCGGTAGGCGGCCTTGTCATATTTTGGGAGACCAAAATCATGCAGGTAGGGAGCAAAAGGCCATCCAACCCGTGACTCAACGAGTAGTGCCTTTCCATCCCAGGAATCAACCTTGTTAGGGCCGTCGGACATAAGCTTGAAGTAATTGGGGTTTGAGCGCCCTATAATGCGCCCGGACTTTTTGTCCAGGGAGAAGAGGAAAAACTTCCTAAATAAAGTCATCTCGGGTTCAAACCCGAGCAGCCTACACGCAACGGTATATGCAACCAGAAACCTCACTGTTGTAAGGGTCAGGTCGCAGGGGAGGGAGTTGGTCATGTTCAATAACTCTACAATGAATGGGTATAAAGGAAGACGAAGTCCTACAATGAAGAAGTCGAAGTAGAATACCATCCGGTCCCTTTGGTAGTTGTGTCCATTCTCATTGATATCCAGGTCAAAGGCTTTTACCCGGTAGTTCTTGGGGTCCATACCCAAGGAATAAAACCCAGGCACCGACCTCGTCTTCACAAGTCAAGTCGTCCCATTTGACCAAGGAGGAGATGTTGGGGACGATCTGTTTGCCTTTAAATGTGCCCTTATTTTGTTCAGGTTTTGGGTTGCTCAAGCTGGGGAGGTTTTCAATTCGTTCATCCTCCTCGGAAACGTTTTGTTTGTCCCTGCTTCGTCTCCGGTTCTGCAAGGTGTTGGGGTTTTCGTTTCCGGCGAATTAAGGAGATTTCTTCTAGCTCGCTTTCTTCGGAACTGGAACTGGAAGATACTGAGCTCTCCTCGGTTTCAGTGGGAGCACCGTGGTCGTAGCTACGACCTTTGATTTCTGAGTGGGTTTCGTCGCTGGACATCCTACAGGAAACAAGAATCGAGGAATACATGTTAAATCTTGCTCGGGTAGTTAGGCAAGAACAGATCAAGTAAAACCCATGGCAAGAGCCTATCCTAAGATCGGTGAACGGGGCACCGGTCAAGTATTCCTCTATTCCCTTACTTGGACCGAAATGGTTTAGTGACAGATAGGGGGACAAGATGGACAGAAGAAACGGGAATCAAAAGCCTAAGTTTTGGCAGATTATACTCTAAGTCTTCAACAGATTAATTGCAGTAGAAGTCGTATGTGGATAAATGGCACTATTGAGTCCTAATTTGGGATTATAACAGTAAAAGCATAGACAGAAATTGCAATAAGGATTGAAGAAGTACCTGTTGATATAGAGTGAAGGCCGAAGATCTTGGAAGTTTCCTTCTGGCTTGAGCACTGAAGCAAGTAGGATCGGCACCGGTGGGATCTCCAAGTGCAGAAGTGAAGGTTTCTTCTGGTTTGAAGTTTTTTTGAAATAGTAAAAATTCAAAATGTGGAGGAACTCGAACTTTTATATCGGTTGAAACCGCTGTTTGGGGTTACTCATCATTAGGGCTCGGGAGTCGAGGCAACATTTAATCCTTCGTTGGGAAACGAACCCGTGTGAGTGCAAATAGGCGGCGGATGACGGCTCGTCTTTTCAAAACCTTTTGGGCTGGCATCCATTTATAAATCTGATCGTAGGCAACTCGATGCATTCACAAGAAGCTACATTTTCAGAGCGATTTGGCCTGGGGATTCAAAGTTCTTCTCCTCGCTCCGAGCATAAATACTCGATAGATAAGGAGTATGGGGCTACTGAGCTGCCCGGCCCAATGGGCCCAAGACTTAGGTCACGTGCCTGGCACATCTTCACCGGTCACGAGCAGAGCACGTGCATTCCAAGGTTCAAGGAACGGAGAAATGGGCAACGACCATTAATATATCGCGAGCTGGAAGGCTTAGCCTCCAGTGGGCAAGGGCACAGCGAGCTGGGGGCTTACCCAGTGGGCAGCAGTGTGCAGCAAGCAAGATTTGCCATGCTCGTTTATCAAAGAAACGGTTGTCTTGAATAGAGACGGTTACTTCCGGGAAATCCTCCACCATTACCATGATGTTACCGTTGTGATGAATGAGACAGTTAATAGGGCAGTTAATATGCCCGCCATTCACGCCATGATCATTAATGGGCAGTTACCCTCCGGCACTAGCTATAAAAACCCCTCCAAAATAAGGAGGGAGGTATGTGACTCTGATTAACTAGCCTAAACTCTGTCAAATAGTGGAGTTAGTGAACTGTTGTGCTAATTCTTACGCCGGAGGACTTTTGCAGGGAGTGCCCCTGCCTAGTTCACCGTTTATGCTTGTTTGCAGAGTTGGGCTTTAGTGATTGCAAGAGTATTGAAGCCAAATATCCAGATTGAAGAAGCCCAGTGTGTCCTGAGATTGATTTGGACGCATCAATTTTGAAAAAAAAACAAAATTAATACAAATCTAATATTTGTTTTGTTTGACAAAAAAAATATCAAAACACGACAATTATTTGAAAATGTGAAGTACTATAGATTGACCGGTTCCATTGTGACTTTTTTGTGTCTTTTTTTTCTTCATTTTTTAGCAAACTTTTTTGTGCCTTAAGAAGTATTCTTCTTAATCTTTAAAACATTTAATTTTTTGGATAATATAATTTTTTGGATAATATAATTTTTTGGTCCCTGAACTATACCAATACTATGCGTTTGGTCCCTGTATTTTTTTTGTAATGTGTTTGGTCCTTAAAGTAGGTTTTTGGTAAGAGATTACCCCCTGACGGGGTTACTGTCGGTTTTGCCGTTATGTTTTTGTTGAAAACCCAAATTTACCCCTAGTAATGTTAGTGGTTCAAAATAAAAAAAATGAAAAATGAAAAAAGAAAAAAAAGAAAAAGAGAATCGGTCAAAGAGAAGAACAACACCATTTGACTATGTAGTATGTATTGAGTGTGAGTCAGCTTAGTCAACTCGGTCATGGGTATCTCTCCTCGAAAATCGATTGTATGAAAGGTCCAATCTTCGCAGCCGGCGGAGACCCATAACATCGGCGGGGAATTCGCCGGCAAGGAGGTTATGAGATAGGTAGAAGTGTTTGAGATTAGGCCAAGAGGTGAAACTCGGAGGCGCAAATGACAAGTGGTTGTGGTGGAGGCTGAGGTGGCGGAGGTGGGAGAGGTGAGTTAACGGCGGGGACAAGGGGCGAAACGACCTCTCGATCTACTTACAGCAGCCCAGGCAGAAAAAGGGTGTCTAGTCCTTAGCTCTTGCCTTGATCTCCCTGACCTTGTCTGGGCCTTGATCTCGTGGAATTTTCTTTCTCCTCTGCTGGATCTGATCTATAGTTCTGGGGCAATACATACCAAAAGGTTCAAAGTGCGAAAATGAGATCGATTAAGAAGCTTTGGTCTAAATTCAAGAAGATGCTCTACGCTATTAACAAGGAGGTTGGTTAGAGAGAGAAAGAGAATAGAGGAGAGATAAAGTGAGGAGAATTTTAGAGAGAGAAAGTGGGTTGAGAAGGAGATGGGTTGAATTTTCGAATTCCCATGTTGGAGAGGGTGGATGAGACCGATTCGATGGCCCTCCAGACGTCGGAGAAGGTGAGGTGGCGGCCGCTGGAGGAATCGATGAAGGCGATAGTGCCACGGTGGGCCCGGGAGGAAATGGAGGTGGTGACATCGAGGGTATCGTTGGCTGGTAAGGCGGTGGGCTTGCGCTTGCTGTAGAAGGTGGTATTTGACCGGCAGAATCCACTTCGTGGGTCAATTTCCGGGGTGGTGTTGCTCATTTGCGCCATGGGTGGAGTTGGATTGAATCAAGGAGACGATTAGTGTAAAGGTTGAGGATATTTTAAAGGTTGACGATAGTTATGAAGTAGATAAGATTATACTCGTACCACTAACATTACTAAGGATAAATTTGGAATTTCATAAAAAAATTAACGGCAAAACTGACGATAACCCCGTAAGGGGGTAATCTCTTACCAAAAACCTAATTTAAGGACCAAACACATTACAAAAAAAATATAGGGACCAAACGCATAGTATTGGTATAGTTCAGAGATCAAAAAATTATATTATCCTAATTTTTTCAACTAATGTAAAGTTCCATCTCCTCTATACGGTAGTTCAGTATACGTGCATATATTTTCAAGACATATATATGTAGTCTGAAATCGTTGTACCTTTTTTCTATTAGAAAAACATAATTGTATTGCAATTTGTGGATCCAAACCTTGGGAACCTAGGCGGATTCGATCAAATATTTTTTATATACTGCAAATTATGTGTATTTTGAAAGAAAAAACAAGAAAATTTAAGTCAAAAAAATTATTTGAAAAACAAAAAAAATGATTTTGAAAAGTTAAAACAGAATACTTAGAACATATTTTATTTTCTAGCAAAATTAATTACTTAATTAATCACATAAAATAAACTATTTACTCTGTATCATTCACAACCTACGAACCTTCTTCCTAAATTTTGATCTGTCCAATACATCTGCATGACAATCATCTTTTCACAATGATAAAGAACTCCTCTATTCATTCTATAAAAATAGGACAAGGTTTATAACAAAATTGTTTTTGGTGGGAAGAATGATGTGGACATGAGTTCTCTTGCTCGGTCCACGTAGGCAACCACTAGGATGTCCAGCCGCCTTCCTGTTATAAAAACTAACCATGGTTTAATAAGAAATTTTTTTTGTTAGATTGAGGTTTTACATGAAAAAAACAACAACATATGGTTTAAAATGAAAAAACTAAAATATGTCATGATTTATTATGCAATTTGCCCACAAAAAAGTAATAAATAGGTTGAAAATCCACCAAAGTGGATCGGCATGCAATTAACTCAACCGAATAGTAAATTGATTACATGAATAATTGCCGATCGGTACACTTTAAAAATTTCCAATCACTTTAATTAGTACCACATTTTTTTATTCAACCGCATAAGTTTATTTTTGTTAAATTCTTTTTTAAATGTCCCTCCTCCTACCATCCTTCCTTCTCCTAAATTACATGTATCAATCTCTCCCTCTCTCTCAATATTTTCACGCACACAACTGGATAGCAAGTAGGACGGTACATATATATTATCCTTTTATCACAGAAAATCGGATTCCCAAAATTTCATAATGAAAGAATTGCTAATGAAAAACAAACTTGATACCGGCACGAACTCTCCTCCTTTTCCGCAAATTCTCAAGCTCTTCCATGACAGTGTCAATCAGAGATAAACCTGAATAGCTTCTACGACCTCCATTGTCAAAACCACTGCTTCGGTTGGAGCAAATAATTGAGACTCGAACAACTGATTTTCGGAGTTACTGCTGGTACTGAACTGACCTGAAGTGGTGGAAACGGCGCCAAAATGTCGAGAATAGTAGCCTGCTCAAATGGATTTGACTTGATTTTCACTTTCCCCTAAAGGGCTTAACTTACAAGAGTGATGTTTTCGATGCGAGCGTCGAAGACTTCGATATGGGCGTCGGGGTATTCGATGTGGGCGTCGGAGTCTTCGATGTAGGCTTCGGAGTCTTCTGATCTGAATGCCATTCCATAAGCTCTTTCTTCCAATGCAACTTCTTCGGATTTGTTTGTAACAGTACCTTTTTGTAAAGGCAGAAATGTCATGACTGATGCCTTAACATTCGGGAACTGATCTTTCTTTCTCATTTCGATAACTGAGATTCCAACTTATTCAATCAATATCTCGAAAAGGTAGTATTCACATTTCGTTTCGGTAACGGAGATTCGAAAGCCATTAATGCCACATAGAATGTGAGAGCTGTAATTAAGTGAATGCGACCAGTGGGGGCCAAAGTGGGGTGACGGAGGGGAATTTCTACAAAAAAGAGTTGAATGAGATGAGAGAGAGTTGAATACGATGGGTGTTGGTGATTCAAAGTGGGGTGACGGAGGGGAGTGGGAAGGGGTAGGGGTATTAACGAGGAAAGAGATACATTTAATGGGAGTCATTGAGAGGAGAGAGACTCTTGCGATGCTCAAATGTTGTATTTGTGATGCCCAAATTTTGTATTGCAATGTCCAATTTGGGTGAGGATTTTCCCATTGCGATGCCTAAATTTGAACAGACTCTTGTGATGCCCAATTTTTGCATAACGATGCCCAAATTTGGGCAGGGGCTTTGTATGTGTGTCTTTTATTCATTAAGGGTATCTTCAACAATTTACCCCCAAAAGTGTACTTTACCATTTGAATAAAAAGAAAGTTGATGGAAAAGGTTATAATTTTTCCCCAAAAAGTACCGGCCTAGTTATCACCCTTGTTTATAACCTCGTTGGTTAGGGGTGAGTAAACCGGCCCATCGGCCCACCAAGCCCGGAGATGCTTGTGCCCAAGGGCTAATAGTTAATGTTGGGATTTAGATGTGTTGAATGTTCGCGATCTTAATCAGGCACTCCTAGCCCCTGGAATTCTTCTTGCCCGTCTGGCCCATCGATTTCTAATACTACGTCATTTTATAATAAATATAAGTATATATACATATTCTAGCTAAAACCCTAACTCAATTCTCACCCTCTCATTCTCAACTCTCATTTCTCATCACCGAGTTCTAGGTCTTCACTCTTCATGAGCCGTCATCGAGTTCGCAGCCTCGGCGTCGCCGCTTCAGCCTCCTGATCTCCCAGACTCCCACAATCCCACCCTCATTGAGTTTGCCCAAACATCAACCATCAAGGCATGTTTAAATATTTTGATTTTGTACCATTCCTAGGTTACTACTTGATTTTGAAGCAAATTTTTACCCAAAAAGAATGTAGATAGAGAGAAAAAAGAAGAAGCAATAAGTGTTTCCTAATTTGAATTTGAAATCTATTATGTAATTGCAGTTTCAGTCTTTTGCATGTTCTTGGTAGATTCTCATACTATTTCTTTGAATCCAGATGAATTTACTCTCTCTTACATAACATTCTTGGTTTAATTGATTTTTGTGATCTAATGGATCCGAAATTATGCTCATAATTAATTAATTAATTAATTCTCCAAATGAAATAAATTAATGTATGTCAACTTTTTTCCCTAAATCAAAGATTCCCCAAAAGGTGGTCCTCTTTTTTCCTTATTCTATTTATTTTTTAAAATCAAAATTCGATGAAATAAATTTAATCATATCCAATTTTATGATTTAGGTTATTTTTATTTTAGTGTTAATGTTTTGAGGGGGTTGAATCATAAAAAGTAAATTTATCAATAGCTGCATGACAAAGTATAATTCTCTATATCAAATTCAAACCATAAGAATAAGTCTCTTGTAAGACGGTTTTACGGATCCTAATTCGTAAGAATGAGTCTCACTCTTTTACAGTTCAATCTACTAATATACAGTAGGTCGGGTAAAAAAGATTTGTTTTACAAAAAATATTCTTAAACCATTTTACACAAGTTCCATAAAAAATTCCTTCTAAATTTTATTTTCTTTAAAAGGCATTGTGATTAATCAATGGTTCTATGCTGCAGTTAATCCAGTCGTAAGATTTTTCTCAATTGATTTTATTTTCACAATAATTATGGTCTAAGAGGTTTGGTGGTTTTAGGGGTGAAGTAAGAAATTTCATATATTTGTGTGTGTGTGTGTGCGCGCCTCCACCCCCAAAAAGATATTTTCATTTGAACAATTTACTTCTAGACTAAATATTTTAAATGAAAATTAGACTTTTTTATTTTTTATATCATTAAACACGTATTATTGTAGTATTTTTTTTAAAAAATATTACGTATTTTATAATTTTGGAATATATAAATAAATATAAGTTCAATTCTTATTTGAAATAGCACTCAGTTCTGGTAATTTATGTGTATATGGTGTATATATATATATATATATATATATATATATATATATATATATATATATATATATATATATATATTCTTTTGTATTGGGCGTAAGAGAAACATTATATTATAAAATTAATTATACTTCAAAACACAATCAACATACAAACATAATAAGTAACCCATTTTTTGAATTATTAGACATTAGTTCCTTTTTTGAGCTATTTAGAATTCTATCCTATTCTACATTTATTTAATATCTTCCCTTCATTAAATGTTATTGTATTTTACCTTAAATCCTATTTATATTTTTGGTTGTAGGATGTTCTTAGTGAGATTGGACAAATTTGGGGCAGGAGATTGGAGGAGCATATCAAGGTATTGTGTGAAGACCAAATCGCCCACTCAAATAGCTAGCCATGCTCAAAGGTATTTTTGGCCTCTGAAAAAAGAGGCTTCTGATGATCGCCCCCGCCACCATACCATTCACGACATCCGCAGTGTCACCACCACCATCAGCGTTTCAATTCCACCACCCGATCACACAAACATTGAACAAACGCTTCGTCCGGCCACCAATAACTTTTCTTTTAACAGCATAACCAATGCCAGCAGTAGTCACCAACAAAGCCATGGCTTTCTTGGTCACTTTCACAGCTCAACCTCCTCACTCCCATTAACCAGGTCCACCACCACTAGTCTTTCGATTCCACCACCCCATCACACAAACACTCGTGAACAAACTCTTCGTCCAGCTACCAACAACTTCTCTTTTAACAACATAACCAATGCAAGCAATAGTGATCAACAACAAAGGCATGATTTTATAATTGGTCACTTTCACAGCTCAACCTCCTCACTCCCATTAACTAGGTCCACCACCCCCAGTGTTTCCATTCCACCACCCCATCACACAAACACTGAACAAATGCTTCGTCCAACCGCCACTAACTTTTTTTTTTTGACAGCATAAATGCCAGCAATAGTCAGCAAGAAATCCATGGTTTGCTTGATTACTTTCACAGCTCAACCTCCTCACTCCCTTAACTGTGTCTACCACATTCTATGGCCAATCAATTCCTCCCCGATAACCACTACCACCACTAGCATTTCCTTTCCACCAAATAGGGAGAAAACTGAACAACGGCTCAGCCATGGTTTTTCTAACCATCGCAGCACGACATTTACTCCAGCCACAACCACCGCCCCCAGCATATTGTTTCCACCGCCTCTTAAAGACATGAGCCCGAAAATTACTCAACAACCATTTCCTGCCCGTAACTTTATGTCTTATAACAGCATGAAGTTCGACAATGCCTACAATAATAATCGTGGGCAAAGCCGCGACATGGGTACTTTTGCCAACTCTCGTGGCGACTCGTCGAGTCTATATGGATGTTGCTTCTAGGGTTCAAACCAAATCAATAATTGAAATCATAAATCACTACCAAATGACAAACCCTAACACACACCAAAGTCATAGGCTCTAAACACCAATCCTTGCTTCCATTCCCCAGCCTCTCTCTCTCTCTCCCTTTCTCTCTCCATGTCGTCGTCCAAGAACACACCTCCAAGGATGGAAGACGAAGTATGGGAAAGGTTTCTCGATTCAGATGAGCTCTATATTTTCTTTGATCTCCCATGTCCCAGATCAAAATTGGATCACACCGGGCCAAATCTTGTAGTAGAAGACACCACACATGCACTTTCTCGTAAAGTGAGCCCATAGAGTGATCAAGCATATAAGAGAACAACGAACAGACGTCGAATAATGCATCCTCAAAAGGGGATCGCACAAACGAGTGGAGTTTTGAAGAGAACCAACAGTTCGAGGATGCTTTAACAGAATTTGATCCTTCTTCTCCAACATTCTATGTGGATGTTGCTTCTAGGGTTCAAACCAAATCAATAATTGAAATCATAAATCACTATCTAGACTTGGTTGAAGATATTGATATGATTGAAGCAGGCCTCATTGAGCCAACCGAGTACAAAGATGATCAATCTGACTCAAAGAAGAAAGGAAAAGGCAAGGCGCACGCATCTTCATCAAAGCAGCAAAAAGAGACTGCGGGCAACAAAAAAAGAAAGTTCTTCGCTTGGACCGAGGAAGAACACGTCTCTCTCTTTTTTAAAAAAATTTAAACTTCATTTTTGTTTAATTTAAATTTGAATTTTATTATGTAATTGCAGTTTCAATCTTTTGCATGTTAATTCTTGGTAGATTCTCATTCTATTTCTTTGAATCCAGATGAATTTACTCACCTCTTACATACCATTCTTGGTTTAATTGATTTTTTTGATCTAATGGATCCGAAATTATGCTCATAATTAATTAATTAATTCTCCAAGTAAAATAAATTAATGCATGTCTACTTTTTTCCCTAAATCAAAGATTCCCCAAAAGGGGGTCCTCTTTTTCCTTATTCTATTTATTTTTTTTAAGTAAAAAGTCAATGAAATAAATTTAATCACGCCCAATTTTATAATTTAGGTTATTTTAATTTTAGTTTTAATGTTTTGACGGGTTGAATCTTTAAAAAGTAAATTTATCAATAACTGCATGACAAAGTTTAATGCTCTATTTCAAATTCAAACCATAAAAAATTCCTTCTAAATTTTATTTTCTTTAAAAGGAATTGCGATTAGACAATGGATCTATATATGTTGCAATTAATCCGGTCGTAAGATTTTTCTCAATTGATTTTCTTTTCACATTAATTATGATCTAAGAGGTTTGGTGGTTTTTGGAGTACAGTAGGAAATTTCAAGTTTTCATTCGAACACAATCAACATACAATCATACTCCCTCCGTTCCGGGTAACTGTTTTCAAATTTAAAGTTTTCATTTGATCCTCCATCTTGCAGCAGTTTCGTTCCGATAACTGTTACATGTGTATTTAAAAATATTCTTATTTTCAAAAAAAAAATATATATATATATATATATATAAATTTCAATATATATATATATATATATATATATATATATATATATATATATATATATATATATATATACACTTTTTTTTATATATACATTATCTATGTTACAAATAAAATTCCGGGCAGCACAATAAAAGGGCCGGGGCTTTAGTTTAATTATTGCTTTATTTCCGGCTCTATATTATTATTTCTTTCTGTTCATTTTTCCTTTTATTCTGTACATTTGCACATATTTGCATTCATTCTGTCATTTTATTTTGGGGACATATGACCAAATTTGTAATTAATAGGGATAGATAGTTTCCCCATTTTTCTTTCTATTTCTTAAATATGGTGTGCTTGCTTGCTTGCGCTTAAATTAAAAAGCCGAGAAAATCCACACATAACAGCAAGACATGTCATATCTGTTTTATTTTTCTGTTTATATATCTGTAAATGAATAAAGATTTTACTGCTTTTTAGATACCGCACACACATGCACGCATATAGGAATATTTCGAATTGTTACCCTACACCATGACCAACCTACCCCCTGCATAAGCCAATGCTAGAATGCATATAGCTTCTCAGGACACTTCATAGACCGACCGGTTTTTGCATCTCTGAATTGTGAGTCAGCCCCTGTCAAAAAAAATATATAATAAAAAAAGGGGTAAAAAAAAAGGATATATATAAATGCGCAAGTTTAGAAAAAAATATATAATAAAGTGCGCACAAAAAAATAAATAATAAGCAGGGGCTGATTTATTATTCTCAGATGCTCGACCTAGACCATTTCGAATGGTGGATCCTGGAAAGAGTATAGGCCCTTCGCCTGGGACCAGTCCAGTCCTGGGGAGTCGAAAGACAGGTGGAATACGTTGGTCCTATACTCTGGAGAAAGAATCCACTGTTCCAGGGAAAGTCCTGAGACTGTCAAAATAAAGTGGGTGCTTATCCGGTCAATTGTAGGGAACAAAAATAAATAATAATAAAATATACTAATAAAAGGCACGCTGTACTCCAAGCCCAGAAAGCCTCCAGCCAGCCTTCTGATACCTCAAAACCCCATTTTCTTCAGAAACCTGGCCCGAATTTGGAAAGGCGAGAATAATCTTGGCCGGTTGATACGGAAAGTAGTGCGTAAATCGTAACGTAGGTATCGGTTTCAGATCGACAAGGGCATAATCGATTCGGGGTACGCAGAGCGGTATGGCAGCAGAAAGTGAACAGTCAGCTATGGGTACAGATTCAGGGGCTCCAGGGTACGTTCCAACTCCAGCAATGTAGGAATTGGTTTGACCAAAAATTGGGTGCAGCAATGAGTCAAATGGCTAGTCTGGTACAAAGCTTAAAATCCAGTGGTGAGGTGAACTCTTCCCCTACAGTCCCCCAGGAAGCATCAACATCTCATGTGCTTCCAAACCCAACTCCTCAGCCAAACACTAACCCACCAAATACTACCACTATCCCAAATCCCAATCCTCCACCAAGTCCCTACTATCCAAATATCAGCCCTTACCCGTCCTATCCACCATATCCTTTCCCAAACACCCAGAACCCAAATGACCTCCCTTTTCCCATGATTAACCCACTCCAAAATAGCCCACATATGGACCCAAAAAGATATAACCTACCAGGCCAAGTTACCACATACTTACCCTTCAATGATCCTGGTCGCCTGGCCGAAACCGTCAATAACCCACCAACCCAGAATCCATACACTACCCAAAACCCACCAACCCAGAATCAATATACTACCCAAAACCCACCAACCCAGAATCCATATACTACCCAAAACCCACCAGCCTAAGACCTTTATCCGACCCAATACCCATATCCTGCCCAGAGTCCTTATAATACCCAATATCCATACCCAATCCAGAATCCATATACTGCCCAGAATCCTCACCAGACCCCTCAGCCAGAAAATAACCCAGCTTTCCCTAATCCAGCTAGTATATACCAAAAGCCAACTCCCCCAGCTACCAAAATGGAGGCTGACATGGAAAATATGAAGGCCATGCTACTTAAACTTCTCAATAAATGGGAATTTTCTACGCAGGCACTAACATTGCAACCTTCAGCAATACTGCCCTCAAAGTTCAAAATGCCCGACATAGAAAAGTTTGATGGGACCGGATGCCCTATATCCCATTTAAAATCTTATTCCACTAGCATGCAGTCAAGGGGAGCTAGCTTTGAGGCTATGGCTTCCAATTTCCACCTCACCCTAATAGGGGCTGCCAAGCAATGGTTAATGTTGTCTGATAGCAGCACCATGAATACGTGGGACCAGATAGCTGAAGCGTTCCTTGAAAGATACAAAGATAACACCAGTCCTGAAAATAGAAGGGACCTTGAGTCGTGCACCCAACGGGAAAAGGAGACCTGTGCTGAGTTTGCAGTTAGGTGGAAAAGGAAGTTGGCACAGACCTTTGACAGACCTGATCCGGTTGAGTCATGCAGAATGTTCATTAAAAACCTTCAACCCATTTACCTGGAACACATGCGGTACCTCCCCTACACCAATTTCAAAGAAATAGTGGAAATAGGAGCCCGTATTGATGATGATATACGGACTGGCCAACTGAAGACCAATACGCCTCCTAGTTCTTTCCGTTACTCCAAAGGAAAGACAGCCGCACCAACACCGGCCGTCAATATGGTAGGGAATGCCTCAGCCCCATTTTCTACCCAAAATTATAGCTCTGTTCCATGGTATTATGGGTCAGACAGGTCTGTCAATACAGTGGGAGCAAATGATGGCCCGGCCAGAAACTTCAGAAATCAGAACATGGTAAGCCGACATTATGATGAACTACAAGCTCCCCAGTCTGTGATACTGCAAGGGCTAATGGCACAGGGAGTGCTGAAGCCGTTGGAGAATTATAAGCCGCCAAACCCCCTGCCCAGGACTTGGAACCATGCCCAGTACTGTGAATACCATCGCTCCAGTGGTCACCTCACCGATAAATGTTATACCCTAAAAAATGCTATCCAGGACCTTATAGATGATAAGGTTATTGAAAAGCCTCCACCCAGACCAAATATAGTCAATAACCCTCTACCTCAAATCAACATGATTGAGGTTGATGAAAACCTTTGTGTGCCCAAATTTGAAATAAATAAACATCCACTTCCATATATCCTTGTTCCTATTCCTCCATCCTTATCCATAAAAGAGCCTAGCTGTAATATGCTCTCTTGGGACACCATCCTTGGTAGCCAAAATACCTGTAACATTGAAAAAGCCACTTGGGTTGGTGGAAATGTTAGCCACCTTACCTGATCTGGCCGAGCCTACCAGCCAAACCCGGAAAGAGGTGTCCACTCTGGAAAAGATCAAGTAACGGATACTGGGGTTAAAACGGTAAAAGATACTTTATTGACTCAGATGAAGAAAACTCAGGCCAACATTTCCATCTGGGGCTTACTGTGTGCTTCTAAGACCCACCGTGATACACTGGCTAAGTCTTTAAGTCAGGCAGTCATTCCAATCGAAACCTCCCCAAATGAGCTTACTCAGATGATCGGGAACATTCACTTTGGGAACGTAATAATGTTTACTGATCTAGACCTGCCAAAGGAAGGAAACAACCACATTGATGCTCTTCATATCATTGTGGGAATTTTGGAGAAACGGGTTCCCTGAGTTTTGGTAGATAATGGGTCTTCACTTAATGTATGTCCTGCCAGCACATTAGCCAAACTGGGAACAAAGATATCAGAACTCACTCCTTCCTCGCAGACAGTTAAGGCATACGACAACACCAGCCGATGTGTCTTAGGGGTGGTCACTTTAATGTTAACCATTGGTCCCTTAAACATGCCGCCAGCCACCTTTAGCCTGTTGTTGGGATGCCCTTGGTGTGATGACCCGACCCGGACCCCAATGCGAGATCCCAAACCGGACCGTCCAAATAGGCAAGATACAAGCATGTGCAAGTAGGATTATAAAATTCACGTGGCGCAACATCGCATACAAATAACAACTCGGTTACACTTGGCTGGAAAATAACTTAAAATAAACAAGTCATCGGCGATGTTACAGCTGGAACCCAACAACTACTCCTACAATTATAACACATGCATATAATAACCTCAACGGCCACAACATGCCGGAGACAAAAACAACAATAATATCATAAAAGAGTGTTAAGCGGAAGAAACTGTAGTGAACCAATAATATATGAACAAGCTCGACATTAAAGTCGGCAAACAAAAGATTATAAGTCTTAAGTATTCAAGTTATACTACAACAACAAAACCCAAAGACAAGTCTAAGTGACATGCTTCCCATTGTCCTTGCCAAAATAAAAGTCTATCTATAAAGTCCCAAAAGAGCAACCTTCTAGCTCACAAGCAACCAAACGCAGGTACGTCGAATCTAGCGAGAACCGTCTCCTTGGCTCGAATCTAAGGAAAACAAAACAAACAAATATGGTAAGTCATAAAGACTTAGTAAGTTACTAAAAATGCATGTTCATGTCATAGCATGGCATTTATCACAATTATGGTACATGATCATCATATAGCACTTAGCACATTATTCACGTAAGTGCGGGAAAATAAATCATTCAAGTAGGATATGATATAGGCACGACTGCTACGTAGCTCCTGCAATAAAGTTTGTTAACCCAATATCGTGACTTCGCATCGATATACCGAACTCCGCCGGCTAATAGCAGCCTGTGACGCACGTATTGATACGACAAAGGGGCTACTTCCCCACTGCGGCCTACAGTGGAGGTGTGTGTGTGTAGCGAGCACGTCCAATTCGTGTGTACTGACGACATAAAAATCAAACCAAATAGTGCTAGTTGGAATAATGCAATGCACAATTAATGATCGAATTCGACAAGAGCGAACTCGACCGACCAAGTAGGGTATTAATCTCTACCATAAATCATGTCAAGGCAATTAATTGCTCATAACCAAATAATCACAACGGGTTCAATTGCACATAATTAAACTCAACTTAGACTTGAGTAAACCCGACCAAACGGTGTCCAAACTTCGTAGGGATTGAAATTAGTGTTCAACATGTTCAAATCTTCCCTAGAGTCGACTCCGTTGAGTCTTTACTATAAATTCCAAATTTGGGGTAATTGAAGCTATGTGCTTCATAACTCAACCTATGCCATTACTAAGTTCATCTAGGTCATAAATTCACCATGGCATTGCCATATATTTCATATTCATCATAGAGTTCAATTTAGAGGATAGAACACATAACAACATACCAACATATCAAGTAGGCTTAAATTATGGCATTCTCATATAGCACCATTTCCATCAACATATATAATACATGTTTCTAACATGTTCATAATCTTAAATAGACAAGATGAAAGAGTATTACAATCTTTGATAGACATGAAATCATCCTATACATGCTTCTAACAAGCTCATACTTTTAAAACACAAGATGAAGGCATAAGAAGCATATATGTGTCCTCATTGACCTCATACATCATAAGCTTTGTTTCCTTAGGGTCAATGAGAACTAAAACAAAGAAGAAGAGAAGTAACTTACATGTATTCTACTCCCAAGAAAGCAAATGAGAAGATTAATCGGTTGGAAATGATCTACTCTTCAAGCTCTTCACTTCTATGGAGGTGGCTTGAGCAATGGAAGAAGGAATCAAGGAAGACCAAGAAGAAAGCTTCAAGAAGCCATGGGAGAAGCTTGAGGGAGATAAATCCCGTTTTTGGAGAGTGAGGGAGAGAAATGAGGGTCAAACTTTCAGATTGTGGGTGTATAGAGAGTTAGAAACTTAGTAGGACAAGTGTCAATGTATTGTGGTTATTAAAATCTGATTTTTGTGGCTTGATTGATCACTAAAGCACTCTTTAATCCCCTCTTAAAACATGTTACTAATGTTAGGACACACGTAATGAGGGTTAGGGAGGTTTAGGTGGGGTTTAGAAAGGGTTTTGGATAGGGGTTTAAGTGTAAAAATCACAAAGCAGCAAAACAGAGGAATCCAGATTCGGGGGACCTTGCGGTCGCATGGTCCCCATAGGCATGCGACCGCATGCTTCCAGGATTCACAACTTGCAAGTTTCTGGTTACCTTGTGGGGGCAAGGTCATTCCACCTTGCAACCGCAAGCTCGGCAGACCCAAAAAGGCTCAAAATGCAACCTAAAAGACCCCCAAACACTTAGCCAAATCAATGGGGTTTCAAACCCCAACAAAAATGAGTCTAAAACTCATCACAAGCACCCTCAAACAACACCCGAACAATCCAAACGAAGGAGGGAAAGAAAGAGAACTAACAAGCAATTCAACCGGCGATTCAACAAGCATGCAAACACGATTTTAAACATGTTAAGTGCATTATGAATGACCTATAAATGATTCTAAAACATATATAGACTAAGTAAACATGCTCATGAACACCAAGAATGCATGAAGGCAAGCACACAATGCTCATGCAAGAATCCGTGGTGTTACACTTGGATCCATGGGGTAACGGGGGTAACCTCTTCATTACACCAGCGTGTCAAATTCATCCACGATGACCACATAGTAATTATTCTGGCCGATAAGATTGTGGAGAATAAGGAAAACGAGGATATCCCAATCCTCGAAATAGAACATGAGGACACTGGTATCTTCCTTAGTGGCTTTGAGGTTATCCCCAAGCTGTGGTCAACACCATTGAATATGGCTGAGAAACTGACATCATTGGGAAGAAAGTCACCTCCCTAGGAAACATGGTTCCCTTAAACATGTTTCGGAAAATGAATTATATGCCTGGTCTAGGTCTCGGGAGGAATCAACAAGGGCTAATTAATTTAGTCCAAGATGAACTTAAGGAATGTATCCCTCCTTTTGGTCTAGGATACACGCCTACTCCAGCTGAAGTAGCCACAATCATGAAACAGAAACGTGAGAAGAGAAAGGCAGAAAGAGAGAAGCGTCCTTATGAATATCCCCCTCTCCAACCTTATAGAAAAACCCTAAATGGTTACTTTGTAAGAAAGGGGGAAACTGAAGCCTATCTCATGTTTCCTGAGTCCTGGTTAGACCAGAATGGGAAAAGGTGCCCTGGTTGGGAAATCTTTGAAGATGTCAGTCTTCTTATAGATAGAATGGAACAGGTTACCCTGGAGCCCCGTAGCACTGCATATAAGACTGTCACTATTGAAAATACTTGGTCTATAGACCAAGATGATTATGCTTTGGCCCTGCTAGATGATGACGGTCTAGGAGATAGTTTTCTGGGTATGATAGAAGGAGGCACTTATAAAAAGCTCCCTGCTGAGTTTGAGCTTATTACTGACAAGCCTCTGCAGAATTGGTATACCACGACCGGCCCACTCCTGACGCCCGCAGACCTGGTGGACCGCTTTGGATATACTATCCCTGTTCCTACTCCTAGCTTTACGGATTGGTCATCTACCGATCCGCTACCTAAGGTTGAGGATCTCAAATCCAAAATCCTCAGCAATGTAACAAACCATGTACAGTATGCTTTTAATGATAATTTAAATGTCTTTGCTTATTCCTTAGTTGCACCTACATTAAAAGACACATTAAATAATAATTATTATTATGATAATGAGTCATTTAATGAAATAGACCCTAAAGATAAAAATTATCTACTTGAGCTTGCCAAGTCAGTTAAGTACCAGGAACAGAGCCATTCATCAGCAGCAACTGAAGACCTGTCTACTATCAATCTGGGGCTGGACAACGAAATCAAAGAAATCAAAATCGGCAGCTACCTCCAAGGTCCAGAAAGAAAGGCACTTATTGATTTTCTCAAGGAATTCGTAGACATATTTGCTTGGTCCTACGAAGATATGCCCGGCCTAGACCCAGCTATAGTCGAACACCGGATTCCCACATATCCGGATGCTCGCCCAGTCAAACAAAAGCTCAGTCGCATCAAGCCAGAATGGTCACTTCAAGTCAAAGAAGAAATCATGAAACAGCTGCGCGTCAACTTCATTCGAGTGTTTGAATACCCGATTTGGCTGTCCAATATAGTGACCGTTCCCAAGCCCAACGGGAAAGTCCGAATCTGTGTAGACTTCCGCGACCTCAACAAAGCGTCGCCCAAAGATGACTTCCCCCTACCTAATATTGATATTCTGGTAGACGCCGTCGCTACTCACAAAGTTCGATCCTTCGTCGACGGCATGCTGGGCTATAATCAAATCAAAATGGTAGCAGAGGACCAGGAGAAGACTTCATTCACTACTCCCTAGGGTACTTATTGTTATTCTGTCATGCCATTTGGGCTGAAAAATGCTGGAGCCACTTACCAGAGGGCCGCCACCACCCTCTTCCATGACATGATCCACAAAGAAATGGAGGTCTATGTTGATGACATGATCGTGCATTCCAGCGACGCCAACGGTGCTCATATCAAAGATCTTCGAAAGTTCTTCGAAAGATTAAAGAAGCACCAGATGAAGCTTAACCCCACCAAATGCACATTTGGGGTTACCAAAGGCAAAGTCCTGGGATTCTTAGTAACCGAGCAAGGCATCGAGATCGAGCCAGCAAAGATTAAAGCCATCCTAGAAATGCCACAGCCGAAAACTCCAACTGAAGTCAAAGGCTTCCTAGGTCGGTTGCAGTATATCAGCCGTTTCATCAGACAGCTGACAACCACATGTGGGCCCCTCTTTAAACCCCTAAAAAAGAATACCGACTGTAGACACCCCAATTTCGTACCCCTGGTATGTGACTGACATAAAATATCAAGAACTATTAAAACTTAACTGATGTGGGTGCATTGAAGCTTACTTCAAATAGCAAGGGAGTGATCAAGGGGGAAAGGATTACAAAGTTTGAAGAGGGCTTGGGCAGAGACGAAGGCAGCCTGTTTATTAAAAGAAAAAGACACAAAATTCACAAATGGAAAGGGTTCATAGGGCTGGTCCTAGTCGGTGCATGGAAGGGTGGTACGGCTTGGAGAGGCTTACTTGGAGTTGCACGTAAGGGGGAGATAATGAGTTTGTTTGGGGCTTGGGCCGCCCTCCATGAAGTGGTAACACAAGGAGTTTAGTTAATTAGAATATGCCATAGGTTAGGATTTTATTTGTTTCCTTAAAAGAATTAATTTCCTTTTGTTTTAATACCTAGAATAGGTTTTCTTGTCTTGCAAGGTTAGGAGTCTTTTCCCATTAGAATTAGGACACTTTGTAAAGCCTTTTTAAGGCGTTTCATAATCAATAAGACGGCAGATTTTTGAGAGTAAAAAAACTGAATAAGAGAACGGTTGTTCTTCTTCCCGATTCTTCAAACAAGGTGAGTGAAGCTTTGTTGTCGAATCAAACGGCATTATTTACGACAAGCGAGTGAAACTTGTCCGGTGAGGCCGATCTATCCCTCCTCAATTTCTTCTTCTTTTTATTTCCTTTTTATGTCTTTTTCGTGGCAGCTTGTTGGTCATTGTTAGCAGGTCCGTTTTTGGGCAGAATAGGCTCCAGGAACGTAGCTGTTTGGAAGGCAGCTTGGGCGTGAATCTGCTTTGGGTTTGGGAGGTTATTAGGCAGCCTATCTGCTGCTGTGTTAGGGCGTGGAGTAAGGGTAAGTGTTAGGTAGTTGGGTGTTAATTGGTGAGTTAATTGTGTAGAGAAAAATTCTTTTCATGCAAACTGTTCAGGGTTGAAGTTAGTTCTTAATTTGGAGCAGATTTTGCACTTGTAATCTGTCCGAATTAGCTGGGAGTTTGGGTATTTGTCTTCTAAGGAATTTTTATAAGATTGAGCAGGTGGTGGGAGGGTTTGTAACAGGTTGTAGGGCTGTTTGGGGTGACGTTTTGTTCAACCTGAAGGCTGTCCAAAAAGCTGGAACAGATTGTTGATTTCAGCCGTTCGCGTTCACATCAAGTGGTATCAGAGCTAGTCCTTCGTGAATCCCTTATTCACGAAGCAATCATGGCAAATCAAGGCGATGGAGAACATCCGCAAGAACAAAATTATGAACCACTAAACAATCTACGAAGAGACCGAGAAATTCAGGAATTGCAACGCATGGTGGAAACTCTTCGGCTAGGAATGCAAGCGATGCAAATTAATCGGGCAAACCTACCATCCGATGATAAAGAAGGGGAAGGGGCTAGGGTTCGGCCTAGGAGGGAAAGAGATGACGATGACCGAGGATTGAAGCTTGACATTCCAGAATTCGAAGGAACCATGGACACTGAGAAATATCTTGAATGGATTTAAAGGACAGAACGGGTGTTCGACTATAAGGAATACATCGACAAGAAGAAATTCAAAGTAGCAGTCCTTAAATTCACCAAGTATGCTTCAGTCTGGTATGAAAATCTGAAGTCCCAAAGAAGACGGGAAGGCAAAGACAAGATCGAGTCATGGGACAAATTGAAGAAGTACCTAGACCGTAGGTTCCTACCAAGTACCTACGTGCAAGACAATTTCACAGCCCTTCATCTTCTCAAACAAGGAGAGACAAGCGTGGGCGAATACATCGAGGAGTTCGAGAGGCTTTCCATCCTTTGTGATATTCAAGAAAGGGTGGAGCAAAAAAATGCTAGATTCATGAGTGGGTTGGATCCAGAAGTGGCAAACATGGTGGAACTTCAGCCGTACTACACCTTTGAAGAGATGAGCAAGTTAGCCGTGAAGTGTGAAAGGCAATTTAAGAAGAAAAAGGGATCGAAGACAACGGTGACAAAGTTGGCACCCACGTCAACCACCTTCAAGCCCACGGCAAACACTTCCAACACCAAGGTAGGTGAAACTGCGGCAAGGGTAGACAAGGGCAGTGAGGTTGAGGCTAGGAAAACTGTGAGAAACAAGGATGCAGTGAAGTGTTTCAAGTGCCTAGGGTACGGTCACTATCAGTCGGAGTGCTCTACAAAAAGGGTTTTAACCATGCAAGAGATCCAAGAAATCGAAGACAGTCTTTCTAAAGCAACTAAGGAAGACAAGACGGAGAACGAGGAGATAGAAGATTGCGAGGATATGCATGGCACTAGCCTGGTTCTAAGTAGGTCCCTTCATGTCGAGCATGTTCCAACCGGGGAAGAAGCTCGAGAACAAATTTTCCATGCCAAGTGTTTGGTGCAAGATCGGGTGTGCACCTTGGTAATCGATGGGGGAAGTTGTACCAACACTGTCTCAACCACCCCTATCGATAAACTAAAGGTACCTACTATCATCCACCCTCGTCCTTATAAACTGTATTGGCTTAATAACCGTTCCGAGGTAAAGGTGGATAAGCAAGCATTGATCACCTTCGCTATGGGAAATTACGTGGATGAGGTACTTTGTGACGTGGTGCCAAAGGACGTATGCCATTTGTTGTTGGGTCGTCCATGGCAATTTGATCGTTGGGTGATACATGATGGTCGGGAAAATACTTATACGATAACCAAGGACAACAAGAAATTTCGAATCAAGCCTTCTCCAACTCCATCACAACGGACGGGTATAAATGTCTCCGACAAGAATAATTTGTTCGCAAAAAGAGAACTAATGGAAGTACAAGGGGCTGATCATACAGGCAATAAAGAATGCAAGGGATTTTCTTCGACAACAAGGGTAGTAGTGGAAGACAATCAATGGAGGACTTCGGGTTATGAAGAAGATAATGATGGTAGTAAGTTGGCCAAAACATTCAGCTATGAGGGTCACGGGTTCAGATTCATGGGCCATATGATTCTTGGAGAAGAGGAAGTCGAACATTGGAAAGGTTTTTTGGAGATTTTCTTTAAGGCAATGCAGTTGTACGGGCAGTCCAAGGGAAGCCGTCAAAACGTGAAGAAACAAGTGGACGAGCTGATGGAAGATGCAAAGAGGAAAGCTAGATTGTTAGGGTTCGAGTTGAGCATGTGAAGGCAATTCAAGAACGAAGAGTTATCCAAGAATGATGTGAGTAAAGGCAGTGACCAAGTGGAATTTTGGCAGCCCGCAGTGAAGATCAACGTTCATGAGATGTTCGAACAGCCACAAGAAAAGAAGAGCCAAGGATCGAAGTCAATCCTTTTTGAAGAAAGGGGGTATGATGCGGGTGCATTGAAGCTTACTTCAAATAGCAAGGGATTGATCAAGGGGGAAAGGATTACTAAGTTTGAAGAGGGCTTGGGCGAGGACGAAGGCTTTGTTTATTAAAAGAAAAAGACACAAAATTCACAAATGGAAAGGGTTTATAGGGCTAGTCCTAGTCGGTGCATGGAAGGGTGGTACGGCTTGGGAGAGGCTTACTTGGAGTTGCACGCAAGGGGGAGATAATGAGTTTGTTTGGGGCTTGGGCCGCCCTCCATGAAGTGGTAACACAAGGAGTTTAGTTAATTAGAATCTGCCATAGGTTAGGATTTTATTTGTTTCCTTAAAAGAATTAGTTTCCTTTTGTTTTAATACCTAGAATAGGTTTTCTTGTCTTGCAAGGTTAGGAGTCTTTTCCCATTAGAATTAGGACACTTTGTAAAGGCTTTTTAAGGCGTTTCATAATCAATAAGACGGCAGATTTTTGAGAGTAAAAAAACTGAATAAGAGAACGGTTGTTCTTCTTCCCGATTCTTCAGACAAGGTGAGTGAAGCTTTGTTGTCGAATCAAACGGCATTCTTTACGACAAGCGAGTGAAACTTGTTCGGTGAGGCCGATCTATCCCTCCTCAATTTCTTCTTCTTTTTATTTCCTTTTTATGTCTTTTTCGTGGCAGCTTGTTGGTCATTGTTAGCGAGTCCGTTTTTTTGGGCGGGAATAGGCTCCGTGAAGGCGTAGGCGTTTGGAAGGCAGCTTGGGCGTGAATCTGCTTTGGGTTTGGGAGGTTATTAGGCAGCCTATCTGCTGCTGTGTTAGGGCGTGGAGTAAGGGTAAGTGTTAGGTAGTTGGGTGTTAATTTGTGAGTTAATTGTGTAGAGAAAAATTCTTTCATGCAAACTATTCAGGGTTGAAGTTAGTTCTTAATTTGGAGCAAATTTTGCACTTGTAATCAGTCCGAATTAGCTGGGAGTTTGGGTATTTGTCTTCTAAGGAATTTTTATAAGATTGAGCAGGTGGTGGGAGGGTTTGTAACAGGTTGTAGGGCTGTTTGGGGTGACGTTTTGTTCAACCTGAAGGCTGCCCAAAAAGCTAGAACAGATTGTTGATTTCAGCCGTTCGCGTTCACATCATTAACAAATGTCAAGTTGCGGGAGTCAAAAATCACGAAAGGAAGCGAGGATCAGTGAAGCTGCGGGGGTGAAAGTGCAAAAACGAAAGTTGAACAGTGTTGCTGGTGCCACACCAAGGGTCCCCTTGGTGGCACAGAAACTTTCACTGTAGCACTCTCTCAGAATTAAAATGTACAAGCTTCGAAGCTCAAGGTACAAGTGGCTGATGCAGGAAGAAGAAATCGAAGAATTCCCAGCGTGTCTTGCTCGATCACTATAAATAGAAGCCTCCGGCTTCTCATTTCAGTTGCTCATTTCCTCCGCGATTTTAATCGCGGCTCTGTTGTTATTAGATACTATTAGTGCGAGAGGTGCGAGATAGGTGAGTGGAAGCCCCTAGAGTCTCAAACCCGTCCAAACTCTGCCAAAACAAAAACCCATAGGTTATAAGTGATCCCTAGCCTAGTTGTTAGGTATCCACCTCATTTCCCCGGTCCCAAAAATCCCAAAGTAAGCCGTGACTCTGTCCGAGTAACGAGCTGAAAAGCCAAAAAACTAAGCCGAGGTTCCGCCCAACCAAAAAGGCCAAAACCTACCCAAATAAGCTGTCACTCTGCCCGAGTTGACAAGCCCAAACTCTCAGAAATAAAGCAGTCATTCTGCCCAAATCAAAACAACAACCACATAACAACAACAAAAGACTCCCTCTCACAGGACGGAGGCGAGCACACCGCCGCTCTAAAAGGTAAAACCTTTAAGGGCGCTATTTTATTGTATTTATTTGCTTTTTGTCTTTTATTATTTTTTAAAGTTGTTATTTAAATCCGGCGCAATGTAGCCAATATAAGCCGTTGTGCTGCCCGGATTAGAATAGGAAATATTATGTAAAAGAGCCGTTATAATGGCCAAATATTCTTAAATATGTTTGTAATTATTGTAAGGAAATGGCTGCGAGTCCGTAAATAATGTAGCCACGGACGTATTTGTTTTAATTTCCTGTCTTTTAATACCTTATTTATTTGAAATAAATATAACAAAAAGCATACTTGACCAAAAACCATTTTTGAGACCGAAAGAGCGAGTTGGGTGCCTAGCACCTTCCCAACTCGTAACTTAGCCTCCGAACCCGTTTTCTTTTTCTACGGTTTATTTTTTCTTTTCTTTGGTTTTGCTTAATTTGCCTTAAAATAAAGATGGCGACTCTAAAACTTTCAGATCAGTTCGGTGGGGCCTCGCAACATTCCTTCTTTGCACTTTCCGTTCTCCCTAAAAAGGGAGAAATGGGAATGGAAGGTGATGCATTCCCATATCTGGTATCCCCTAAACAAGGGATAACTTGATGCGGGAAACCCATAGCTCCCATAGTGATCGAATGGGCCATAAGGCTATTCATTTTAATAAAATCCATAGTGGGGCGTCGCAATATCCTTTTTGCACTTTTCCGTTTTCCCTAAAAAGGGAAAATGAGAATGAAAGGGTAATGCATTCCCATATCTGGTATCCCCTAAAAAGGGATAACTTGATGCGCGGAAACCATAAGTTCCCATATTGGATATAAAATCCACTCAAGGCAACCGAGGCACATTCAAACGTGCTAACATAGACAACACTCCTCTCGCACTTTTGATTTCGTCTTCCCCTAAACAAGGGAGGGTGGAACGAGAGCAGTGGTGTCCCGCATCCGCACGTACGCGCACCCCTATCCAAGGGCGCGTGGGGCGTGGGGGCACACCTCGGGAACCTCACAGTGGCGACTCTGCTGGGGAGTTGTTTTATTTTAAATAAAATGGAGGGCTAGACTCATAAAATAAAACTTTTTTTTTTTTATTTGTTTCTAGCTGCAGTATGCTTGTTATATTAATTTACGCATTTGAATAAAGTGTTCCTATACATCCGTGCCTATATTTGTGGATATGATCCTCCATCTTGCAGCAGTTTCGTTTCGATAACTGTTACAGGTGTGTTTAAGAATATTAAAAAAAATTTCAAAAATAAATAAATATATCAACAAAAACAATTCGAAAAGTCAAAAAAAAAATTATATATTTTACAAATAAATTCTGGGAAGCACAACAAAAGAGCCGGGGCTTTATTTTATTTCCAGCTCTATATTTTTATTTCTTTCAGTTTATTTTCTTTTTCACTTTATTCTGTACATTTATACATATATGCATTTATTCTGTCATTTTATTTTGGGGACATAGGACCAAAATTTGTAATTAATAGGGATAGATAGTTTCCCCACTTTTCTTTCTATTTCTTAAAATGGTGTGCTTGCTTGCTTGCGCTCAAAAATAAAAAGTCGAGAAAATCCACATATAACAGCAAGACAGGCCATATTTGCTATATTTTTCTATATCTGTAAATAAATAAAGACTTTACTGCTTTTTAGATACCGCACACACGTGCACGCATATAGATATATTCCGAACTGTTACCCTACACCATGGCCAGCCTACCCCCTGCATAAGCCAACGTTAGAATGCATATAGTTTTTCAGGACACTTCACAGACCGACCGGTTTTTGCATCTTTGAATTGTGAGTCAGCCCCTGAAAAAAAAATCAAAAAAATATATATATGTCAAAAAAAATTTGCGCAAGTTCAAAAAAAAATATACATAATAAGTGCACACAAAATATATATATATATATATATATATATATATATATATATATATATATATATATATATATAAATAATAAATAGAGGGCGATTTATAATTCTCGGATGCTTTCGACCTAGACCATTTCGGATGGTGGATCTGGAAAAGTATAGGCCCGCTGGACCGATCTAGTCTGGGGAGTCAAAAGGCAGGTGGAATACGTTGGTTCTATACTCTGGAGAAAGAATCCACTGTTCCAGGAAAAGTCCTGAGACTGTCAAAATGAAGCATGTGCTTATCCGGTCAATTGTAGGGAACGAAAAAAAATATAATAATAAAATACTAATAAAAGGCGCGTACTCCATTCCGAGCCGGCCTCGGCCGACCTCCGATACCTCCACCTCCAACCCTCATTTTCCTCGAAACACGGCCCGAATTTGGAAAGGCGAGATATCTTGGCCGGTTGATACGGAAAGTAGTGCGAAATCGAATCGAGAGGATATCGGTTCGATCGGACAAGAGGCGAATCGGTTCGAGGAGGCACAGATCCAGGGCAACATGGCAACAAGAAACAAACAAACTATAACGGAGATAGCGACAAGCTGGGCAGTGGGAACTAGAAGGGGAAACTCTGCGTATGCACCTCCTCTGGGCTTGAGGCTTGGTTAAGAAAGAAGCGGATGACCATGCAAAAAGAATAATGGATCAGGTGGTAAGTGATCTTTTGGCCAGTTTTTCAGAAACTCTTGCCATTTTCTCACACAAGGCCAAAATTCCCGAATATGCTCCTAATACTTCCCACTTTCCTGAAATAAACTCCCCTGGTACCACCGAAAATATCTTTTTCCAAGCTTCCAAAAAACCATCAAGTGCCAGCTACCAACCCGGTGATGACCTCTTTGATCAAGGAAACATGATTTCCGATACCCATAACTCTAACCCATATTCTCCAGAAATCAGCCTTGATCCTCCCCACCTGAATGCCTATTACCACGACCAAGAAAATCACTCCCCTTTTGATCCTTCAGATGCCTATTTCCACATGATCCCGGGGAACTTAAAAAGAATCATTTGCATACCAGAAAAAGAATCCCTACTGGGCCCAGGTCCAGGCAAGCCAATTTCACTCCAACTATACCCAAAAAAAACCAGCTCAATTGCCTGACCAAAACTCGACCTAGCCATATATCAAAGCCCAGAAGCCGAAAAGAAAGACATTACGATGACTTGCCCGCCCCAAGATCCGAAATACTCCAAACACTGTGTGCCCATGGGATACTAAAACCCATGGATAATTACCGTCCACCCAAACCATTACCCATCACCTGGAACCATGCCCAGTTTTGTGAGTATCATCAATGCAGCGGTCATCTTCTTGTCGATGCTACATGCTCGAGAGCGCCATTCGGGATCTCATCGACAACAAGGAAATTATGGTGGCAGGTACGAAAATCTTTGAAACAAGTCAAGCCAAGGAGGTCTAAGAAAAGCAAGTTAGTATAATTTAAGTATGAATAAAGGTGTTGTAAAATACGCCGATCAATAAAGGAGTTTCCCAATAAGTGTTCACTAGGAGCGACTTTACGGGTATGATAGGCAGGCGATTATGAAAAGCTCTGGCGAGTTCGAGTCTATTTCAATAAGCCTCTGCGAGGTGGTACACCACGACCGGTCGCTCGACACCCGCGCAGGTAGCCGGCCGGATATACTATCCCGATCCTTTCCACAGCTCTATGGATTGGTCATCTACCAATCCGCTACCTATAGTTGAGGATCTCAAACCCCGGTCCTCAACAATGTAATAACCACACAATGTGCTTTTAATAATAATATGGATGTCTTTGCTTATTCCTTAGTTGCACCTACTTTAAAAGACACATTAAATAATAATAATTATGATAATGAGTCATTTAATAAAATGGACCCAAAAGATAAAATTATCTACTTGAGCTTGCAAAGTCGGTCGAGTACCGAGAGCGAGCCATTCATCGGAATCTTGAAGACATGTCGTCCACTATCAACTTTGGGTTTGGACAATGAAGTCAAAGAAATCGAGAATCGGCGATTACCTCGAGGTCGAGAAGAAAGGCACTCATTGATCTCCTCAAAGAATTCGTAGACATCTTTGCACGGTCCTGAAGATATGCCCGGCCTAGATCGGCTATAGTCGAACACCGATTCCACATACCAGGATGCTCGCCCGATCAAGCAAAAGCTCCGCGCATCAAGCGAGAATGGTCACTACAAGTCAAAGAAGAAATCATGAAAGCATTCTGCGCGTCAACTTCATTCGGGTAGTTGAATGGGACACAGTAAATCCAACATAGTGACCGTTCCCAAGCCCAAGGGAAAGTCGAGAATACTGTGTAGACTTCGCGACCTCAACAAGCGTCGCCCAAAGATGACTTCCCCACGACATTGATATTGTGGTAGATGCCGTCGCAACTCCAAAGTTCGATCCTTAAATCGGCGGCATCTTTGGGCTACAACCCCAGATCAAAATGGCGTGAAGACCGGGAGAAGACCTCATTCACTTACTCCTTGGGGGACTTATTGTTACATTGTCATGCCATTTGGACTAAAGAATGCGGAGCCACTTACCGGAGAGGCTGCCACCACCCTCTTCCACGACGCATGATCCATAAAGAGATATGGAGGTCTATGTCGATGATATGATCGTACATTCGGCGGCGCCTGGTTGCTCACATTAAAGATCTCCGAAGTTCTTGAAAGACTCGGAAAGCACGGATGAAGCTTAACCCCGCAAATGTACATTCGAGTTTACGGAAGCGAGTCACGGGATTCTTAATGGCGGAACAAGGCATCGAGATCGAGCCCGGCAAAGATCAAAGCCATCCTAGAAATGCCACAGCCAAAAACTCCCACCGAAGTCAAAGGCTTCTAGTGGTTGCGTACATCGGCCGTTTCATCAGACAGTGACCACCACTTCTGAGCCCCTCTTTAAACTTCTAAAAAGAATACGACAAATGCAGGACGCAAAGTGCCGGTAGCCTTGAGAAAATAAAAGCCTACCTTACCAATCCCATCTAGCTCCACCCCATACACATAAACCTCTCCTCATATACTTGACGTCACGAGACACATCGGTAGGGGCTATGCTCGCCCGGAGAAAGAAGATTCCTACATTGAAAATGCCATATATTTCATAAGTAGGAAGCTACTGAGAGCGAGCTAAATTATTCGGCCTTTGGAAAAAGGCTGCCTGAAATGCAGGCCACTCGGAGGCTCAAAACCTATCTCCGAGGGAAGGTCCATCAAGCTCATATCGAGGATGGACCCTATCAAATACATCTTCGGTAGCCATCCTATCGGCCGACTGGCAAGTGGTCTTTTCTTCTTAATGAGTTTGACATAACACTTATCTCCAAGTCTATCAAGGCGTCATTGCGGACCACTTAGATCTACCTTTGAAGGCCGAAGATGCAAGCGAGCCGTTTCCCGGATGAAGGTATCACGAAAATCAGCGACGGGACACTGTTGGCGGATGTTCTTTGGGAGCGCAAACAAAAAAAGAGGCTTTGGCATAGGAATCTTGTTAATCGATCCGGTTGACTCTCATACTCCGGCGGCTATAAGGTTGGAGTTCGAATGTTCAAATAATACGGCGGAATATGGCTTTATTCTGGAGGCTAAAGAAGCTCTCGAAGTCTCTACGGAGACTCGGCCTTGATCATAAATCAAGTCGAAGGAAGATGGAGGACCCAGGGATCCTCATTTGCGGCTCTATCATGCCAAGTTAATATGATCGCCGCTTGGATTTGGTTCTATCTCGTTCCATTACGCTTGCGAGATAGGAATT
>CM028377.1:97006160-97069474 GCA_013146195.2 Codonopsis lanceolata
GCCTTCACGAGAATAGGGAAGATAGCGTGGACTATCGCGTAGATTAACGGACATTTTTCTGCTTGGTAGGGAGATATTTGATAGTTGGTCTACGGATTAGTAGATGGCGGGTCGTGGACACGGCATTCTGAGGCTCGGGATCGCCGGTGAACATTGTTCGGTGATTTTAGCGGAGACTTTCGAACTGAACTTTGAATGCTTTCAGCTCTTGGGAATGAATTGTTCCTTCAGGTAGCCCATTTTGATTCACATGTGGCTAGAAGAGCACTTCCTTTGGGTTCGAGGCTCCGTGCTCGGAGCTCCTTATGATCCATCATTTTATGGAATCGGGCACTTTCCCAGACTAATTATTCGAGATTGGTGGGCGATCACTTCTATCGTCGGGGCTCGATGGATATAATGCAGGGTTCGTCCTTGGGAGATCGGCTTTTTCTTCGTCACTCAGATGAGTACTGACCAAGTGGTCATGTTGGGCCTTTATCGGACTTCTTTTTACCAACCGGACCGGATCTTGCGGCAATTTGGAAGGGAGCAAGTGATCCGGATACCTCCGTCCTATATACATGGGAAGGGAGTTCAATGATCGTCTGGGTCCCACTTATCCGGGGCATGTGGCTCGAGAGATCTTGAAAAGGCGGAGGTAGCATACCCATATTCGATTATATGCTTGTCCCTTGGGTATTTGGCGTGGGTTATGGTAGGCTGGCGAGGGGCCGTCTCGCGCCATTCGGCATGTCTTGAGACATTCTTTGGGCGTCATATAACCAATGGAGTGGATGCTCGCTTCTTTGGAAGTAGGCGAGGACATTGATAGTTCGGGGTTGGTTGTTCCTCGGGCTCTGGAGGCGGGAATTTCGGCAGGTTCATGGCCTTAATACTCGGACGGCCCGGACCGGATCTGCGGGTCAGCCAATACATCCATGAGATTGAGTGATTTTGGTCAACGGCATAACCCATGGGAACAAGCACTGCTCCTCCCCTCGGGCGGTTGGGGAATGCTTTGAGGCGGTGGTCATGAGCCTCACGGTGAGCTTAGCAGCGAGCAGGACAACCACAGGGAGCAAGAGATAGTTGTTCCTCCTCCCCTCTGTATGGGGTCTTTGGTCTCGAAATGATGAAGCGGGTCAGAGCAATCAGCTCGGGGAGAAGCGGAGATGCCGATGATGAAGAGGAGACACATCGGTGGCTCTCATCTTTGATGAGTCTAGGGCTTCTTCTGCGCCTCGCGAGAAGGAGTATATGGGCCCGGCTCGGTGGGCCTTGATAGCCGCTCGGGGCTAAGAGGCGCAAGAAAAGGAATTGTTTACGGGGAAAAACAAAGGGGGTATAGGCGGTATATAGATATGTACAATGCAAATAATGTATAATATAGGCGTCTTAATAAGTATTCTAAGTTGCACCTTAGGACACTGTAAAATTATATTTTAGTGTTTTAATATGAGTTGCTTTGTCGTGGTTTTTCTCTTACGTCGGTCGAGCCTCGATGTCTTTGAAGGCTTGGAGGTAAGTCTGTTGAGGGCTTCAAATAATGCCTTCCCTCTCCTTTTTTATATTTTTTATTTTTTATTTTTTTATTTTTTTTTATTTTTTGTGCTCTAATTTTTGCCTAGGCCGCCCTTTCGGGTTTTCAACCTAGCGAGCCATTTTTTATTATTTTTTTTTATGCCCTAATTTTTGCCTAGGCGCCCTTTCGGGTTTTGACCTAGCGGTTTGGAGAGGAAGCATTAGCTGGATAGGATGGCTCGGGCGTAGTACCTTTTGAGTTTGTCGAGGTTGAAGAAATTTGGACAAGATCTTCCCCATCTGGTTCGTGAGAAGCACGGCACCTCTGATCGGATCTCCTTAACAATGTGCGGTCCCATCGGGAGACTTCCATTTTCCCCTAGTATCAACATAACTAGGGGTTTTCTCAGCACGAGGTCTCAACTTGGATATCACGGCCTTTGACTTTTTATTGGCTTCGAGGCGTCGCCTTTGATATGCCGGGTATGCTCCAAGGCTAACGGCGTCGTTCATCAATTAGGGCCGGATTCTTCGTACCGCCCTTTGACCCGATCAACACGCTATATCGGCTTCCATCATTACTCTCAATGATGGAATTTCCACTTCTATTGGTAGTACCGCTTCCATGCCATATGCCAGAGAGTAGGGGTAGCCCCGGTGGGTGTGCGGGCGGCGTACGGTAGCCCAGAGGGCTAGTGGC
The DNA here is from genome assembly GCA_013146195.2 of Codonopsis lanceolata. Taxonomy (NCBI): domain Eukaryota; kingdom Viridiplantae; phylum Streptophyta; class Magnoliopsida; order Asterales; family Campanulaceae; genus Codonopsis; species Codonopsis lanceolata. Next base: position 97,008,364 of record CM028377.1, read on the forward strand.
AATTTTACGGCGGTCTCTTCTGTATCGGCCATTTTTCGATGATGTTCTCGAGAGTTTTGTTGGGCTGCTTCAACGGCACCATTGGCTTGTGGCGGTAGGGGAGGATTTGTGTCTTTGGATCTTGAACTCGTCTAGCAGACGGTTCACGTCCCCTTCAAAATGAGAGCCGTTGTCGGAGATGATCTCGAAAGGTACCCGTAGCGGTATATGATATTGGCCCGAATAAATTCGGACACCTTTCGGGCGTTTAGTACCTTGTAGGAAGAAGCTTCTACCCACTTTGTGAAATGTCGGCGGCTACCGGGGCGTATTCATGGCCATTGGATCCCCGGGTGAATTTGGCCTATGGCGTCGATACCCCATGTTGAGAAGGGCGGGGCGTGGAGTTGTATAGGGCGTGTGGGGGCACATCTTTGTAGATTAGCAAAGCGTTGACATTTGTCGCAATGTCGCACCAGCGGATCTGATCGGTTTCGGCGTACTCAATAGTACCCTGTCGGATGACTTTCTTTGATAGCATATGGCCATTCATGTGGGGCCCACAGGTACCACCATGTAGTTGATCCATAATTTGCTCAGCTTTGGCCTGATTGACACATAGTAGGTTGAGGCCTTGATAATGCCTCTTATACTGGTTGCCACGCGATGCAATTGGGAGGCCCGTCTTCGTAGGGAGACTCTTCCCCTTTTGTCTAAGCCGGGAGGATAAAGATTTTTACGGAGCGATTTAAGATGTCGGCATACCGGGGCTCGTGATGCGCCGGAGGCTGCGTTGATTTTGAAGCAGTATCTTGGAGTGACCTTCTTCCCGACTATAAATGGTGAACTTTAGTTTCGGCGGGAATCGGACTAGTGGCCTTGAGTGGCGGGGCATCGGCGAATTGATTCTATCTCGTGGCGGGTAATGGAGCGAGATAGAACCAAATCGGGCGGCATTATTAACTTGGCATGATAGAGGCTGCGGTAGAGGATCTGGGTCCTCCATCTTCCTTCGACTTGATTTATGATCGAGGCGAGTCTCCGTAGACTTCGAGATCTTTAGCTCCCCTTTGGAGAGCTTCTTCTAGGCCAGCAATACAGGCTTCATATTCCGCCGTATTATTTGAACATTCGAACTCCAACCTTATAGCCAGCGGAGTATGAGAGTCAGCCGGATCGATTAATAGGATTCCTATGCCAAAGCCTCTTTTGTTTGCGGCTCCGTCAAAGAACATCTGCCAACAGGTGTCTGGTCGGTGATTTCGGGATACCTTCATCGGGAAACCGGGCTCGGTTGCATCTTCGGCCTTGAGGTAGATCGGCTAAGTGGTCTGCAATGACGCTCCCTTTGATAGACTTGAGTGTGACATAAGTTATGTCAAACTCATTAAGAAGAAAGGACCACTTGGCCAGTCGGCTGGACAGTGATGGTTTACCGAAGATGTATTTGATAGGGTCCATCCTGGATATGAGCTTGATGGACCTTCCTTGGAGATAGGTTTTGAGCCTCTGAGTGGCCCAGACTAGGCCGGTGCAGCTTTTTTCCAGCACTGAATAATTTAGCTCGCTTCCTTGTAGCTTCCTACTTATGAAATATATGGCATTTTCAATGTAGGAATCTTCTTTCTCTTGGGCGAGCATAGCCCCTCTTGATGTGTATGCGTGACGGTTAAGTATATGAGGAGAGGTTTATGTGTATGGGGTGGAGCTAGCACGGGGGATTGGTAAGGTAGGCTTTTATTTTCTCGAAGGCTAGGCGGCACTGCGTCCCAGACTTGGTCGGTATTCTTTTTAGGAGTTTAAAGAGGGGCTCGCGGTGGTGGTCGGTTGTCGATGAAAGCGGTGATGTCTTTGCAACCGGCCTAGGAAGCCTTTGACTTCGGTGGGAGTTTTTGGTGTGGCATTTCTAGGATGGCTTTGATCTTTCTTTGGCTCGATCTCGATGCCTTGCTCGATTACTAAGAATCCGAGGACTTTGCCTCTGGTAACCCAGAATGTACATTTGGTGGGGTTAAGCTTCATCGGTGCTTTGAGTCTTTCGAAGAACTTAGAAGATCTTTAATGTGAGCACCGTAGGCGTCATTGGAATGCACGATCATATCATCAACATAGACCTCCATCTCTTTGTGGATCATGTCGTGGAAGAGGGTGGTGGCGCCCTACGGTAAGTGGCTCAGGCATTCTTTAGTCCGAATGGCATGACGGTGTAACAATAAGTCCCCGAGGAGTAGTGAATGAGGTCTTCTCTGGTCTTCTTGCCATTTTGATTTGGTTGTAGCCCGGCATGCGTCGACGAAGGATCGGACTTTGTGAGCTGCGGCGGCATCTACCACAATATCAATGTTGGGCGGGGAAGTCATCTTTGGGCGGCGCTTTGTTGAGGTCGCGGAAGTCTACAGTCGACTTTCCGTTGGGCTTAGGAGCGGTCACTATATTGGACGGCCAGTCGGGTATTCAACTACCGAATGAAGTTGGCCTTTGTTTCATGATTTCTTCTTTGACTTGTAGTGACCATTACGGCTTGATGCGGCGGAGCTTTTGTTTGGCCCAGGCGAGCATCAGGGTATGTGGGAATCCGGTGCTCGACTATAGGCTGGATCTAGGCGGGCATATCTTCGTAGGACCGAGCAAAGATGTCTCGAATTCTTTGAGGAGATCAATGAGTGCCTTTCTTTACGGACCTTGGAGGTAGCTGGGATTCGATTTCTTTGACTTCATTGTCGGCCCGGGTTGATAGTGGACAGGTCTTGATATCTGGCGATGAATGGCTCATTCTGGTACTCGACTGACTTTGCAAGCTCAAGTAGATAATTTTTATCTTTTGGGTCCATTTTATTAAATGACTCATTATCATAATTATTATTATTTAATGTGTCTTTTAAAGTAGGTGCAACTAAGGAATAAGCAAAGACATCCATATTATTATTAAAAGCACATTGTACAGGGGTTATTACATTGTTGAGGACCTGGGGTTTGAGATCCTCAACTATAGGTAGCGGATTGGTAGATGACCAATCCGTAAAGCTAGGGAAAGGATCGGGGATAGTATATCAGCGGTCTACAGTCTGCGGGTGTCGGGAGGCGGACCGGTCGTGGTGTACCAAGTGCGAGAGGCTTATTAGAAATAGACTCGAACTCAGCAGGGAGCTTTTCATAATCAGCGCCTCGTCTATCATACCCAGAAAGCTGTCTCCTCTGAACACTTATTGGGAAACTCCTTTATTGATCAACGTATTTTACAACACCTTTATTCATACTTAATTTAGACTAACTTGCTTTTCTTAGACCTCCTTGGCTTGACTTGTTTCAAAGATTTTCGTACCTGCCACCGTAATTTCCTTGTTGTCGATGAGATCCTGAATGGCGTCTCTGAGCATGTAGCACTGATCAGTAAGATGACCGCTGCATTGATGATACTCACAAAACTGGGCATGGTTCCAGGTGATGGGCAATGGTTTGGGTGGACGGTAATTATCCATGGGTTTTAGTATCCCATGGGCACACAGTGTTTGGAGTATTTCGGATCTTGGGGCGGGCAAGTCATCGTAATGTCTTTCTTTTCGGCTCCTGGGCTTTGATATATGGCTAGGTCGAGTTTTGGTCAGGCAATTGAGCGGGGTTTTCTTCTTTGGATATAGTTGGAGTGAAATTGGCTTGCCTGGACCTGGGCCCAGTAGGGATTCTTTTTCTGGTATGCAAATGATTCTTTTTAAGTTCCCCGGGATCATGTGGAAATAGGTATCTGAAGGATCAAAAGGGGAATGATTTTCTTGGTCGTGGTAATAGGCATTCAGGTGGGGAGGATCAAGGCTGATTTCTGGAGAATATGGGTTAGAGTTATGGGTATCGGAAATCATGTTTCCTTGATCAAGGAGGTCATCACCGGGTTGGTAGCTGGCACTTGATGGTTTTTTGGAGGCTTGGAAAAGGATATTTTCTGTGGTATCAGGGGAGTTTATTTCAGGAGAGTGGGAAGTATTATGGGCATATTCTGGAATTTTGGCCTTTTGTGAGAAAATGGTAAGAGTTTCTGAAAAACTGGCCAAAAGATCACTTACCACCTGATCCATTATTCTTTTTGCATGGTCATCCAGTTCCTTTCTTAACCAAGCCTCAAGCCCAGGAGGAGGTGCATACGCAGGAGTTTCCCCTTCTAGTTCCCAGCCGTTCCAGTTGTCGCTATCTCCCGTTATAGCTTGTTTGTTTCTTGCTGCCATACTGCTCGGATGTGTCCTCGAGGCCGATTACGCCCTTGTCGATCTGGCGATACCCTCGATCGATTTACGCACTACTTTCCGTATCAACCGGCCGGTATTATCTACGCCTTTCCAAATTCGGGCCGGGTTTACGAGGAAAATGGGGTTTTGGAGGTATCGAGAAATTGGTGGAGGCTATGCGGGCTTGGAGTCAGCGTGCCTTTTTATTAGTATTTTATTATTATTATTTTTTCGTTCCCTACAATTGACCAGGATAAGCACATGCTTTATTTTGGCAGATCTCGGGACTTTTCTGGAGCAGTGGATTCTTTCTCAGTATAGGACCAACGTATTCCACGCCTTTCGACTCCCGGGACTAGGCGGTACCGAGGCGAAGGGCCTATACTCTTTCGGGATCCACCATCATGGAAATGGTCTAGGTCGAGCATCGAGAATTATAAATCTGCACTTATTATGTATATTTTTTTTGAACTTGCGCAAATTTTTTTTTGATATATATATATATATATATATATATATATATTTTTTTTGATTTTTTTTTTTCGACTCATAATTCAAAGATGCAAAAACCGGTCGATGCGTGAAGTGTCTGAAAAACTATATGCATTCTAACGTTGGCTTATGCGGGGGTAGGCTGGCCATGGTGTAGGAGTAACGATTCGAATATATCTATATGCGTGCACGTGTGTGCGGTATCTAAACGATAAAGTCTTTATTTATTTCTGAGATATGAGCAGAAAAATAAAGCAAATATGGCTGTCTTCTTTGTTATATGTGGATTTTCTCGGCTTTTTATTTTTGGCGCAAAGCAAGCTAAGCACACCATTTTAAGAAATAGAAAGAAAAGTGGGGAAACTATCTATCCTATTAATTACAAATTTTGGTCCTATGTCCCCAAAATAAAATGACAGAATGAATGCGATATATGTATAAATGTCTGAGAATAAAAGTGAAAAAAGAAAATAAAGCGAAAGAAATAAAAATATAGAAGGAAGTAAAATAAAGCCCGGCTCTTTTGTTGTCTTGAATTTATTTGTAACATATATAAAATATATAATATTTTTTTTGACTTTTCGAATTGTTTTTGTTGATATATTTATTTATTTTTGAAATTTTTTTTTAATATTCTTAAACACACCTGTAACAGTTATCGAAACGAAACTGCTGCAAGATGGAGGATCATATCCACAAATATAGGCACGGATGTATAGGAACACTTTATTCAAATGCGTAAATTAATATAACAAGCATCTTTGCTAGAAACAAATAAAAACAAAAAGTTTTATTTTATGAGTCTAGCCCTCCATTTTATTTAAAATAAAACAACTCCCAGTAGTCGCCCTTTGTGAGGTTCAGAGGTGTGCCCCACGCCCAGCGCCCTTGGATAGGGGTGCGGCGTGCGTGCGGATGCGGGGACACCACTTGCTCTCGTTCCACCCTCCCTTGTTTAGGGGAAGACGAAATTAAAAGTGCGAGAGGAGTGTTGTCTATGTTAGCACGTTTGAATGTGCCTCGGTTGCCTTGAGTGGATTTTATATCCAATATGGGAACTTATGGTTTCCCGCATCAAGTTATCCCTCGTTTAGGGGATACCAGGATATGGGAATGCATTACCCTTTCATTCTCATTTTCCCTTTTTTAGGGGAAAACGGAAAAGTGCAAAAAAGGATATTGCGACGCCCCCACTATGGATTTTATTAAAAATAGCCTTATGGCCCATTCAGATCACTATGGGAGCTTTGGGTTTCCCGCATCAAGTTATCCCTTGTTTAGGGGATACCAGGATATGGGAATGCATCACCCTTCCATTCCCATTTCTCCCTTTTTTAGGGGAGAACGGGAAAGTGCAAAGAAGGAATGTTGCGAGGCCCCACTGAATCTGAAAGTTTTAGAGTCGCCATCTTTATTTTAAGGCAAATAAAGCAAAACCAAAGAAAAGAAAAATAAACCAGAGAAAAAGAAAACGGGTTCGGAGGCTAAGTTACGAGTTGGGAAGGTGCTAGGCACCCAACTCGCCCTTTCGGTCTCAAAAATGGTTTTTGGCTGAAGTATGCTTTTTTGTTATATTTATTTCGCAAATAAATAAGGTATTAAAAGACAGGAAATTAAAACAAATACATCCGTGGCTACATTATTTACGGACTCGCAGCCATTTCCTTACAATAATTACAAACATATTTAAGAATATTTGGCCATTATAACGGCTCTTTTACATAATATTTCCTATTCTAATCCGGGCAGCACAACGGCTTATATTGGCTACATTGCGCCGGATTTAAATAACAACTTTAAAAAATAATAAAAGACAAAAAGCAAATAAATACAATAAAATAGCGCCCTTAAAGGTTTTACCTTTTAGAGCGGCGGTGTGCTCGCTCTGTCCTTCAGGGAGAGGGAGTCTTTTGTTGTTGTTATGTGGTTGTTGTTTTGATTTGGGCAGAATGGCTTTATTTACGAGTTTGGGCTTGTCAACTCGGGCGAGTGACAGCTTATTTCGGTAGGTTTTGGCCTTTTTGGTTGGGCGGAACCTCGGCTTAGTTTTTTGGCTTTTCAGCTCGTTACTCGGGCAGAGTAACGGCTTACTTTGGGATTTTTGGGACCGGGGAAATGAGGTGGATACCTAACAACTAGGCTAGGGATCACTTATAACCTATGGGTTTTTGTTTTGGCAGAGTTTGGACGGGGTTTGGAGACTCTAGGGGCTTCCACTCACCTATCTCGCACCTCTCGTACTAATAGTATCGGCAGAATAACAACAGAGCTTCGCTGCGATTAAAATCGCGGAGGAAATGAGCAACTGAAATGAGAAGCCGGAGGCTTCTATTTATAGTGTCAGCGCGGACACTGGAATTCTTCGATTTCTTCTTCCTGCATCAGCCACTTGTACCTTGAGCTTCGAAGCTTGTACATTTTAATTCTGAGAGAGTGCTACAGTGAAAGTTTCTGTGCCACCAAGGGGACCCTTGGTGTGGCACCAGCAACACTGTTCAACTTTCGTTTTTTGCACTTTCACCCCCTGCAGTTCACTGTTTCGCGCATCCTGCTTTTCCTTTCGCATTTTTGACTCCTGCAACTTGACATTTGTTAATGATGTGAACGCGAACGGCTGAAATCAACAATCTGTTCTAGCTTTTTGGGCAGCCTTCAGGTTGAACAAAACGTCACCCCAAACAGCCCTACAACCTGTTACAAACCCTCCCACCACCTGCTCAATCTTATAAAAATTCCTTAGAAGACAAATACCCAAACTCCCGCTAATTCGGATGATTACAAGTGCAAAATTTGCTCCAAATTAAGAACTAACTTCAACCCACGAATAGTTTGCATGAAAGAATTTTTCTCTACACAATTAACTCACAAATTAACACCCAACTACCTAACACTTACCCTTACTCCACGCCCTAACACAGCAGCAGATAGGCTGCCTAATAACCTCCCAAACCCAAAGCAGATTCACGCCCAAGCTGCCTTCCAAACAGCTACGTTCCTGGAGCCTATTCTGCCCAAAAACGGACCTGCTAACAATGACCAACAAGCTGCCACGAAAAAGACATAAAAAGGAAATAAAAAGAAGAAGAAATTGAGGAGGGATAGATCGGCCTCACCGAACAAGTTTCACTCGCTTGTCGTAAAGAATGCCGTTTGATTCGACAACAAAGCTTCACTCACCTTGTCTGAAGAATCGGGAAGAAGAACAACCGTTCTCTTATTCAGTTTTTTTACTCTCAAAAATCTGCCGTCTTATTGATTATGAAACGCCTTAAAAAGCCTTTACAAAGTGTCCTAATTCTAATGGGAAAAGACTCCTAACCTTGCAAGACAAGAAAACTTATTCTAGGTATTAAAACAAAAGGAAACTAATTCTTTTAAGGAAACAAATAAAATCCTAACCTATGGCAGATTCTAATTAACTAAACTCCTTGTGTTACCACTTCATGGAGGGCGGCCCAAGCCCCAAACAAACTCATTATCTCCCCCTTGCGTGCAACTCCAAGTAAGCCTCTCCCAAGCCGTACCACCCTTCCATGCACCGACTAGGACTAGCCCTATAAACCCTTTCCATTTGTGAATTTTGTGTCTTTTTCTTTTAATAAACAGGCTGCCTTCGTCTCTGCCCAAGCCCTCTTCAAACTTAGTAATCCTTTCCCCTTTGATCAATCCCTTGCTATTTGAAGTAAGCTTCAATGCACCCGCATCATACCCCCTTTCTTCAAAAAGGATTGACTTCGATCCTTGGCTCTTCTTTTCTTGTGGCTGTTCGAACATCTCATGAACGTTGATCTTCACTGCGGGCTGCCAAAATTCCACTTGGTCACTGCCTTTACTCACATCATTCTTGGATAACTCTTCGTTCTTGAATTGCCTTCCCATGCTCAACTCGAACCCTAACAATCTAGCTTTCCTCTTTGCATCTTCCATCAGCTCGTCTGCTTGTTTCTTCATGTTTTTGGCTTCCCTTGGTTGCCGTACAACTGCATTGCCTTAAAGAAAATCTCCAAAAAACCTTTCCAATGTTCGACTTCCTCTTCTCCAAGAATCATATGGCCCATGAATCTGAACCCGTGACCCTCATAGCTGAATGTTTTGGCCAACTTACTACCATCATTATCTTCTTCATAACCCGAAGCTCCCCGTTGATCGTCTTCCACTATTTCCCTTGTTGTCGAAGAAAATCCCTTGCACTCTTCATTGCTTGTATGATCAGTCCCTTGTACTTCCTTTAGTTCCCTTTTTGCGAACAAACTATTCTTGTCAGAGACATTTATACTCGTCCCTTGTGGTGGAGTTGGAGAAGGCTTGATTCGAAATTTCTTGTTGTCCTTGGTTATCGTATAAGTATTTTCCCGACCATCATGTATCACCCAACGATCAAATTGCCATGGACGACCCAACAACAAATGGCATACGTCCATTGGCCCCACGTCGCAAAGTACCTCATCCACATAATTTCCCATAGCGAAGGTGATCAATGCTTGCTTATCAACCTTTACCTCGGAACGATTATTAAGCCAATGCAGTTTATAAGGACGAGGGTGGACGATAGTAGGAACCTTTAGTTTATCGATAAGGGTGGTTGAGACAGTGTTTGTACAACTTCCCCCATCGACTACCAAGGTGCACACCCGATCTTGCACCAAGCACTTGGCATGGAAGATTTGTTCCCGAGCTTCTTCCCCGGTGGAAACATGCTCGACATGAAGGGACCTACTTAGAACTAGGCTAGTGCCATGCATATCCTCGCAATCTTCTATCTCCTCGTTCTCCGTCTTGTCTTCCTTAGTTGCTTTAGAAAGACTATCTTCGATTTCTTGGATCTCTTGCATGGTTAAAACCCTTTTTGTAGAGCACTCCGACTGATAGTGACCGTACCCTAGGCACTTGAAACACTTCACTGCATCCTTGTTTCTCACAGTTTTCCTAGCCTCAACCTCGCTGCCCTTGTCTACCCTTGTCGAGGTTTCACCTACCTTGGTGTTGGAAGTGTTTGCCGTGGGCTTGAAGGTGGTTGTCGTGGGTGCCGACTTTGTCACCGTTGTCTTCGATCCCTTTTTCTTCTTAAGTTGCCTTTCACACTTCACGGCTAACTTGCTCATCTCTTCAAACGTGTAGTACGGCTGAAGTTCCACCATGTTTGCCACTTCTGGATCCAACCCACTCATGAATCTAGCATTTTTTTTGCTCCACCCTTTCTTGAATATCACAAAGGATGGAAAGTCTCTCGAACTCCTCGATGTATTCGCCCACGCTTGTCTCTCCTTGCTTGAGAAGATGAAGAGCTGTGAAATTGTCTTGCACGTAGGTACTTGGTAGGAACCTACGGTCTAGGTACTTCTTCAATTTGTCCCACGATTCGATCTTGTCTTTGCCTTCCCGTCTTCTTTGGGACTTCATATTTTCATACCAGACCGAAGCATACTTGGTGAATTTAAGGACTGCGACCTTGAATTTCTTTTTGTCGCTATATTCCTTATAGTCGAAAACCCGTTCTGTCCTTTGAATCCATTCAAGATACTTTTCAGTGTCCATGGTTCCTTCGAATTCTGGAATGTCGAGCTTCAAACCTCGGTCATCGTCATCTCTTTCCCTTCTAGGCCGAACCCTAGCCCCTTCTCCTTCATCATCATCGGATGGTGGGTTTGCCCGATTAATTTGCTTCGCTTGCATCCCTAGTCGAAGAGTTTCCACCATGCGTTGCAATTCCCGAATTTCTCGATCTCTTCGCATGTTGTTCTACGGTTCATAATTCTGTTCTTGCGGATGTGCTCCATCTCCTTGATTTGCCATGATTGCTTCGCGAATAAGGATTCACGAAGGACTAGCTCTGATACCACTTGATGTGAACGCGGCACGGCTGAAATCAACAAACTGTTCCAGCTTTTTGGACAGCCCTTAGGTTGAACAAAACGTCACCACAAAAAGCCCTACAACCTGTTACAAACCCTCCCCCAACCTTCTCAAACTTATAAAAATTCCTTAGAAGATAAATACCCAAACTCCCAGCTATTTTGGACAGGTTACAAATGCAAAATCTGCTCCAAAATAACAACTAACTCCAACCCTGAACAGTTTGCATGCACAGGATTTCTTCCTATCGAATTATCTCATCAACAAGCAATTAACTACCCAGCAACTTACCCATACTCCACGCCCTATCACAGCAGTAGTTAGGCTGCCTAATAACCTCCCAAACCCAACAAATCTCACACCAAAATCTGTCCCAAACCCGTATAGATTCCCGCCCAAACTGCCTCCCAAACAGCCACGATCCTGGAGCCTTTTCTGCCCAAAAACGGACCTGCTAACAATGACTAACAGGCTGCCACACAAAAGACATAAAAGAAAATAAAAAGAAGAAGAATTAGAGTAGGGATAGATCGGCCTCACCGGACAAGTTTCACTCGCTTGTCGTAAAGAATGTCGTTTGATTCGACAACAAAGCTTCACTCACCCTGTTTGAAGAATCGGGAAGAAAAACAACCGTTCTCTTATTCAGTTTTTTTTACTCTCTCAAATCTGCCATTTTATTGATTAAGAAACGCCTTAAAAAGGCTTTACAAAGTGTCCTAATTCTAATGGGAAAAGACTCCTAACCTTGCAAGACAATAAAACCTATTCTAGGTATTAAAACAAAAGGAAACTAATTCTTTTAAGGAAACAAATAAAATGCTAACCTATGGCAGATTCTAATTAAGTAAAACTCCTTGTGTTTCCACTTCATGGAGGGCGGCCCAATCCCCAAACAAACGCATTATCTCCCCCTTGCGTGCGACTCCAAGTAAGCCTCTCCCAAGCCGTACCACCCTTCCATGCACCGACTAGGACCAGCCATTATGAACCCTTTCCATTTGTGAATTTTGTGACTCTTTCTTTTAACAAACATGCTGCCTTCGTCTCTGCCCAAGCCCTCTTCAAACTTAGTAATCTTCTCCCCCTTGATCAATCCCTTGCTTCTTGAAGTTAGCTTCAATGCACCCGCATCACTGGAAGAGCACTTTCTCTGGGTGATGGGCCCGGTACCGTCGGGAGCAATGTATGATCCATGGCTTTATGGATCTCGCGGTCATTTCTCTCAGACCAATTATTCGGAGTATGATTGGGCTGAGAGCTTTTTTCGCAGGGGCTCCATGGATATAGTATGGGTGATCAGTCACTGGCAGATCCGACGCTTTATCATGCATTCCGCGGGATATAGTCAGGTTGTCATGCTGGGCATTGAGCGGACCTCTTTTTACAGGGCAAACAGGATCTTGCACCAGTTTGGGAGAGAGCAGCTTATCCCTGACTCAACTTGTCCTGTGTTTTTCGAGCTGGATAATAGCAGGGACCTGGGCACCACCATCCAGCAAATGAGGCAGCGGGATTTTGATAGGCAGCAGGTGGCCTATCTATTTTCTGATTATATGCTCCTCTCCCACGAGTATCTGTCGTGGATCATGGTGGCTACTGAAGGGTCCTCCTGTGCAATCAAGCGTGGATTGAGGCGACTGTTGGGCCGTCACATATCTAGCGGGATAGATGCTCACCTAATGGAAATAGGTGAGGACATAGAGAGCTTAGGGCTAGTTGTCCCCCGGGCCTTGCAGGAGGATTTCAGACGAGTGCACAGTTTTGGGGCCCGGATGGCTCCTGGTCCAAATACAACAGGTCCTAGCAATGCACCTCCCCGGTTGAGCAATGTAAGCAGGTAGCCTAACCCTTGGGAACCAGAAGTGGCTATCCCTCCCCCTTAGACCGGATGGGGTACTCCCATTAGGAATGATGGCAACGAGCCTCTTGGGCTGAGCAATGTGAGAAGGCAACATAATCCTTGGGAACCAGAGGAGGTTATCCCTCCCCTTAGACTGGATGGGGTACTGCCCTTAGGAATGACAGGGTCGGTCCGAGTAATACAGCTGCTCAGGAGAATGGGGATGCTGATTATGAAGAAGAGGACACTTCCGAGGGCTCTTGTGCAGGCGAGACTAGAGCTTCTTCTACGCCTCGCAGAAGGAGTATATGGGCTCGACTGAGTAGACGCCGCAGGCAATGATGGACCACCTTGGGGCTTAAGCTGCAAAAGAAGGATAGTTTGGGGGAACAAGGGGTGTAGAGGCAATAATAGATATGTACAGGCAAATAATGCATAGCCCAAATATCTTAACAATTATTCCTAAGTTGCACCTTAGGACCTGTAATATTATATTTTAGTGTTTTTATGTGAGCTTATGTCGTGGTTTTTCTTTTTCCTTTGTCAGTCGAGCCTCTCGCATCCTAAAGACCAGAGGTAGGATGCCGAGGATTCAAAGAGTGCATTCCCTCCCCTTTTTCTCCTGATATTTTTTTTATATGCTTTATTTTTTTCCTAGGCCGCCCTTTCGGGGTTTCAACCTAGCGAGCCCTTGTTTCTTCTTTTTATTTTATTTTATTTTATTTTTCATTTTGCTATAATTTTTGTCTAGGCCGCCCTTTCGGGTTTTCAACCTAGCGAGCTGGAGAGGGAAGCATCTGCTAGATAGGTTGGCTCAAGCATAATACCTTTTGAGCTTGTCGAGATTGAAGGGCTGAACGAGATCTTGTCCTTCTTGGTTCGTGAGGAGTACGACATCTCCTGACCGAATCTCTTTGACCACATATGGTCCCATCCACAGAGATTTCCATTTCCCCTAGTATCAACATAACTAGGGGGTTTTTCTCGAAACACGAGATCCACGACTTGGATGTCGCGGCCTTTGACTTTTTTATTGAAGGCCCGGGCTATCCGCCTTTGACACGCTCAGGTATGCTCTAGGGCTAGCAAGCGACGTTCGTCGATTAGGGCTAATTCTTCAAATCACCCTTTGACCCAATCGATTTCCGATATGCCGGATTCCATCATCAATCTTAATGATGGAATTTCAACTTCTATTGGCAGTACCGCCTCTATGCCATATGCTAGAGAATAGGGGGTAGCCCAGTGGGTGTGCAGACCAAAGTGCGATAGCCCAAAAGGGCTAATGGCAATTTTTCTGGCCAGTCTCTTCCTGTGTCAGCCATTTTTCTGATGATATTTTCAAATGTTTTGTTGGTTGCTTCAACGACACCATTTGCTTACGGCTGATAGGGGGAGGATTTATGCCTTTGGATTTTGAACTCGTCGAGCAGACGATTCACGTCCCTTTCAAAATACGTGTTGTCTTCGGAGAATATCTCGAAAGGTACCCTGTAGCGATATATGATGTTGGTCCGGATGAATTCGGACACCTTTTGAGCATTCAGGATCTTATAGGAAGAGGCTTACACCCACTTCGTAAAATAATCGATAGCTATTAGGACATATTCGTGGCCATTGGATCCCTTCGGGTGAATTTGGCCTATAACGTTGATTCCCCAAGTTGAGAAGGGCAGGCGTGGAGTTATATAAGGCGTGCGAGGGGCGTCTTTGCGAATTCTTGGCGGCATTTGTCGCAATAGCGCACCAATCGGTTTGAAGCGTGCTCAAATAATACCCCTGCCGGATAACTTTCTTGGACAGCATATGGCCATTCATGTGGGGTCCGCAGGTACCACCATGCAACTGATCCATGATTTGCTCAGCTTTGACCTGATCGACGCATAATAAATTAAGGCCTTGATAATGCCTTTTATATAGACTGCTATCGCTCAACACAAATTGCGATGCCCATCTCCGCAGGGAGACTTTCCCTCTTTTGTCCAGGCTGAGAGGATAGATTCCTTTATGAAGCAGATTTAGGATATCAGTGTACCAGGGCTCGTTATTTGCTTCAGGGGCTGCATTAATTTTGAAGCAGTATGCCGGGGTGACCCTTTTTCCAACAACAAAAGGTTATACTTGTGTTTCTGCGGGAATTTGGACTAGCGATGCCAGAGTGGCTAGGGCATCGGAAAATTGATTCCTATCTTGTGGCAGATAGTGGAACGAGATGGAATCAAATCGGGCGGCAAGTGCTGTTAATTTGGCATGATAGAGCTGCAGTCGGGGATCTTGGGTTCTCCATTTCCCTTCGACTTGATTTATAATTAAGGCGGAGTCTCCGTAGACTTCGAGGTTTTTGGCTTCCTTTTGGAGAGCTTTTTCTAGGCCAGCAATACAAGCTTCGTACTCAGCTGTATTGTTCGAGCACTCGAACTCCAACCTTATGGCTAACGGAGTATGAGAATCTGCCGGGTCTATAAGCAAGATTTCTATGCCAAAGCCTCTTTTATTTGTGGCCCCGTCAAATAACATCTGCCAACTGGTGTCATGGTCACTAATTTCCAGGACACCTTCGTCTGGGAAGCTAGGCTTAGTCGCATCTTCGGTTTTTAAAGGCAGATCGGCTAAGTGGTCTGTAATTACGCTGCCTTTGATAGATTTGAGTGTGACGTAGGTTATGTCAAACTCGTTAAGAAGAAATGACTACTTAGCCAGTCGACTGGAAAGTGATGACTTACCAAAGATGTATTTTATAGGGTCCATTCTGGATATGAGCTTGATGGACCGTCCTTGCAGATAAGTTTTGAGCCTTTGAATGGCCCACACTAGGCCAGTGTAGCTTTTTTCTAGCGCTGAATAGTTTAGCTTGCTTCCTTGCAGCTTCCTACTTATGAAATATATGGCATTTTCAATGTAGGAATTTTCTTTTTCTTGGGTGAGCATAGCCCCTACTGAAGTGTCTGTGACGGTTAAATATATGAGGAGAGGTTTATGTGTATGAGGCGGAGCTAGCACAGGGGGATTGGTAAGGTAGGCTTTTATTTTTTTGAAGGCTAGCTGGCATTTTTCGTCCCAAACTTGGTCAGTATTTTTCTTTAGGAGTTTGAAGAGGGGCTCACATGTAGACGTCAACAGTCTGATGAAACGGCTGATATACTGCAATCGGCCTAGGAAGCCTTTGACTTCGGTTGGAGTTTTTGGCCGCGGCATGTCCATGATGGCTTTGATCTTTGCTGACTCGATCTCGATGCCCTTCTCGGTCACCAATAATCCCAGGACCTTGCCTTTAGTAACCCCAAAATGTGCATTTGGAGGGGTTCAGCTTCATCTGGTGCTTCCTCAACCTTTCGTAGGTCTTTGATATGGGCACCGTTGACGTCGCTGAAGTGCACGATCATGTCATCAACATATACCTCGATCTCTTTATGAATCATGTCGTGGAAGAGGGTGGTGGCAGCCCTTTGATATGTAGCCTTGGCATGACATTATAGCAGTAGGTCCCTCAAGGAGTAGTGAACGAGGTCTTCTCCTGGTCTTCTGCTGCCATTTTAATTTGATTGTAGCCCAGCATGCTGTTGACGAAGGATCTGACTTTGTGAGCAGCAACGGCGTCTACCACAATATCAATATTGGGTAGAGGGAAGTCATCTTTGGGCGACGCCTTATTGAGGTCCCGGAAGTCTACGTAGATCCGGACCTTCCCGTTGGGCTTGGGAACGGTCACGATGTTGGATAGCCAGATCGATTATTCTACTACCCGAATGAAATTGATGTGCATCTGCTTCATGATTTCTTCTTTGACTTGTAGTGACCATTCCGGCTTAATCCGATGGAGCTTTTGCTTTATTGGTCGAGCATCCGGATATATGGGGATCCGGTGTTCGACTATGGCTGGGTCTAGCCCGGACATATCTTCGTAGGACCATGCAAATATGTCCACGAACTCTTTGAGGAGATCAATGAGTGCTACCCTTTCAGAGCCTTGTGCAGGTAGCTGTCGATTTTGATTTCTTTTATTTCATTGTTCAACCCCAGATTGATAGTGGACAAGTCTTCAGTTGCTGCTGATGAATGATGTTGTTCCTGGTGCTCGACTGACTCTACAAGCTCAAGCAAATAATTCTTATCTTTTAGGTCCATTTTATCAAATGACTCATTATTATTATTATTTAATGTGTCTTTTAATGTAGGTGCTACTAAGGAATAAGCAAATACATTCAGATTATCATTAATAGCAAAATGTACAGGGTTATTTACATTATTGAGGACTTGGGGTTTGAGATCCTCAACTTTAGGGAACGGATTGGTAGATGACCAATCTGTAAATCTAGGGGAAGAATGTGGAATAGTATATCCGAAGCGCTCCACCAGATATGCGGGCGTCAAAAGCGGGTCGGTCGTAGTATACCAGTTTTGCAGAGGCTTATCAGTAATAAGCTCAAACTCAGCAGGGAGCCTTTCATAATTAGTGCCTCCGTCTATCATTCCCAGGAAACTGTCCTTCAGACATTTATTCGAAACTCCTTTTATTGATTAGCATATTTTACAGCACCTTTATTTTGACTAAAAGGGTCCACCTACCCTTTAGACCTCACTGGCTTGATTTGTTTCAAAGATTCTTGTACCTGCCACCGTAATTACCTCGTTATCAATAAGATCTTGAATTACGCTCCTGAGTGAGTAGCATTTATCAGTAAGATGACCACTGCAACGATGGTACTCACAATACTGGGCGTGATTCCATATGACGGGTAATGGATTGGGTGGCTGGTAATTATCCATGGGCTTAAGTATATCATGGGCCCCCAGTGTTTGGAGTATTTCAAACCTTGGAGCATGTAAATCATCATAATGCCTTGGAATTATTTCTTTCCTTCCTCTTGGCCTGGGCAGATTTCCAAATTGAGATTTGGTCAAAGAGCTAGGTGGAGTTTTCTCCCTTGGATAATACTGCACTAGGATTGGGTTGCCTGGACCCTGGTTCAAGAGAGGTTCTTTCTCTGCTACACAAATGATTTCTTTAAGAGTCCTCGGAGGTAATTGCTGAGAATAAGTATTTGGGGGATCAAGAGGAAGATAAATCTTTTGATTATAATAGTAGGCATTTAGGTGAGGAAGATAGTGGTTGATTTTCTGCAGGATATGGATTAGAATTATGAGCATTTGAGATCATACCTCATTGGACCATGGGATCATTATTTGGCTGATGGTTGGTATTTGGTTGTTTCCCAGGAGCTCGGAAAAGGATATTTTCTGAGGTATCATGACAGTTCACTTCAGGGAGGCGAGAAGTATTAGGGACATATTTAGGGATTTTGATCTTTTGGGAGAAGGCGGTAAGAGTTTCTGAGAAACCTGCTAAAAGATCATTCATCACGTAGTTTGTTATTCTTTCCGCATGGGCATCCAATTCTTTTCTTAGCCAGGCCTCAAGTCCAGGAGAAGGTGCGTACTTAAGAGTTTCTTTTGCTGGTTCCCAGCTATTCCAATTGTTACTAACTTTCGTCATTGCCTATTCATTTTTAGCTGCCATTCTGCTCAGATTCGTGCCTTCTGAACTGATTTTGCCCTTATCTGATCTAATACTGATACCCTCCGATCTGCTTTCTGCACTTATCTCCCGTATCAACCGGCCAGTACTATCTATACCTTTCAAAATTCGAGCCGGGTTTCTGAGGAAAATGGGTTTTGGAGGTATCAGAAGGCTGGCTGAAGGCTTTCTGGGATTGGAGTACAGCGTGCCTTTATTAGTTTTTTTATTATTATTTATTTTCCCTACAATTGACCGGATAAGCACCTGCTTTATTTTGACGGTCTCAAGACTTTTCATGGAACAGTGGATTCTTTCTTCAGAGTATAGGACCAACGTATTCCACCTGCCTTTCGAATCCCCAAGATCGGACTGATCCCAGGCGAAGGGCCTATACTCTTTCCAGGATCCACCATTCGAAATGATCTAGGTCAATCATTAGAAAATAATAAATCAGCCCCATGTGTATTTTATTTTTTGCGCATTCATTTATTTATTTTAGATCATTTTTTTTTTACTTGACTAGCGCATTTTTTCTTTATTTCTCTCTCTTTTTTTTGATCTCATATATTTATTTTTTACTACAGGGGCTGACCCACGATTCAAAAACCAATCACATCAAGAAATAGAAAGAAAAACGGGGAATCTATCTATCCACATTAATTACAAATTGGTCCTAATTCCCAAAATAAAATGACAGAATGAATGCAAATATATACAAATTTTGCGGAGTAAAAATAATAAGCAGAAAGAAATAATAATATAGAGCCGAGAATAAAGCAATATTAAAAATAAAGCCCCGGCCCTTTTACTGTGCTGCCCAGAATTTTATTGTACATAAAATATTGCACATATTATATTTTTTTGCAATTTTTTTAATATATATATATATATATTTGAAAAATAATATATTTTTAAACATATCTGTAACAGTTATCGGAACGAAACTGCTGCAAGATGGAGGATCATATCCACAAATATAGACACGGATGTATAGGAACGCAATATTCAAATGCATAAATTAATATAACCATACTTTAGCCAAAAACAAGGAAAAACAAATTTTTTTTAAATGAGTTTAGCCCTCCATTTTTATTTAAAATAAAAACGATCTCCCCAATGAGTCGCCACTATGCCGGTCGCGCCCGCACGCCTTGGGTAGGGGCGTGTGGAGCGAGGACACCACTGCTCTCATTCCATCCTCCCTTGTTTAAGGGGAAGACGAAATTAAAAGTGCGAGAGGAGTGCTGTCTAAAATAGCGTGTTTGAATACGCCTTGGTTGACTTTAGTGAATTTTTGGTCCAATATGAGAGCTTTGAGTTTTCTACATCAAGTTATTCTTTTTTTAGGGGATACCAGGATATAGGAATACATCACCCTTTCATTCCCATTCTCCCTTTTTTAGGGGAAAACTGAAAAGTGCAAGAAAGGATGTTGCGAGGCCTCACTATGGATTTTATGAAAATAGCTTTATGGCCTATTTCGGATCACTATGAGTGCTTTGGGTTTTCTACATCAAGTTATCCCTTGTTTAGGGGATACTAGGATATAGGAATACATCACCCTTTCATTCCCATTCTCCATTTTTTATGGAAAAACGGAAAAGTGCAAGAAATGAGTGTTGCGAGGCCCCACTGGATCCAAAATATTTTATAGATTCGCCATCTTTATTTTGAGGAAGAAATAAAGAAAAACCAAAAAAAGAAAAACCAGAGATTGCAAAAACGAGTACAGATGCTAAGTTATGAGTTGGGAAGGTGCTAGACACCCAACTCGCCCTTTTGGTCTCAAAAGCGGTTTTTGGCTAAAGTATGTTTTTTGTTATATTTATTTAGCAAATAAACAAAGCATTGAGAGACATGAAATAAAAGAAAATACATCAATGGCTATATTATTTATGGACTTGCAGCCGTCTCCTTACAATAATTAAAAATACTTTTAAAAATATTTGGTCATAATAACGGCTCTTTTACATAGTATTTCCTAGCTAAATCCGGACAGCACAACGGCTTATATTTTCTACATTGGGCCGGATTTGAAAATAACTTTTATAAAATAAATGCCCTTAAAGGGTTTACCTTTTAGAGCGTGGTGTGCTCGCTCTGTCTTTCTCGAGAGAGGGAGACTTTTTATACTGCTGCTGCGGTTTGGGCATAGTAACGGCTTATTTTTGGTGGTTTTGGATTTTTTACTCAGGCAGAGCAATGGCTCTTTCCAAGGGTTTTGGACCGGGGAAATAGGGTGGATGCCTAACTAGAGGCCTAGGGATCACTTTGACCGGTTGGTTTTAGGTTTGGCGGAGTTTTGGTAGGGTTTCGAGGATTTATAGGAGGATCACTCCCTATCTCACTTCGCTTTCTATTTTCTCAGTGTAACAACGACGCGGAGAAATTTTATCGGTGTCTTTGGTGTGTCTAAAAGTGAACCCCGAGCTCTCTATTTATAGGCTGAAGGAGGGATTCATCGAGAATTTCTTTTTCTCTTAGTGGGCTTCAAATCCTTGTACACCGCGCTTCAGAAGTTGCACAATACGTTAAGTCCGGGGTGTACTGTAGCTACTTGGGCGCTGCCAATATGGCCTGTGGGCGCCGCGCCAAGAGCCTCTTCTGGCCGCGCCCATGACACTATTCTAGCCTTGAATTTTCACTTTTATCCCTTGCGTTTTACTGTCTTGCACATCCTGCTTTGCCTTTTACATTTTTAATTCCTGTAACTTGACATTTGTTAAGTTTACATAGGTTTTGATATCACATGCTAGAGTTATATACCAAGGGTACGAAATTGGGGTGTCTACAATACATTTAACCCTTTTCCTCATAAACATGGCCATAATTTGGAAAGGAATAGATAGCACCGGTCGTTTGATATGAGATACATGCACAGAGGTCAGGTTAGAGAGTATAAGAATCAGTTCAGAGGGTACAGATTTGGGAAGAATGGCCGTCAAAAACAAACAGATCGTTGTGGGTACCAGTAATGAACAGACTGGTCTTGGAGCAGAAATAGAGGCTCCTAGATATGCCCCACACCCTGAATTCCAGAACTGGTTGAAAAGAGAATTGGATGCTCATGTAGGAAGAGTTGCAAGCTAAGTAGTTGGAGATCTTTTGGAAAGTTTATCATAAATCTTCACTATGTTCTCTCATCGAATCAGAAGCCGGCTACCTCCCCTTAATAACTCCCTCCTTCCAGGAATCAAATTCTCCAATCCAACAGAAAGTACCTTCCTCAAATTCCCAAAACTCAACCAAATACCAACCCTGTTTTCCAAAGCAATATCATTCCAAACATTCACAACTCCAGTCCACCAAGCATCTCATTCCCAAACACCAACCCCGAACTCACTCATCTAAACGCCTGTTACCATGACCAAAAAGACTACCTCCCCTTTGAGCCTTCAAACAACTATACCCAGCAAATGACCCATGGGACACTAACTGGAATGATCTGTATGCATGAAAAGGAACGACTCCCGTCAAATAGAAACACATGCAATGAGTTTCTTGCACAAAACTACCCAAGCCAAGAAGAGGATATACAGTCATGCTACTCAAACAAATCCCAGCCAAACATCTTACCCCATCTGAAAGGAAGGAGGGAACAAGGTCAGAGGCATTATGATGATTTGCCTTCTTCGAGGTCTATGATTTTTCAAACACTATGGGCCCACATTCAGCTTAAACCGATCAAAAATTATACACCTCCAAACCCATTACCTAGCACATGGAATCATGCCCAGTATTGTGAATATCATCGTTGCAGTGGTCATTCCACCGATAAGTGCTATCTGCTTAAAAATGTCATCCAAGACCTCATTGACAATAAGATTATCGCACTAGCAGATACTAAAGAACAACGCCTTATCCTAGATCAAACAAAGAAAGTTTGACAAGATCAAATATGTATATTTCTACTGAACTGAAATAAAGAAACTGAATCTTTTCCCTTTTATATAAAAGAGCTTAGTTGCAACATGTTCTCTTGGGACACTATCTTGGGCAATAGTCAAGCTATGACCAGCACTTAGAAAACAAGTTGGATTGGTGGGAATGTCAGTCATCTTACCAGATCTGGTCGGGCATATCAACCAAACCAGGAAAGTGGTGACCACTCTTGGAAAGATAAAGAAATCGACACTGGGGCTAAGAGTATGGAAGATACCCTGTTAGCTCAAATGAAAAAAAAAACCCAAGCTAACATATGCATCTAGGGCTTGTTATGTTCTTCCAAAAGTCATCGTGACACGCTGGCCAAATCCCTAAGTCAGACAGTTATCCCTATTGAAACATTTCCAAGCGAGCTAACCCAAATGATTGGAAACATACACTTTGGGAATGAGATTATGTTCACCGATTTGGAGCTGCGAAAAGAAGGAACCAACCACATTGACGCTCTTCACATTACTATAGGGGTTATGGAAAAAGGGTTCCTCGGGTCCTAATAGACAACGGCTCATCTCTGAATGTATGTCCTACAAGTACATTAGCAAAACTGGGGACAAAGATCTTAGAATTAACTCCTTCATCACAAGCAGTAAGGGCATATGACAGCACAAGTCGATGTATTCTAGGAGTAGTAACTCTGATGATGACAATTGGGCCACTGACTATGCCAGTTGAATTCCAAGTCCTAGACATTCCTGCCACTTTCAGTTTATTGCTGGGATGTCCTTGGATCCATGGGGTGAAAGCGGTAGCTTCTTCGTTGCGCCAACGTGTCAAGTTCATCCACATAGTAATCATACTTTCTAATAAAATCATAGAAAACAAAGAAAGTGGGGATATCCCAATCCTCGAGATAGAGCATGATGACACATGTATCTTCCTAAGTGGCTTTGATGTCATCCCTCAGGCCAGAGTCAATGAAATTGTGTAAAACCCTAAAACATTGCTTGCCTGTGTTATGCATGAGTTCATACATCCATATTCATCATAAACATGTTAACTTAGCTCATTCATATGTTTAGAGTCAATAGCATGTTCATTGACGTCGTTTGATATGCTCGTATGCACCTTTCCTTCACGGGATGCTTTGAAACTTGGGTTTATGATTTATGTTGTAAACATATGGATAAATGTTAGAGGCCATTCATAACATCATTAACATGATTTAGATGTTGGTTGAATGCTTGTTGCATCGACGGTTTGGTTTCTAGTTGCTTCAAGTTGTTAACCCTTCTTCGTTTGGCCTTTTCGGTTGTTGCTCGGGAGTGTTCTACTTGAGTTCTAAGCCATGTTTGATTGAGTTTTGAATCTTGATTGCTTTGGTTATGTTTTGTAGACTTTTAAGGTTGAATTGTAGACCTTTTTGGCTTTGGAGGACTTGAGGTTGCATAGGGGGAGTGACCTAAACCGAGCAAGGGAACGAAATTGGAGAAGTGCAGAATTCAGCATGATGCGCTCGTATCATATGAGCCTAAGCGACCGCATCCTATGGCAGCCCTGTTACGGGCAGATTTGGGAATTTTGCAATGTTGCCTATCGTAAACCCACCCAAACTCATCGTAAACTAATCTTAAACCTTCCTAACTACCTTAAGACATGTCCTAATCATCTATTAGAGTTTTAGGGTGAGATTAGTGGGTTAATTAAGGAGGAAACAACTCAATGTGTGGACAACTCATCCACTTTACTTCCTAACCCTTTTAGACCCCAACCTCCACATCTAACACTCCATTTACTGCCTACACTTCAAGAAAATGTGGGAGAACTCTTGGGAGCTGAAGAGAGGAGTCTTCTAGGGTTTCATAGGAGTCCATTCTTGGAGGCCATAGCTTGGGACCTCCATTCCTCAATCCATACCATAGATTTGAAGAGGAGGTTGAGGAGAACAACACCCACCACTTGGAATTTCAAGATTGTAGCTTGAAGGGGCCGAATCAAGGTAAGTTGCTACATCTCTTCCTCTTTCTTTTGACCCCATTGACCCTAGGGAAAACAATCATCTTGCTATGTGAGGTCAATGGGTGCAATTTTAGGGCTTTTCTAGAGATGCCATGAACCCTAGATTTCTAAATAATGATTTTGCTTGTATGAACCTACTTGGGACCTTGATTAGCATGTTATTAATGTGTAGTATAGTATATTAACCCATGCTATGTGATTATTTCATGTGTTGTGAGCATGATTTGTGACGACCCGACCCGGATCCCAAGACGAAATCCCAAGGTCGTGCCGCCAGGGGAACAAATAACAACAAACAAGTAGCAAATAATGGGTAGGGCCATAACGGCGATACACCGACAACTCAAAACACATGCGGAAGCTAAATGAAATAAAACAGTGGCGCCCGAGCTAACAAGCTCAAACTAAAAACAACCAAAGAGATAATTAATCTCTCGGTCCAAAAATTCGATTCGCGTGCCGCAACATTGGGCACGTAGGACAAACTCCCTGTTATGCAGTTCAAATATATAGCATAATAAAACCAAGTCATCGGCGAAGCTACATCCGGAACCCAACATTACACTAAGTCTAAGACTCTAGTCTAACAACTCAACGGCTAAACACATGCCGGAGTAAAAACATAATACTTTAACTAGCAATGTAACATGCTAAACATAATCACCAATTAACCAAGCGCGACTAAAACCAGTCGGCTATCAACAACATAAGTACTAACAATTATAAGTACTAACAACCAGAAACATATGGAAGTATAACCATAAATGTACATCAAGCACGACTTCTACTTGTCGGCTACCAAAAGAATAAGCTAACAACATGATTACAGTATTACTAATCACATTCAGGTTTGCTACCCAATCATGAAGTCTACATAACTTCATTTTTCCCAACGACCTCACCAAAAGCAAAATAAATCATCTAAGTAGCAACCTTGCCAAAAGAATTCTTTATCAACGCAACCTTCCTGATTTACTTGGATCCGCATGCTCGGCTCGGATCTAGGGAAAACAACCAACAAATAAAAGTAAGTCACAAAGACTTAGTAAGTTACTAACCGTAACTTCCTATCATGGCATAATGCTCAATCATAAATTATATCATGCTATCGTCATGAAATAACCTTATATAAAGTCATGCTATGGCATCCATGCTCAACATTAAATAACCATGTTATCATTATAGTATAACATCTCACTAAAATCCATGTCAAGGCATTTATATGCTTAACGATCATAATTCTTGTTATTGGTATAACATAGCCTTCCAATGATTTACATGTCAAGGCATATAAACTTAACAACAATAATTCCTGCTTTTAACATAGTGCCATATCCGAATAATATTCATGATAAAGCATATTAGCTTAACAACAATAATTCATGTTATTGTTATAACATAGCCTTCCCATAATATTCATGTCAAGGCATACCAGGCTTAACAATAATGATTTATACCTTTGGCATAAACAACATTCCAATAATGTTCATGTGATAGCATATATGCTTAACAACATTAATCAATATGTTATCTATCAAGTATAACATGTAAGAAACCAAAACAAACATCATATCATATCCAATTCACTAAGCACGTTATTCACTTAAGCACTTGTGAAACAATTCATATATAAGGGATATGATACCATTACCCAAATTCCTCCGCGCGTGTCTCTCCTGCAAAAACACGTGCAAAAACCTTATGTGCCCTCGATATCCCTCTCGTAGATATCGACGTCCCCGAGACAGTCTCCGCTCGAGTTCCATAGTTATCAAAGTCATGTGTATTACTACAACTAAGATAAACTACTTCCCCACCGTGGCCATCGATGGAGGGGTGTGTGCAACCCGGCACGGCGATCCATCGCGATCACGAATCTCACAATTCGTGAAGACGATGTATCGTCCCACCAAAACTCAACAAACCGACTCACTGGACTCAAAACCCAAGCACAAGTAATATATACTCATATGCTCAAACAAGTAGGTAAACACTCTACCATCAAACTAGTCATGCATTTTCATCCACAACTAGCATAAATATCACAACCGAGAATCATATAAGCTCTCATAATCAAGTGTGCTTCACACACTTCAAAACTTCTTGGAGGCTCGACCTCCATGAATTCTACCCAAAATTCCGTAGGACTTAAGATTATAGTTCCTAGGATTCATACTAACCCAAAGGTTGACTCCGTTGAGTCCAATCTAAGTTTTCCGAAAATTCAAGGAATAGAAGCATAGGCTTCAACATCCCCATATGTTCATAACTATCGCCAAAACCATAATCCCAATGTTCAATAAACTCATATAAACCCAACTAAATAATTAACAATGCAACTTAGAACAAATTAGCCATCTTGTGCATAAATTCATTCAAGTCACCATACCAATCATAATTTCCAATTCATGATTAAATTATACAACATGGTTTAATATACTCTATTTAGCATATAAAACATATTAATCAAGCTCACATCAATAATTTGCAAGCTAAACAAAATTAGGGCAAAACACCCTCCAAGTATCTCAACCAAATCAACATCAATACTCATGGATAATCAACATAATCAAGTTCAATAGACTAGTTAGAACATGAATTTCACATATATCATGGTCTCACATAGGTCAATCAAGTTCTATCATCAATTTGAAAACCTAGGGTTCATGCATCTTCTACAAACCCTAACAATGGCTTCCATTGACCACACATAGCATATATGGTTGTTTCCCTAGGGTCAATGGAGCCCAAAATCAAAGGAAGAGAGGTAGAAACTTACCAAAATTCGGCCCTCACAAACTGCCAATTCGAAACTCCAAGAGATGATGTCTATCTTCTCACCTCTCTCTTCAATCTCGCGGGTATGGAATGGGGGAAGAAGCTCCTAGCAATGGCCTCCAAGATCAGCCCTTCAAGAGCCCTAGAATAGTCTCTCCCAAGCTCTCTCTCAAGCTCCCTGTTGAATGCTCGCAGAAATCGCAAAGGGCTGAAGTCGTTCTGTTTGGCCGACTAGAAGAAGAATGCGTATGTTTTGATTTTAAGTGGGGGATTAGTTCTCTTAATCAACTCACTAATCAACCCCTAAATCCCCTAATAGATGTTTAGGACAAGTTTAGGCTAATAAGATAGGTTTAGGGTTGGTTTAAATTGGGTTTAGGTGGGTACAAGTCGGGCAATGCAGGAAAGAATTGCAAAATCCCGAATCTGACTTCAGAGGCCCTTGCGGTCGCTTGCTCCTCCCTTGATGCGAGCGCATCAAGCCAGCACACACTAATCCCACCTTTGTTCGTTCCTTGCTCGGTCCCGGACTCTCCTGCATGCATTCTCGAGTCCTTCCAAGCCAAAAATGGTCTACAAACCAACCTTAATAACCTCCAAACAATAACCAAAACAATCAAGCCTCTAACCTCAATCAAACATGGCCAAGAACTCAGGCAGAACTCTCCCGAACGACAACCGAAAAAGTCAAACGAAGAAGGGTTAACGCTAGAATCAAACTAGCAATCAAACCGACGATGCAACAAGCATCCAACAAACATCCAAGGCATGTAAATAATGTTATAAATGCCCTCTAACAATTATCCATGTGATAACCACATAAATCACAAATCCGAGATTCAAAGCATCTCGCGAAAGAAAATGCATACGTGCATCTCAAACGACGTCAACGATCATGCTATTGACTCTAAACATATACGGGAGCTAAATGAACATATTTATGATGGTTATAAATGTATGAATCCATGCATAACACAAGCAAGCAACATTTTAGGGTTTTACATTCTCCCCTACTTTAAGGAATTTAGCCCCTAAATTGGTCAACAAACAAATGAGGATACTTCTCTCGCATCTCCAACTCGGTTTCCCAAGTTGCTTCCTCGATCTCATGATTCTTGCAAAGAAATTTCACCAATGGAATTCTCTTGCCCCTCAAAACTTGCTCTTTAGTGTCAAGTATCTTCACCGGCTGCTCAACATAAGACAAGTCCGGCTGAAAAGTAATCTCCTCATACTCAAGAATATGGGAATCATCCTTAAGATATTTCCGTAGCATAGACACATGAAACACATTATGAATCTCCGACAAAGACGGCGGTAAAGCCACCCTATAAGTCAAATCTCTTGGTACCCCTTCTAGGCGATACCTTAAGAAATACAAAGTCTCCAACCTGAAATTCCAAATCTCTCCTTCTATTATCCGCATAACTTTTCTGTCGACTGAGCGGTGAGCAATCTATCTCGAATTATTTTCACACTATCAACAGACTGCTGAACAATTTCTGAACCCCATAATTTCTTGCAAAGCCTGCCAAAACCTCGATGTAAACCTCAGATCCCGGTCTGAAACAATACTAACTGGAATCCCGTGCAATCTAACAATCTCCTGCACATACAATGCCGCTAACTGACTCAAGGGATAAGTCATAGCAATCGGAATGAAATGAGCCGACTTCGTGAGCCGATCAACAACAACCCAAACGACATCAAAACCTCTACGAGTACGCGGAAACCCCGATACAAAATCCATCGTAACATGTTCCCATTTCCACTCCGGGATATCCAATGGCTGCAACAACCCCGCGGGTCTTTGGTGTTCCGCCTTCACCTGCTGACAGGTGAGACACCTCGACACAAAATCCGCTATCTGTCGCTTCATGCCATTCCACCAAAATTGTTTCTTCAAATCCTTATATATTTTCGTACTCCCCGGATGGATAATATACTTTACCTTGTGGGCTTCACCCAACACAAGTTGCTTCACCTCATCAATTGAGGGAACACAAACTCTACTCAAACCATAAACCTAGACTCAGTCTCCGAGTCTACTATCTTAAAAACTAACCAAGTAGGCAAAAATCAAACTGCCAAAAATCCCACATACACAAGTTTGAAAATTTTCAATAACCATAATACCAAGCACTTTAGGTTGAAAATATCTTGACTCATACTTGAGTCGCATAGCACTCACAAATTCCATGACTAATTAATTAAGCATGTGAATTCCAAATATAACATCAGAGCTTATCCAAGGACTTTATAAACATAAGTCTCCCGAAACTATTTGCTTCGGAGCTACAACATGAAATATAAATACAAGAATTCTAAATCATGAGAGGTAAAGATGGCCGATAGAGCAATTCACAACTTAAGGAAGAGTGTTCCTCAACACACTTCTAAAACAAGTAAGTTAGCATTCAGGATCATGCAAGTCATACTCGCAACTTCCAAATCATAGACAATGCACATAAGAGCACATATTAGCATCATGTGAAAATTTATTCCATTTATTTTCCTTTTCTTTTGGTAAGAGGTTTAGTCAATTTCTAACCTGCTTACTACCAATCCTAGTCCACCAACGAACCTCTTTTGATCACCAATTTAGGGTACCGGCTAAATTGGATTTCAAAAGCTTTCGTTGCAAGGATGCGAAGGGCTATGAGAAAAATCTTAAGCATCCTTTACTACAGTCTCACATAATCATGCAACAGTGTAATCATGGCATATTCGTAAGGCATGAGGATCAAGATTTTATCTTGCTATACTCTAAACAAATTACATTGCTTACTAATGCATATAAGCATGTTCATACTCAAATACAACTATTTTCGTTAGACATATTTATTACTCTTGTAAACCATGTCTTCTCTTTTAACAAAATGCATCTACCATGCATGCTCATATATAAAGATCATATATTAATTCTCCTTTCAAAATAATACACGCACCGGTACAAGTTATGTCTATACTTCATAATCACAAATATATTTTACTCATAATTTTAATCATCAACGAAATGATAAAATTCCTATCATTAACAGTGTCGCATGTACACATGTATATCATGCAAATACGATATAAAATAACCAAGTATCATCATACATCTTCTCATATACTCCATGTAATTCCCACGATTCATGTAATGCATAAAACTCGTGTAACTCATAACCATGCATATCGGTTAATCAAACAGCTAATATAGCACATGAGATTTCGAAACTATTCATACATGTTTATATCACAAAACCGAGAAGACGTACACATAAAAATTCCCTCGTGATAATTTTCCAGACAATGGAAACTCTAACAAATAACAAGGTTCGTATATTCACTATACTCGCCTAACAAAACTTCCGTAGTAACTCCAGAGTAAAGAGGTAACATTCACTCTAGTACTCACAACCGTCAAAACTCTATAAAGTCTTTCATTACCTTAGTCCAAAATCTCGTATTCGTTAAAACACACACGAAATACTCTCGCGCGGCAACGACACCCTATTAGTCGCGATTTAACGGTATACTCGCTCGTAATAACCGTAATCCATCTCAGAACCACTAAGTATCAATCGTGCGATTCAAGCGCATCCTACTCGCATAAAAATCACACAACAAAGTATAATTATTTTACTGTACACATATCTCCATAGAGCATACAAATTTAACGCACCACTAGTATTTACCACTAGTAGCATTATCACATATTCAATATTCACATATGTATAACATCGCCATCCATATAGGCTTACATAACCGTATTACTTTACTGCAATCGACTGTCTATCGACAAATCAAAATTTCAACCAAAACCGTAAACCAATCCCATACCGGGACATCCTCCTCAATAATATCCATAAATCGAGGAAAGCAAAAATAATTAAATCTCAACACACAATGCAATGTATGTATTAATGCATATGAGCTACCGATACAACGTGCACTCATAATAGCGATAATAGCAACCATAATATCCGTATAATGAATTACCTCCTATCCAAGGTAGGTCTCAAAACTCCGCAATGGCCAACCGCCACGTACGCATACAACCTCAAACTCTAGCTCGTCTATAACCATTTCCCTAAGGGTCACTAGACTGCTTATTAGTGCTCTTAGAGTCATTAATCCTCAATTTAAGGCAATCCATTCTACGTGATCACCACCATAAACTAAACACTTGTCTATATTGCTCCAACACCTACACTTGGTGTCCCATTTCTCAAACGAAATTTATACAACAATTTATCACCTCTTCATCTATGACTTTAGGTAAAAGCATCACTCCGCTTACTAGTCCACGGATTTGCCTACACAGTTTCAGGAGGTACCAACTGTCCTCTAACCACATCATCAACCTTAATATTCCCACGAGGTCCTCTCTCGGTGCTCGTTTAATATTTAACTTTTTCTCATGAGTATAGTCCACAGCCTCTCGAAAATTCGTAAGCTGTTATGGAATAAATTGCCTGTAATATTTTATCCTTAATCCTTAACTCTTTCACAATTCATGGAGTCTTCCTAGTCTCATTCGGTACTAAGTACTCTTACTCTAATGAGCTAATTCTGTGATCTTCACTTAAATATTAAATCACAATATCATAATATTTGCCACCAATTCTCCGGTGGATTCTCAATCATGGATATTACTAGTACCACCTTATACTTATCAACATTGGCACTTCTACTAGTGCTAACACTCATTCTAGTTCAAACATCTTAACATACTATAACTCTCGACGTTAAGATATAACAAATCACACAAACCAACCCCCAAGCCAAGGAACCTATCCCGGCTGAAAGCTAAATTTATAATCATAGCTCGATATAACCGTGACGACCCGGATCCCAAGACGAAATCCCAAGGTCCGCCAGGGAACAAATAACAACAAACAAGTAGCAAATAATGGGTAGGGCCATAACGGCGATACAGGACAACTCAAAACACATGCGGAAGCTAAATGAAATAAAACAAGGGCGCCCGAGCTAACAAGCTCAAACTAAAACAACCAAAGAGATAATTAATCTCTCGGTCCAAAAATTTGATTCGCGTGCCGCAACATTGGGCACGTAGGACAAACTCCCTGTTATGCAGTTCAAATATATAGCATAATAAAACCAAGTCATCGGCGAAGCTACATCCGGAACCCAACATTACACTAAGTCTAAGACTCTAGTCTAACAACTCAACGGCTAAACACATGCCGGAGTAAAAACATAATACTTTAACTAGTAATGTAACATGCTAAACATAATCACCAATTAACCAAGCGCGACTAAAACTAGTCGGCTATCAACAACATAAGTACTAACAATTATAAGTACTAACAACCAGAAACATATGGAAGTATAACCATAAATGTACATCAAGCACGACTTCTACTTGTCGGCTACCAAAAGAATAAGCTAACAACATGATTACAATATTACTAATCACATTCAGGTTTGCTACCCAATCATGAAGTTTACATAACTTCATCTTCCCAACGACCTCACCAAAAGCAAAATAAACATCTAAGTAGCAACCTTGCCAAAAGAATTCTTTGTCAACGCAACCTTCGATTTACTTGGATCCGCACGCTTGGCCTCGGATCTAGGGAAAACAACCAACAAATAAAAGTAAGTCACAAAGACTTAGTAAGTTACTAACCATAACTTCCTATCATGGCATAATGCTCAATCATAAATTACATCATGCTATCGTCATGAAATAACCTTATATAAAGTCATGCTATGGCATCCATGCTCAACATTAAATAACCATGTTATCATTATAGTATAACATCTCACTAAAATCCATGTCAAGGCATTTATATGCTTAACGATCATAATTCTTGTTATTGGTATAACATAGCCTTCCAATGATTTACATGTCAAGGCATATAAACTTAACAACAATAATTCCTGCTTTTAACATAGTGCCATATCCGAATAATATTCATGATAAAGCATATTAGCTTAACAACAATAATTCATGTTATTGTTATAACATAGCCTTCCCATAATATTCATGTCAAGGCATACCAGGCTTAACAATAATGATTTATACCTTTGGCATAAACAACATTCCAATAATGTTCATGTGATAGCATATATGCTTAACAAC
This sequence comes from Codonopsis lanceolata, assembly GCA_013146195.2. NCBI lineage: Eukaryota > Viridiplantae > Streptophyta > Magnoliopsida > Asterales > Campanulaceae > Codonopsis > Codonopsis lanceolata. The sequence goes on from CM028377.1 coordinate 97,041,042, forward strand.
ATTAATCAATATGTTATCTATCAAGTATAACATGTAAGAAACCAAAACAAACATCATATCATATCCAATTCACCAAGCACGTTATTCACTTAAGCACTTGTGAAACAATTCATATATAAGGGATATGATACCATTACCCAAATTCCTCCGCGCGTGTCGCCCCGCAAAAACACGTGCAAAAACCTTATGTGCCCTCGATATCCTCTCAGATATCGACGTCCCCGAGACGCCTCCGCCGAGTTCCATAGTTATCAAAGTCATGTGTATTACTACAACTAAGATAAACTACTTCCCCACCGTGGCCATCGATGGAGGGGTGTGTGCAAACCCAAGACGGCGATTCATCGCGATCACGAATCTCACAATTCGTGAAGACGATGTATCGTCCCACCAAAACTCAACAAACCGACTCCAGCTGGACTCAAAACCCAAGCACAAGTAATATATACTCATATGCTCAAACAAGTAGGTAAACACTCTACCCTCAAACTAGTCATGCTTTTCATCCACAACTAGCATAAATATCATAACCGAGAGTCATATAAGCTCTCATAATCAAGTGTGCTTCACACACTTCAAAACTTCTTGGAGGCTCGACCTCCATGAATTCTACCCGAAATTCCGTAGGACTTAAGATTATAGTTCCTAGGATTCATACTAACCCAAAGGTTGACTCCGTTGAGTCCAATCTATGTTTTCCGAAAATTCAAGGAATAGAAGCATAGGCTTCAACATCCCCATATGTTCATAACTATCGCCAAAACCATAATCCCAATGTTCAATAAACTCATATAAACCCAACTAAATAATTAACAATGCAACTTAGAACAAATTAGCCATCTTGTGCATAAATTCATTCAAGTCACCATACCAATCATAATTTCCAATTCATGATTAAATTATACAACATGGTTTAATATACTCTATTTAGCATATAAAACATATTAATCAAGCTCACATCAATAATTTGCAAGCTAAACAAAATTAGGGCAAAACACCCTCCAAGTATCTCAACCAAATCAACATCAATACTCATGGATAATCAACATAATCAAGTTCAATAGACTAGTTAGAACATGAATTTCACATATATCATGGTCTCACATAGGTCAATCAAGTTCTATCATCAATTTGAAAACCTAGGGTTCATGCATCTTCTACAAACCCTAACAATGGCTTCCATTGACCACACATAGCATATATGGTTGTTTCCTAGGGTCAATGGAGCCCAAAATCAAAGGAAGAGAGGTAGAAACTTACCAAAATTCGGCCCTCACAAACTGCCAATTCGAAACTCCAAGAGATGATGTCTATCTTCTCACCTCTCTCTTCAATCTCGCGAGTATGGAATGGGGGAAGAAGCTCCTAGCAATGGCCTCCAAGATCAGCCCTTCAAGAGCCCTAGAATAGTCTCTCCCAAGCTCTCTCTCAAGCTCCCTGTTGAATGCTCGCAGAAATCGCAAAGGGCTGAAGTCGTTCTGTTTGGCCGACTAGAAGAAGAATGCGTATGTTTTGATTTTAAGTGGGGGATTAGTTCTCTTAATCAACTCACTAATCAACCCCTAAATCCCCTAATAGATGTTTAGGACAAGTTTAGGCTAATAAGATAGGTTTAGGGTTGGTTTAAATTGGGTTTAGGTGGGTACAAGTCGGGCAATGCAGGGAAAGAATTGCAAAATCCGAATCGACTTGAGGCCCTTGCGGTCGCTTGCTCCTCCCTTGATGCGGCGCATCAAGCCGGACACTAATCCCACCTTTGTTCGTTCCTTGCTCGGTCCCGGACTCTCCCGCATGCATTCTCGAGTCCTTCCAAGCCAAAAATGGTCTACAAACCAACCTTAATAATCTCCAAACAATAACCAAAACAATCAAGCCTCTAACCTCAATCAAACATGGCCAAGAACTCAGGCAGAACTCTCCCGAACGACAACCAAAAAAGTCAAACGAAGAAGGGTTAACGCTAGAATCAAACTAGCAATCAAACCGACGATGCAACAAGCATCCAACAAACATCCAAGGCATGTAAATAATGCTATAAATGCCCTCTAACAATTATCCATGTGACAACCACATAAATCACAAACCCGAGATTCAAAGCATCTCGCGAAAGAAAATGCATACGTGCATCTCAAACGACGTCAACGATCATGCGATTGACTCTAAACATATACGGGAGCTAAATGAACATATTTATGATGGTTATAAATGTATGAATCCATGCATAACACAAGCAAGCAACATTTTAGGGTTTTACATGATTGGTGAGGTTACTTGGAAGGGTATATGCCCAAATGATGATTTGACTTGGATGAACATGATTAAAACCTTGATTAGTATAATATACATGTGTAGTATAGTATATTAATCCATTTTATGTGATTATTTCATGTTTTGTGGGCATGATTGGTGAAGTGACCAAAATGAGTTTATGCAAAAAAATTGTGAATTTGCTCTATGTTGCATTGGTAAGTGTTTTGTTGGGTTTATGTGGGTTTAATGAAATTGGGAATATGGTTATTGATGATAGTTATGAACATAGGGGGGTATTGTAGACATGCTTCTATGCACTAATTTTTGGAAAGTGTAGATCGGAGTCAATGGAGTCAACCTTTGGGTTAGTATGAATTCTAGGAACTATAATCTTAAGTCCTACGGAATTTGGGGTAGAATTGATGGAGGTCAAGCCTCCAAGAATTTTTGAAGTGTATGAAGGACACTTGATTATGAGAGCTTATATGATTCTCTAATGTGAATTTATGCTAGTTGTGAATGAAATACATGACTAGTTTGATGGTAGAGTATGTGCCTACTTGTTTTGAGCATATGAGTATACATTACTTGTGCTTGGGTTTTGAGTCCAGCTGGAGTCGGTTTGTTGAGTCTTTGGCGGGACAATGCATCGTCTTCACGAATTGAGGGATTCGTGATCACGATGGATCGCCGTGCCAGGATGCACACACCCCTCCATCGATGGCCACGATGGGGAAGTAATTCATCTTAGTTGTAGTAATATACATGACTTTGATAACTATGGAACTCGAGCGGGGATTGTCTCGGGGACGTCGATATCCACGAAAGGGATATCGAGGACACATAAAGGTTTGCACGTGTTTTTGCAGGAGCGACACGGCGGAAAGAAATGGTAACGACATCATATCCCTTTTATATGAATTGTCTCACAAGTACTTATGTGAATAACGTGCCTTGTGAATATTGATCTATGTTTTATTTGATCTATTTCCTTGCAAGTGGACAAGACTATTATAGAATAGACTCGGAAGCAAGGGTCGAACCCACAAAGACAAGTGATCACGAATAGTGCGATTATAGATAGCAAATTATTAACCTAAGGGGGTTTTTATTGTTTAATTCTACTCTAAATTACTAGTTACAGATGTTTAACTAATTAGACAGTAATAACAGATATGAAGATCTTATGGCAAGTGGAAATCTAGGATTCTGGGTTTCACTTATATCTCCTTTATGTTCAATTCATAATAATGTCATTCAATGTCTTGGGTTCGTTCACTAAAAATAGATATAGTCTGTTGAACAATTGGTTCAGCCTCCATCCCCGCAAAATTCACCCATTCTATATCCTAAGCACGGGAACTATCAATCTAGCTGTCACCTAGATTTATGATCTATCTGTCACCTAGATCATGTAAGAACCTGGTCCTAACTTATCACTCTCGTGCATCGATAGGTCCAATTTATTGTGTTGGTGAGCCAGTATACGACATATGCACTTGGTCATGCAGTTATCCGCACCTCTAAGCCTTTATTATTTGCGATTACATTCATTTGTTCAAAGCAAAATAATATAGGGATTGATAAACAACACAATCAACAAGCATTGAATAGACATATATATATGAATCAAAACATAAATTCGATACAAGTTACCTCCCACCTCCTAGATTATGGATGATTTAGTTCATCATAGACGATGAACAGCACATGAAGATGATGGGAGACATGTTTTGATCTTCAATACTTGAAATTACAAAACCTAACTATGTTATACAATCTAAAACTACCTAAAATCTATGTAAAGAGAGCTTCCAGCCGTCCTCCTTATGCTAAGGCTCGGCATCTGACTTCTATATATACTCGGGAGTTGTGATTGGATCGAATGAGTGTGAAAATCCGAAAATCAAGCATTTCGCCTACCTTGCGGTCGCAAGAGTGCCGGATACCTTGCGTCCGCAAGGTCTCCGTGTGGGTGGCTTTTGATTTCTTTGATTGCGGCTTCGAGGACGACGCCTACCTTGCGGTCGCAAGGTCTGAGGCACCTTGCATCCGCAAGGTGTCCAGTTTGTGCAGTCTTTATTTTTCTTCAATTTTTCTTTTCCTTGTAATTTGCACTTAAAACCCTGGAGTTTCGCGTATTTTCACAATAATCCTGAAACTTACAAAACTCACCGAAAACATATATTAGTACTCAAAAGACTCGTGAAATAGCATAATTTAAGTCATAGAAGTATATAAAATCGACGTATAAAATACATCGATCAAATATGATATGATATGATGGTTGAAATGGTTTCTTATACTGTTATACCTTATGGATAACATGACTTTTAAGGTTGTTAAGCTTATATGCCTTGACATGAACATTAATTGGAATGCTATGTTATGCCAATAACATGAATTATTAGTGTTAAGCATAAAATGCCTTGACATGGATTTCAATGAAATGTCATACTATAATGATAACATGATTTATTATTGTTGAGCATGAATATCTTGACATGATTTTAATACCATGTCATATTATATTGGCATCATGATATCTTAATATTGAGCATGATGCCATGATAGGAAGTTATGTTTAGTAACTTACTAAGTCTTTATGACTTACTCCTATCTGTTGGTTGTTTTCCCTAGATCCGAGTCGTGCGAGCGGATCGAAGTGATTCTCGAGATTGCATTGGTGAAGTTTTTGGCAAGGTTGCTACCTTTTAGTTAGTTTATTTTCTTTGGTAAGGACGTTGGGAAAAATGAAGTTATGTAAACTTCATGATGGGTAGCAAACCTATTTGTGATTGTAATATTTATACTTATGTTGTTTAACTCTTATTCTTTTGGTAGCCGACTTGTAGTAGTCGTGCTTGGTGTATGTTGATGGTTACATTTCAGTATGCTATCTTGATGTTTGTACTTAAGATTATTAGTAGTTGTTCCTTTGGTAACCGACTTGTATTAGTCGCGCTTGGCGAATGTTAGTGATTATATTTTAGTATGCTATCATGATGGTTAAATTATCATGTTTGTTCTCCGGCATGTTTTTAGTCGTTGAGTATGTTAGATTAGAGTCTTAGACTTAGTGTAATGTTGGGTTCCGGCTGTAACGTTGCCGATGACTTGGTTTATTTGTGCTATATATTTGTATTGCATGACAAGGAGTTTTGCTCTACGTGCCCAATGTTGCGGCACGTGCGTCGAATTTTTGGACTGAGAGATTAATTATCTCTTTGGTTGTATTTAGTTTGAGCTTGTTAGCTTGGGCTCCACTGTGTTAATACATTTCGCTTCCGCATGTGTTTTAAGTTGTTGGCGTATTGCCGTTATGGCCTTGCCCATTATCTGTTATTTGCTTGTTGTTACTTGTTTCCCGACGGCACGACCTTGGGATTTCGTCTTGGGATCCGGGTCAGGTCGTCACAAATTGAATATGGGTGGGAGACTAACATCACTAGAAAGAAAACCACGATCTTTGGTGACATGGTCCCGTTAAACATGCTCCGAAAAATGAATTATATGTCTGGTCTTGGTCATGGGAGAAATCAACAGAGGCTGATCAATGTACTCCTCCATTTGGTTTAGGATACAAACCTACGCTAGCCGAGTTAGCTGTGGTCATGAAACAAAAACGTGAAAAAGAATAAGGCAGAACGTGAAAAGCAACCTTACAAGGATCCTCCTCTACAACCATATAGAAAAACTCTAAATGGGTATTTTGTATGGAAAGGAGAAACAGATGCCTATCTCATGTTCTCAGAACCCTGGATAGACCGAAATGGTAAAAGACGCCCTGGTTGGGAAATATTCGAAGATGTCAGTCTCGCCACTAAAATGGAAAAGATCATCCTAGAGCCCCGTAGCACCGCATATAAAACTGTCACGATCGAAAAAACCTGGACCATAGATCAAGATGACTATGCCTTGGCCTTATTTGGTGATGACTTTATGGGGGATAGTTTCTTGGGTATGATTGACGGGGGAACTAAATAGGAAGAGCTCCAGATAGATACAATGGCTAGACTGCTCCTGACAATAGCAGATTTGGTGGACCATTTCGGATATACCTTTCCCCCTGTTTCCTTTTTTCCCACGAATTGGTCACCTACCGGACTGCTCTCTGAAATTGAGGACCTCAAACCCCAGGATCTCAATAATGTAATCAACCCTGTAACCCATGAAATTAATAATGAAAGTCTCGATGTCTTCGCGTATTCCTTGGTTGCACCTACGTTAAAATACGAATTAACTAACATAAATAATGAGTTATTTAACAAAATGGATAAAAAAGATAAATAATCCCTAATCGAGCTCGAAAATTCATTCAAGCAACGAGAAAAGCACCGATCAACAGCATCAGAAGAAGACTTGTCTGTTATCAATCTGGGGCTGAAAAGTGAGATTAGAGAGGTCCGAATCGACAGTTCACTACAAGGGTCAGAAAGAGCAGCATTGGTTAGTCTACTCAAAGAGTTTTTAGATGTCTTTGCATGGTCTTACGAAGACATGCCTGGGTTGGATCCAGCAATTGTAGAGCACCAAATTCCTACATACTCAGATGCTAGGCTAGTTAAGTAGAAATTCCGCAGAATTAAGCCAGAATGGTCACTGAAAGTGAAAGAAGAGATCATGAAGCATCTACACGTCAAGTTTATCTGGGTAGTTGAGTACCCAATTTGGCTGTCAAACATAGTGACTGTGCCGAAACCTAATGGAAAGGTTCGGATCTGCGTAGACTACCGTGACCTCAACAAGGCATCGCCCAAAGACGACTTCCCTCTACTCAACATTAATATTTTGGTAGATGTTGTGGCTTCTCACAAACTAAGATCCTTTGTAGACGGCATGCTAGGCTATAACCAAATCAAAATGACAGTAGAGGACCAGGAAAAAACTTCATTCATCAACCCTTGGGGAACATATTGCTACACTGTCATCACTACAAGAAAATATAGCAATTGAAATGGAAAATTCTGTTGTAAAAATTGAAAACCCATTACACTTAGACGATTGAAATAGAAAAAAGTTTGTTGCAAATTTGGTTTGGAAAACGCTTGTTGCAAATTTTGTGCAACCATATTTATTCTGTTGCATGATATTGCAACGAAAATCGAGCATTGCAATTTCAAAATTTTCGATTGCAAAGGTGCTTCCCAAGGGCATTTCACGTCCGTTGCAACTAGCAACTAATGTTTTCTGTTGCATTCTTGCAACAGACTTTTTCGTTGCATCCTTGCAACAAACTTTCATGTTACATTCTTGCAACTGACTTTTCCGTTTCATTGTTGCAACAAACTTTTTCGTTGCATTCTTCCAACTAACTTTTCTGTTACATTATTGCAACAAAGACTGTTACGTTACAATGTTTATGTATTTCTATTGCTAGTTTGTAAATAAAATTTAAAAAAAAATATTATTGCAATAGAAGATACTATTGCAAATTTATATTGTGATTTTTTTAACAAATAATGACTATATAATTTTTTTAAGCATTGTACCTGATTGAATATGTCACATTTTACAACAAAAATTAAATCTGAAATCAAAAATTAAAGTAAACTAACTTCAAACATTTCATTCAAAAGTCATGGTGTAGACACTCCAATTTCGTACCTATGGTATGTAACTCCGGCATGTGATATCAAGACCCGTTAAAACTTAACAAATGTCAAGTTACAGGATTTAAAAATGCAAAAGGCAAAGCAGGATGCGCAAAACAGTAAAATGCAAGGGCTAAAAGTGCAAAAAATACTAAGGTGTTATGGCAGCGCCCAGAGACCTACAGTACTGCTACAGTGGCTCCCCAGTTAACGCATTGTGCAGCTTTTGATGCGCGATGTACAAGGAAATGAAGCGTCAAGAGTAAAATTGTAATCCCCCGATGAGTCCCTTCTTCAGCCTATAAATAGAAGGCTTGGGGTTCGCTTTCAGTACACCGATCAGTGATCACAAACTCTCCGCGTCGTTGTTACGCTGAGAGAAAATAGTGAGCGAAGTGAGATAGGGAGCGATCCTCCTATAAAGCCTCGAAACCCTGCCAAAACTCCGCCAAAAGCAAATCCAACCGGTCAAAGGGATCCCTAGCCCTCTAGCTAGGTATCCACCCTATTTTCCCGGTCCAAAAGCCTCGGAAAGAGCAGTTGCTCTGCCCGAGTAAAAAAGTCAAAAACCATTAAAAACAAGTCGTTACTCCGCCCAAATCGCAGCAGCAGCAGCATAAAAAAGGCTCATTCTCTCGAGAAGGACAGAGCGAGCACACCACGTTCTAAAAGGTAAAGCCTTTAAGGGCATTTATTTATAGAAAGTTATTTTCAAATCCGGCCTAATGTAAAAATATAAGCCGTTGTGCTACCCGGATTTAGTTAGGAAATACTATTTAAAAGAGCCGTTATTATGACCAAATATTTTTAAATGTATTTGTAATTACTGTAAGGAGATGGCTGCAAATCCGTAAATAATGTAGCCCTGGATGTATTTGCTTTTATTTTCTGTCTTTTAATGCATTATTTATTTTCTAGATAAATATAACAAAAAACATACTTTAGCCAAAAACCGCTTTTGAGACCGAAAGGGCGAGTTGGGTGCCTAGCACCTTCCCAACTCGTAACTTAGCCTCCGAACCCGTTTTTTGCAATCTCTGGTTTTCTTTTTTGGTTTTTCTTTATTTCTTCCTTAAAATAAAGATGACGACTCTATAAAACATTTTGGATCCAATGGGGCCTCGCAACACTCCTTTCTTGCACTTTTCTGTTTTCCCCTAAAAAAAGGAGAATGAGAATGAAAAGGTGATGTATTCTTATATCCTGGTATCCCCTAAAAAGGGAATAACTTGATATAGAAAACCCAAAGCACTCATATTGATCCGAAATAGGCCATAAGGCAATTTTCATAAAATCCATAGTGGGGCCTTGCAACACTCCTTTCTTGCACTTTTCTGTTTTCCCCTAAAAAAGGGAGAATGAGAATGAAAGGGTGATGCATTCCTACATTCTGGTATCCCCTAAAAAAGGGATAACTTGATGTAGAAAACCCAAAAAGCTCTCATATTGGACAAAAAATTCACTGAAGTTACCGAGGCGTATTCAACGCGCTTTTTAAGACAACACCCTTTCCGCATTTTTAATTTCGTCCTCCCCTAAACAAGGGAGTGTGGAATGGAAAGTGTGGTGTCCCGCTTCCGCACGTATGCGCACCCCTATCCAAGGGCGCGCGGGTGCATCCCGAGAACCCTTAGTGGCGACTCTGCTGGGGAGATCGTTTTTATTTTAAATAAAAATGGAGGGCTAGACTCATAATTTTTTTTTGTTTTTCTTTGTTTTTTGCTAAAGTATGCTTGTTATATTAATTTATGCATTTGAATATTGCGTTCCTATACATCCGTGTCTATATTTGTGGATATGATCCTCCATTTTGCAGCAATTTCGTTCTAGTAACTGTTACATGTATGTTTAAAAATATAGTCTTTTCAAAAAAAATCAAAAAAACAAATTTCAAAAAATATATATAAATTTTTTTTATAAAAAAAATATATATGAAATAAATTTCCGGGCGGCACAATGAAAGGGCCGGGACTTTATTTTTAATATTGCCTCGTTTTCGGCTCTATATATTATTTTGTTATGTTTATTATTTTTATTCCGCTAAATATGTATATATTTGCGTTCATTCTGCCATTTTATTTTGCGGATTATGACCAATTTGTAATTAATAGGAATAGATAGATTCTCCGCTTTTCTTTCTATTTCTTAATGTGATTGCTTGCTTGCTCGCGTTCAAACTAAAAATGCCGAGAAAATCCATAAATAACAACAAGACATGCCATATCTGTTTTTATTTTCTTTTTTCTATATCTGAAAAAAGAGATTTTACTCCTTTTTAAATGCCGCACACACGCCCACTCATGTAAATATATTCTGAATTGCTACCATACACCATGACCAGCCTACCCCCTGCATAAGTCATCGTTAGAATGCATATAGACTTTCAGGACACTTCAAAGACCGACCGGGTTTTGCCTCTTTGAATCGTGAATCAGGCCTTGTAAAAAAAAGAAATGATGATAAAAAAAAGAATAGCAAAAAAATAAAAAGTATAGGTCTTTCACCTGAGATCAGTCCGATTTTGGGGAGTCAAAAGGCAGGTGAAATACATTGGTCCTATACACTGGAGAAAGAATCCACTGTTTTAGGAAAAGTCCTGAGACTGTCAAAATAAAGCAGGTGCTAATCCGGTCAATTGTAGGGGAAAAAAAACATATACTAATAAAGACACGCTATACTCCAAGCCCAGAAAGCCTTCAGCCAGCCTTCTGATACCTCCAAACCCATTTTCCTCAAAAACCTGGCCCGAATTTGGAAAGGCAGAGATAGTTCTGGCCGGTTGATACGGGATGTGGGTACAGAAAGCCGATTGAAAAATATTAGGGGCATATCAGATAAGGGCGGTCCGGCTCGGTTCGGGAGGAGTACAGATCCGAGCGGTATGGCGAAAGTGGTGAGCGATTCGCTATGGGTGAAGTCTAGAGGCTCCGAGTGCGCTTTGACTCCGGCCAATGCGGCGATGGCTACACCAAAATTTGGGTGCACAGACTGACCGTATAATGAACTAGATGGATAATATGGTGCAAATTTTAAAATCCAGTGGTGAGGTAATCTTTTCCCCTACAGTTCCCCAAGAAGCATCAACCTCCCATGTTCCTCCAAACCCAATTTCCCAACCAAACACCAACCCCCCAAATACTGCCACTACCCCAAATCCAAATCCTCCACCAAGTCCCTGCTACCCAAACATCAACCCTTACCCATCATATCCTCCATATCTTTTTCCAAACACCAATATACCCCAGAGCCCAAATGACCTCCCTTTTCCCATAACGAACCCACTCCAAAATAACCCACATATGGACCCACAAAGCTATAACCCGCCAGGCCAAGTTACCACCTATTTACATTTTAATGATCTTGGCCGCCAAACTGAAACCGCCAATAATCCACCAACCCAAAATCCTTATCCTGCCCAAAATCCTTATCCACCCCAAAATCCTTATCCAGCCCAGAATCCTTATCCAGCCCAAAATCCTTATCCTGCCCAAAATCCTTACCAAATATCACAGCCAGAAATTAACCCAACCTTCCCTAATCCTACCGGCATATACCAAAAACTAACTCCCACACCCACCAAAATGGAGGCTGACATGGAAAACATGAAAAACATGATGCTCAAACTTCTAAACAAAGGGGAATTTTCTACACGGGCATTGACATTGCAACCTTTAGCAATACTACCTTCAAAATTCAAAATGTCTGACATAGAAAAATTTGATGGGACTGGATGCCCTATATCCCACTTAAAATCTTATTCCACTGCATGGAGTCAATGGGGGCTAGCTTTGAGGCTATGGCTTCCAATTTTCATCTCACCCTAATAGGGGCTGCCAAGCAATGGCTAATGTTGTTAGATAGTAGCACCATGAGTACTTGGGACCAAATAGCTGTAGGGTTCCTTGAAAGGTATAAAGACAACACCAGCCCTGAAAATAAAAGAGACATTGAGTCGTGCACCCAAAGAGAAAAAGAAACATGTGCTGAATTTGCAGTCAGGTGGAAAAGAAAATTGACCCAAACGTTCGACAAACCGAATCCGGCTGAGTCCTCCAGGTTGTTCATTAAAAACCTCCAACCCACATACCTGGAGCACATGCGGTATCTCCCATATAGCAATTTTAAAGAAATAGTTGAGATAGGCACCCGTATTGATGAAGATATACAGACGGGGCAATTAAAAAACAATATGCCCCCAGCTCTTTCCATTACTCTAAAGGAAAGGCAGCCGCACCAGCACCAGCACCAACCATCAATATGGTAGGAAATGCATCAGCCACTTTTCCTACTCAAAGCTATAGCATTGTTCCATGGTCTTACGGATCAGACAGGTCTGTCAACGCAGTCGGAGGAAATAATGGCCCAAACAAAAATTTTAGTAATCAGAACAGAGGGAACCGATATTATGATGAACTGCAAGCTCCTCAGTTTGTGATACAACAGGGGCTAATAGCACATGGAGTGCGAAAGCCATTAGAAGGCTATAAACCACCGAACCCCCTGCCCAGGACTTGGAATCATGCCTAGTATTGTGAATACCATCGTTGTAGTGGTCACTTCACCGATAAATGCTATATACTCAAAGATGCTATCCAGGACCTCATAGATGATAAGGTTATTGAAAAGCCTCCTCCCAGACCAAATATAGTCAATAACCCTCTACCTCAAATCAATATGATTGGGGTTGAAGAAAAAATTTGTGTACCCAAGTTCGAAATAAATAAACACCCATTACCATATATTCTTGTTCCTTTTTCTCCATCTTTATCCATAAAAGAGCCTAGCTGCAATATGCTCTCTTGGGACACTATCCTGGGTGGCCAAAATACTTGCAATATTGAAAAAGCCACTGGTCGGTGGGGATGTTAGCCACCTTACCCGATCTGGCCGAGCCTGCCAGCCAAACCTGGAAAGAGGTGACCACTCTGGAAAAGACCAAGAAACAGATACTGGGGCTAAAATGGTGGAAGATACTTTATTAGCTCAGATGAAGAAAACTCAAGCCAATATATCCATATAGGGCTTACTTTGTGCTTCTAAAACCCACCGTGATACGCTGGCTAAATCTTTAAGCCAAGCAGTCATTCCCATTGAAACCTCCCCCAATGAGCTCACTCAAAAGATCGGAAACATTCACTTTGGGAATGTGATAATGTTTACTGATCTAGATCTACCGAGGGAAGGAACCAACCATATTGATGCTCTCCATATCACTATGGGAATAATGGAAAAATGAGTTCCCCGAGTTCTGATAGACAATGGGTCCTCTCTGAATATATGTCCCACTAGCACGCTGACCAAACTGGGAACAAAAATATCAGAAGTAGCTCCTTCATCGCAGACAGTAAAGGTATACGACAACACTAGTCGATGTGTCCTAGGGGTGGTCACCCTAACGCTGACTATTGGGCCATTAACCATGCCGGTAGAATTCCAAGTCCTGGACATACCAGCCACTTTTAGCTTATTATTGGGACGCCCTTGGATCCATGGGGTAAAGGGCGTAGCCTCTTCATTGCACCAACGTGTCAAATTCATCCACGATGACCATATAGTAATTATTTTAGCTGATAAGATCATGGAAAATAGAGAAAGCGAGGATATCCCAATCCTCGAGATAGAGCATGAAGGCACGGGTATTTTTCTCAGTGGCTTCGAGGTTATCCCCCAAGCTGTGGTCAACGCCATTGAATATGGCCGAGAAACTGACATCATCGGAAAGAAAGCCATATCCCTAGGAAACATGGTCCCTTTAAACATGTTTCGAAAAATGAATTATATGCCTAGTCTGGGTCTTGGCAGAAATCAGCAAGGACTTGTTAATTTAGTCTAGGATGAACTGAAGGAATGTATCCCTCCTTTTGGTCTAGGATACACGCCTACTCCAGCTGAAATAGCCGCAGTCATGAAACAAAAGCGTGAGAAAAGAAAGGCAGAGAAAGAAAAACATCCTTATAAATATCCCCCTCTCCAACCATATAGAAAAACTTTAAACGGTTACTTTGTAAGGAAAGGGGGAACATAAGCCTATCTCATATTTCCTGAGCCCTGGTTAGACCAGAATGGAAAAAGATGCCCTGGTTGGGAAATCTTTGAAGATGTCAGTATTCTCACAGATAGAATGGAACAGGTTACCCTGGAGCCCTGTAGCACTACATATAAGACTGTCACTATTGAAAATACTTGGTCTATAGACCAAGATAATTATGCTCTGGCCCTATTAGATGACGACGGTCTAGGAGATAGCCTCCTGGGAATGATAGACGGAGGCACTGATTATGAAAAGCTCCATGCTGAGTTTGAGCTTATTGCTGATAAGCCTCTATAGAACTGGTATACTACGACCGACCCGCTTTTGACGCCTGCAGATCTGGTGGACCGCTTCAGATATATTATCCCTATTTCTTCCCCTAGCTTTACAGATTGGTCATCTACCTATCCGCTCCCTAAAGTTGAGGATCTCAAACCCCAGGTCCTCAATAATGTAAATAACCCTGTACAGTTTGCTATTAATGATAATCTAAATGTCTTTGCTTATTCCTTAGTTGCACCTACATTAAAAGACACATTAAATAATTATAATAATGAGTCATTTGATAAAATGGACCCAAAAGATAAAAATTATTTGCTCGAGCTTTGAAAGTCAGTTGAGCACCAGGAACGACATCATTCATCAGCAGCAATTGAAGACTTGTCCATTATCAACCTGGGGCTAGACAATGAAATAAAAAAAAATCAAAATCGGCAACTACCTGCAAGGCTCTGAAAGGGTAGCACTCATTGATCTCCTCAAAGAGTTCATGGACATATTTGCATGGTCCTATGAAGATATGCCCAGGCTAGACCCAGCCATAGTCGAACACCGGATCACCATATATCCGGATGCTCAGCCAATCAAGCAAAAGCTCCGCCGAATTCAGCCATAATGGTCACTACAAGTCAAAGAAGAAATCATGAAGCAGCTGCACAACAAGTTCATTCTGGTAGTAATTTCTCTCTTTTATATTTTTATTGCTCAATCTCTTATAAAAAATTCTCTCTCTAGGCGAAACCCAAATCCCTTCTCGTCTAGGGTTCTGTCCCTATCTTATTCACCGGCACCATGGTGGAGCCGCCTCCACCAGCCCCTCCGGATTCTGTTCCAGCTCCCATCTCTAAAACCATTACTGCAGTTATCTCCTCCTCATCATCAAACCCTAATCCCATCGCCTTTCCTATCCCTCCTTCATCTTACAAGGGTGAACCATCCCTCAAGCTATCGGCTGAAGTTATTGCGGCTCTTGCCAAGCCATTTAATAATGCTCTTATTGGGAAGTTTTCACATGGTCGGCCTTCCATGTACTCCATCCGCAAACTTTTTCACACTTTTGGACTAAAGGCAGCCTTCACCATTGGGCATTTAGATACAAAACACATCCTAATCCAGGTTAATCATGATGAGGACTACGAACGGCTTTGGATCAAAGACCAATAGTACCGTGGTAGATTCCCCATGCGGGTCTTTAAATGGTCTCCTGACTTCCGTCCTGATGTTGAGAGCCCCATTGTTCCTATTTGGTTCTCCCTTCTCGGCCTTCCCATTCATCTTTTCAAAAATCGCTTTTTTCCATTGCCTCATTTGCTTTGGTAAGCCCCTCATGCTCGATCAGCCTACCTCTAACCTCACCCGTCCTAGTATCGCTAGGGTTTGTGTGGAAATTGACCTAACCAAACCCCCTCCGAAGCGGGTGTGGATTGATTGTGGGAGTCTCTACCCTAGCTTTTGGCAACCTGTTGAAGTTGAAATCATCCCCTTATAATGTTCTCATTGTCTTCGTCAAGGACATTCTGAACTCAATTGCAAGTTTAAAAATCCTTCTTCCTTGGCTCGTGAGAAATTACCTAATATTCCCCCTCTGCCCCCACCTCCAACTACATGGTGGACTCCAAAAAAATCCTCTCAAATGCATGCTCAACCTCCTATTCTTGACAAGAACCCTGACCACATGGCTGAACAAACAACAAAAGATCCAAGCACTATCCCTTCGACTTCGGCACCCTCTGATCAAGCTCCAAACGGTAATCAAAACCCTACATCTTGCTCTATTGATCCTCATTTACCTACTACTGATGTGTTTAGGGAGACTACTAGTAACATTCATAAGCCACATGAGCCGTCCATTCTATCTCCTAATCAATTTGCTGGCCTTAGTTAGGATAATACCACAGCTTGTGATGATGCTGACGAAGAAACCCTTGAAGTGCTAGATGAAGCCCCTTCAAATGATCCTGATAATCCCACAGAATCTCATCTCCTGGACCTGCTCCATTTAGACTCCTCTATTCATGTTCCGAAAGGCCATTGCAAAAAGAAACATCCTATTCCTCTTCATTCCGCGAAGACAAGGTCCAAAACGCAGGCTACTTCTTCCACTCCCCCTGGCTGTTAATCTCATATTCTAGAATATTCGGGGTATTGCTAATGACCCCTTTATTGGTAGACTCAAACGCTTTGTTAAGTTTCATAAAGTCACTTTTCTAGCTGTTTTTGAACCCATGATTGACGCTTGTCATATATCTCGTATTGCTAAAAGTCTGAAGTTTAAATTGTTCTTTTCTAATGCCCGTAGTTCTATTTGGTTATTTGTTAAGTCAGCCTTCACTTGCAATATCTTGCATGACACGGATCAACATCTCACAGTTCAGGCAAAGCACTTTACGTGGTCTACTTCGGTTACAATTTCTTGTGTCTATGCAAGTTGTGATATTTCCACTAGACATGAATTATGGGTGGACCTTATTGATTTGAGTACTTCTGCTACTCTTCTCCTTGGCTAGTTGGAGGAGACTTCAATATTATTTTATCTCCGGAGGAAAAATTGGGAGGTAATGGATGGGATCGAATGGGAGCCATGAATTTCCACTCCTGTATTTTAGCTTCAGGTCTCTCTGATCTTGGTTATTCTGGTAGTGATTACACTTGGTGGAATTCTAGAGACGGTAATGCCTCAATCTTTGAGCGTCTGGATCATTTACTTTGCAACAGTTCGTGGCAGCAATTCTTTCACTCTACTTCGTTTCGTCACTTGGGCAGAACCTGTTCGGACCACGCTCCTTTACTCTCCAACATTGTCAAGGAAAGTGTTCCTCATCACTCCTCTTTCAGATTCCTTAATGTTTGGATATCTCATCCTTCTTTTTTATCGTTAATTCAGAATCATTGGCAACAACATATTAATGGTAGACCCATGCACATCTTTGTTAAAAAAACTCTCCCTTTGTAGGCAAGCCTTGAAAATATGGAATAAAGAGGTCTTCGGCAACATTTTTACTAATATTCAGAAAGCTGAAGACGAAGTTCTGTGCATGGAATTCCTTTTTGAAGCCTCTCGATCCCCAGAAGATAGAGCTTCCATGAATCTAGCTCAGGCTAAGCTCAAGCTTGCCCTTAAAAACGAGGAGTCTTTTTGGTGTCAGAAGGCTAAAATAAAATGGCTAAAAGAAGGTGAAGGGAATTCCAAACTCTTCCATGGTTCGGTACAGCAAACACGTCGTCGGCTCCATGTTCATTCCATTCTTGGTCTTGATGGTCAATCTTTTACGTCTGAAGATGATATTAAAGCTCAAGCTGTCTTACACTATCAATCCCAGCTTCAAGCTGTTCCTACAACTGATAATGATCGGCTTCTCACCATTCCCTCTATAATCATGGATGATATGAATTCTTCTTTGGCAGAATATCCTACACTAGAAGAGGTTAAAAGTGTTGTCATCTCCATGAATGGGGAAAGTGCAGCTGGTCCAGATAGGTTCACTGGCTTATTTTTTTCCCACTGCTGGGATATTATTGGATCGGATCTTTATGCAGCTATTATGGAATTCTTCTCCGGCTTCTCCCTTCCTAAAAGTTGAACTAGTACCCTTATTGCCACCATTCCGAAAGTTGCTCATCCTTCTTCTTTTGCAGATTTCAGGCCAATAAGTCTTTGTAACTTTAGCAATAAAGTTATCTCCAAGATTCTTGCCATTCGGTTGGGGAGTATTCTTCCAACTATTATATTCTCTAATCAAAGTGGGTTTGTTAAAGGCCGCGTGATTCAAGACAATATCCTCCTCGTCCAAGAATTGATGACTAATCTTGACAAAAAGACCCCGGGCTCTAACATTATCTTGAAGTTATATATGTGCAAGGCTTTTGACAGGATTGATTGCCACTTCCTCATCAAAGTTCTTCGAAGGTTTGGGTTTTGTGAATTTTTTATCGACATGGTTTGGAGACTGATCTCTGACAATTGGTTTTCTGTTCGGGTTAATGGCTCTCCCACGGGTTTCTTTAACTCTTCGCGGGGGCTTCGCCAAGGAGATCCTCTCTCTCCAGCTCTCTTTATTATAGCTGCGGAAGTTCTTAGCCGTAGTCTGAATGACCTTCATTCTACTAATTCTCATGTCACTTACTCTTCATCTAGTGGGTGCCCCATCATCTCCCATCTCTCTTTTGCCGATGACATCATAATTTTTTGCAATGGCGGCCTTCAGTCCCTGGCTAAACATCGGCAACTCCTCTCAGATTATGAACAGATTTCGGGGCAGGCCATCAATGTTAGCAAGAGTAGTTTTACTGTCTCGGCCAAAATTCCTGCTTCACGCATAAATTCCATTGCCTCTTCTTTGGGTTTTGTTCGGAAGGAGTTCCCGTTAATATACTTAGGCTGCCCGCTATTTTGTGGTCGAAGACTTAAAAAATATTTTGACCCTCTCATTCTAAAGCTTCGGTCTCGCATAGATTCCTGGATCTGATGTTTCTTATCTGCAGCTGGTAAAATAACCCTCATCAATTATGTTCTTCAATCCATAACAGCCTATCACCTTCCTGCTATTGATCCTCCAAAGTCTGTTCTTCGGCTGGTTGACAGAATGTTTGCCAACTTTTTTTGGGATCAAGTAGATCAGAAAAATTATGCACACTAGATTGCTTGGTCGCGTTGTTGTACTCCTGTCTTTGAAGGTGGAGTAGGAATTCGCTCTCTCTCCGATATTACCAAGGCTTACTTGGCAAATATTTGGTGGAGGTTTCGAAACCATAATACTCTTTGGTCCAGTTTCTTCAAGGCAAAGTATTGTCGTCATCTTCATCCAATCCAAGCCACCTTGAAAGGATCTCACGTTTGGCGTCGTATGCTTTCTATTCCTCCCTTTGTGGAACAACACCTGAAATGGTTAGTTGGTCGAGGTCATTGCTCTCCATGGTTTGACGGCTGACTGGATGGAGGCCCTATTACTCAGCCTCTTAATGTCTTGGTTTCTTCGGTGCGTAATCTTTTTGTTGATTCAACTAATTTAGTTCCTTCGATTGCTGCCCAGCTCAACTCTCATGATCTTCAGCGCATTAAGGATCAAGGTTGTTATCTCCATGATTCTGAAGACACTGCATGTTGGACGCTTTCTCCCTCTGGCCGATTTTCTATATCATCAGCTTGGCAACCCCTTCGGACTCAAAGTCCTAGAATCCTATCTGCAAAATTCTATTGGCATTCCAAACTTCTAAAGCATATCAGTGTTTTTATGTGGAAGCTCTTTCACCGCAGATTACCTATTGATGAAGCTCTTTTAAAACGAGGGTTCCAAATGGTCTCTAAATGTTATTGCTGCTCATCGGGCAATGCTGAAACCTTTACTCACGTATTCCTTCTCTGTCCTATTGCTGCTCATATTTGGTCTGTTCTGGGAGCTGAGTTTCAAGTGAAATATTGTACCTCCTCTATTCAGCAATGTTGTCTTTCATGGTGGCTCTTTCACACGCACTCTCTGGCCCATATTGTTCTTCCATCATTGATTTTATGGCAGATCTGGAAGAACAGAAACTCCTTATTTTTTGATGGGCATGGTCAATCTGCATCTTCCTTTTTAGTCTCTATTCGTCGAGATCTTTTTGCCCTTTCTGAAGCTCACTTCTGCCCCAAGAATTTATGCTCTCATCCCTCTCGATCTTCAGAATCTCGGCTCGTTAAGTGGATCCGGCCCCCTCTTTCGTATGTTAAACTCAATACAGACGGTGCTTCTCGTGGCAACCCAGGAATTAGTGGGGGTGGCGGCATTGTTCGTAATTCCTCTGGGGATTTTATTTATGCCTTCTCGTCTTATTATGGTCATTTCTCAAACACATTTGCTGAAGCCAAAGCCTTGCTTGAGGGAGTTATGTGACTCAAAGAAGCTGGATTTAGGGGAGCTTTTATTGAATTGGATTCCAAGATTCTTGTTGGTTGTCTTACAGCTAATCACAATTACCCTTGGAAATGTTGGGCCATCCTCCACCAAATTAGAGATATTCAGAGGGATATGGATTTCCATTTTAGTCACTGTTACAAGGAAGCTAATAGTGTTGCTGATCTTCTTGCCAACTTGGGTTGTGACTCTTCTGCCTCTTCTCAATTTCATGATTCTTGCAGCCTGCCTCCTTGCATTCGTGGTTCTATTGCTCTGGAAAAATCTAGCACCGCTTATATTATACGTAGGGCTTAGTTTGTATAGGCTCTTCTATTTTTGCCTCTCTATGTATTTCTACTTCGAGGTCAGGCTTCCTTGTCCTCCCATTTATAAGGGCCAGGCTGGTTGCCTTCCTAAAGCTTGTACTACTTTTCTCTTATTAATAAAATCTAGCAGGGTGCCGTCCATGTTTCCCTAAAAAAAAATTCATTCGGGTAGTCGAGTACCCGATCTGGCTGTCCAACATAATGACCGTTCCCAAGCCCAACAGGAAGGTTAGGATCTGCGTAGACTTCCACGACCTCAATAAGGCGTCGCCCAAAGATGACTTTCCTCTACCTAATATTGATATTGTGGTAGACGTCGTCGCTGCTCACAAAATCAGATCCTTCGTCGATGGCATGCTGGGCTACAATCAAATTAAAATGGCAGCAGAGGACCAAGAGAAGACCTCATTTACTACTCCTTGGGGGACCTACTGCTACAATGTCATGCCATTTGGGCTAAAAAATACCGGAGCTACTTATCAAAGGGCTGCCATTACCCTCTTCCACGACATGATCCATAAAGAAATGGAGGTCTATGTTGACGACATGATCGTGCACTCAAATGGATATAAATCGAGGGGCAAGGTCGACACTCGACCTACTATCACAGTCGACAGTACTCTCTAGTTTTTTCTCTCTCTATTTTTCTGCCCTAATTAGGGTTCAACGTGCATGGAGGAGGCCGAGGAGGCTACGCCTCCAATCCCACCGGACCTAGGCGCATGTGGTTCTGCTCTGGTTGCTTCTGGCTCTCCAATATCCTATGCTAAAGTAGTTGCTCAACTGAAGCCGTTTGTTGGTCATGCGTTGCCAGCACTTAAAGCTGTTCCATTGGTCCTCGGCAAACAGTGGTTGTAGACGGTGATCCCGGGTGTCTTTTCTCTTTTGTGGAATTGGAAGCCTCGGCGAAACAATTCGAGAATACCCTGATTCTCAAATTTTCCTCAGGTCGGCCAACAGTGAATGTCATCCAAGCCGACATTGTTAAGAATTGGAACCTTAAAGGTTCGTTTGTGGTAGGTTTATTTGACCTGCAGCATGTTATGGTCAGTTCGTCGTCCACGAAGGATCTGATCCTAGCTCTATCTAAAGAGTCTCATATGATTCAATCTTGTATGTATCGATCATTTCGGTGGTCGACGGATTTTGCGTTCAGGAAAGATGTCACTATGGTTGCGGTTTGGGTTAGACTCCATCATATCCCTCTCATGTTTTTTAACCCTTCATTCTTGGAGTGCATCGGGAATTCATTAGGGAATTTCTTACGAGTAGATGAAAAAACCTTGACTTTGGTTCGGCCGATTTTTGCTCGAATGTGTATTGAAATTGATGTTTCTCTTCCCCTTCCATCTCGGGTTTGGATTGGCTCGAGTAAAGAAGATGGGTTATGGCAGCCTCTTGAATTTGAGGGAAACATTAGGTATAGTGTGGGGTGTGTTTTTTTAGGTCACATTAAAAGTCAATGTAAAAAAGGGCAACATCGCGGACAACCTTCACGGCAAGGTAATGATCTTCCACCGCAATCTACATCGTCTCATGGGGCACGGCAGGAGGCGGCTAAAGTGGTCACAACAGATAGAGGCAAGTTTGTTAAGCAACCCAGTGTGGAACTTCTAAATGACAGTCTTCATAATGAAACTATTGATGCCACAGTTCCTCTCTCCCATCAACCTAAGGTGCATCAATGGTGGATTTCGGCCAGAGACGATGGAGCGTCTGTTTCCTTAGCAAAGAATTCACAGGGTAAGCCAGTGGAGGTGGAGCCAGTCCGGCGGTAGTTAATGAGGAGCCAGTGGTGGTAAAGACTCCAACCACATCAACACTTGGTCACCCGGTGCAGTTCACGAACACCTTTGGCTTGTTAGAAGGCTTAGGTGAGGATGATGGCAATCACCTTAGCGCGGGTATTTCCAGGGTTGGATAGGCGGTGTCCACAATACGCTCCAAAGTGGTATCAAGGAAGCCTTATAAAGATACAGTTTTTATTGGAGACTTCTGGGATGGTATTCTTCATGAAGAACCGAGACGGTTTGGGAAGGCTCATTCTACTAATGGCGATTATGAGGACAAACCTGTGGAAATACGTCGTAATTTTACGGATGCCGATGTGGGAAAAGTTACACTACGCGGCTCTTTTCCCAATTATTGTAACATGCTTCACACGGAGGCTGCAAAAGCCAGGTTTCTGAAGGAGAATGTTAGAGTGACTAGGGCTGCCCGTAAAGCCCAAACTACTATCTGGAATTGATAAGTTTTTATGACGATTGTCATATGGAATGCTAGGGGAGTCTGTAACAAAGCCACTCGCACTTATCTGAAGCTTCTAATCTGGCATCATAAACCTTTCTTGTGTGCCATCTTAGAGCCAAAGACTAGTGGAGATAGACTTATTAAATTCTGCCGTCATATTGGTTTTGATAATAACTTGCATGCTAATTCTTTCAATAAACATATATGGCTTTTATGGAATGATCCTATTGATGTAGGTTTGGTGAATGGCTCTTCGCAGCATGTAATAGTTATGGTAACTCTACCATCTCTCATTCCTTCTATGGCTACTTTTGTTTACGCTAAATGCAATCGTCAGGCCCGGAATGATATGTGGATGGATTTGGTGAATCTTTCTATTGGGTGTTCTACTCCTTGCATTGTAGGGGGCGACTTTAATGTTATTAGTCAACCAGTGGAGAAACTAGGGGCTGCTCCGTGTGACTTTGGCGAGATGGAGGATTTTAACATTTGCGTTCATTAGGCAGGGTTAGTAGATGCGGGGTTTGAAGGTAGCCATTTTACATGGTGTAATAATCAATCTGGGGGTCACCGTATCTAAAAGAGGTTGGACAGGGTTCTGGTTAACAGAGTTTTTAAGCTTCTTTTTCCCCGACTTCAGGTTACTCACTTAGTCATTTCAGTTTCAGATCATGCTCCCCTCCTTCTTGACTTTCAAGAGACTGTTAAATTCAAGAGTGGGTTTCGTTTTCAACGGATGTGGCTAGATCATTCGGATTTTTTACCTTTTGTGGCTGCTCAATGGAATCGCCCTTCTTGGAGATCGGGTATGGCTCTTCTTTATGGGAAGTTAAAACGTCTTCGCTCAGCTCTGCGTGACTGGAGCTGGGGGTTTTTGGGCATGTTCAACGTAATATTGCTGCAACTCAAGATGATATTCTTCGTCTGGAAATGGATCTACAGTCTGGGGGTGGATTAGCGGTGGAAGAGGGTCTGGGTGTTGCAAAAAATTGTCTTAATCAACTTCTGGCCTAGGAAACGGAGATGGCTGAGGTGAAGTCTCGTCAGTTATGGGTGTGCGAGGGTGATCGTAACATAGCTTTTTTCCATGCAAGTATAAAAGACAGAGCACAACGGAACGTGATATGACTTCGCCTACCAGATAGGACGTTAAGTGAGGATCCGACTCAGATTGGTTCATTGGCTGAGGCATATTTTTAGGACATCTTTGCTACGACTAATCCTGTTATTGAGGTGGAGTTATTTACTAATTTTCCAGCTTCTGTCACAATGGCTGACAATATTACATTAGCGCTGCGTCGTGAAAGTCGGAGAGTGCAGGGGCGCAATTGATCGATCTCTTAACCCAGCAGGTGTTCTAGGGCCTCATGGATTCACAGGATGGTTCTTTTAGGGCTGCTGGTCAGTCATCAAAGAGGATGTCATGGAGGCAGTTTTTGGATTTCAGGGGTTTTGGAAGTGCTTGATATGCATAGGGGTTTGTCTCACGCCACTATTGTTCTTCTCCCAAAGATAGCTCAGCCGGATTATTTGGGCGATTTGCGACCCATAAGTTTATGCAATTTCGCAGCGAAGGTTATCTCCAAAATCTTGGCCACTCGTCTTGCCCCGATTCTTCCTCGGTTGATTTCGGATCAGCAGGCGGGGTTTGTACAAGGGCACAATATTTAAGAGTATCCTTTTGGCTCACGAGTTGGTTCAACGTGTTGATCATAAAACCCGAGGTGGTAATTTTGTTTTCAAAGTTGATATGTCTAAAGCTTATGATAGATTAGAGTGGAGTTTTTTGGATCGAGCTCTCCAAGCTTTTGGTTTCAGTCCGGGTTTTCGCATGTTGATTACTCATTTGCTTGTCAATAGTTGGTATTCGTTCAAGATCAATAGGGCTCCTTCGGGTTTTTTCAAAGCTAACAGAGGTGTGAGACATGAGGATTCGATTTCGCCTTTGTTATTTATTCTTGACCAAGAGATTCTGTCGTATAACCTCAACCGGGCTGTTTCTCAAGGGCATATTCGGCCCTTCATTCATGGGCGGGGAGGTACTTTGATTACGCTTTGTTATATACGAGACGACATGCTTCTATTTTGTAATGGCTCCAAGCTTGATCGATCTTGGGTTTGAAAAAGAATTAGCGGTCTTATGAATCCTCTTCAGGGCAACTTGTTAATAATAGCAAGAGTGGGTTTTACCCGTCGAAGCATTGTTCACGTAGACATGTCTTGAATGTGGAAGGTTGGTCAGGATATAGACACAAGATGTGGCCGATGACTTACCTGGTCTTCCTCTTTTCAAAGGTCGTCTTAAGAGAAGCTATTTTGAGGATTTAGAGCGTAAAGTGACGGGAAGGATATACGGGTGGCGTAATAAATTGCTATCGTTTGGTGCCAAGGTTACGCTTCTTAAAGCTATTCTGTGCAGTCTTCCTATTTATGCTATGGTCGCGTTGAAGGTGTCTAAGATGGTTCTTCGTCGTATAGAGCAGAAAATGGCAGACTTTCTTTGGAGTAATCGAGGAGATCGTCGCATGCATTGGATAGCTTGGCATCGGGTTTGTTGACCTTTGAACGAAGGGGGTCTCGGCATTCGGTCTTTGACTCAGACTATGGATTCTCTTCACACCAAGCTTTCTTGGAAGGTGCTTAATAATCAGGGGTTGTGGGCTCGGTTCTGTGTAGGTAAGTATGGCTTGAATCAGCTGTCTGGCTTTCGGTATATTACTCCGTCATGGAAAAGCGATCTTGTCGCGGACTTCCACAGTCGAGGTCTAGTCGATGGGTGGTAGGTCGGGGGAATATTTCGTTTTGGGATGAGAACTGGTGCGGTATACGGCTGGTTGGGCCTCTCCCTTTGGGCAGAAATCTTATACTTGCCTCCGCCATGCAACAAGATGGGGATATCGCTCAGGTCATTCTTTCGGCAGCTCAAAGTCTAGTTCATCAAATTAATTGTGATGTTTCTATGCCATATAGACCTACTAGTGAGCTCACTGCCTCGGGAGAGTTCAAAGCCAACGCATTTTTGGAGCATCATAGGGTCTCTAACCCGACTCTGAGATGGGCGCAACTTATTTGGCAGCCATGGCTCCCTATGCGGGTAAGCTGCTTCCTTTGGAAATTGTTCCATAATGCTTTGCCTCTTGATGCAAATATTCAGACCCGACAGGTGCAGTTGGGCTCTCGTTGTCATTGTTGTCTAGCTGTGCCTTTAGTGGAGACTAGTTCGCACTTGTTTGTTTGCTCACAGGTTGCTAGGGATCTTTGAAGTCGATTTGCGACTCAATTTCATCTAGTCACGCAGTATACTAGCCTTTATAATCTCTTCTCTGTTTGGTCTTCAGTTTCGTTGCGATCCCAGATAGGTGTAACTATTTTTAGTATTTTTGCTTTTACATGCTGGGAGATATGGAAAGCACGTTGTACGGCTGTTTTTGAAGATTGTAGAATGTTAACGGATCGGATAGCTGCCCAGATTTTCGAAGGTGTTAGAGAAGTAACCTTCTGCTTCGTTCCTAAGTCCATAAGCGGTCGAGGTGCATGTGTCGCCATCAAGTCTTTTCAGTTGAAAGTCAAACTAGTTCATGTTAGGCGAGGGGTTTGGGTGCGTTGGTGTCCCCTACATGTTGGTTACAAACTTAACACAAACGGTTCATCCAAAGATGGGAGGTGTACAGGTGGTGGGGTAATTCGGGATGATACAGGGGATTTTGTGTGTGCTTTCTCTAGTGATTACGGTCTGGGTACGAATATGCGAGCGAAGATTATGGCCCTTAAAGAGGGGCTTCAGTTTTGTCTTTCTCTTCATCTAGAGATTGTTGTGGTGGAATCTGATTCCCTTACGACAGTTAATGTTTTATTTAGAGGGCATCGTGAACCTTGGAGACATGTTTATTCTCTTCGGGATTGTAGGGGCCTCCTGGGTGGTTTCACTTTGGATCATGTGTTCCGTGAGCAGAATATGGTGGCAGATCGGTTAACAGCTTTTGCG
This sequence comes from Codonopsis lanceolata, assembly GCA_013146195.2. NCBI lineage: Eukaryota > Viridiplantae > Streptophyta > Magnoliopsida > Asterales > Campanulaceae > Codonopsis > Codonopsis lanceolata. The sequence continues at coordinate 97,067,630 of CM028377.1, forward strand.
CATGAGCATGGGAGTCAGCTTGTTCTTTCCGATTATTTTTGTTTACCTTCCACGGTTAAAAAAGCTTTGGCCTTTGATGATGCTAGCTTGTATAGTTTTAGGAAGTAGTTTTCCTATGTATTTCCTTATGAGGTAAGGCTCCATGTCCCCCGTTGCTGGGTTGGCTGGTTGTCCCCCTCTTGTTTGTTCATTCTCTTTATGTTTAATAAATTGTCCGCAGGTGTCGCCCTGCTTCTCCAAAAAAAAAATGATCGTGCACTCCAGCGATGCCAACGGTGCCCATATCAAAGACCTTCGAAATTTTTTCGAAAGGTTAAAGAAGCACCAAATGAAGCTTAACCCCCACCAAATGCACATTTGGTGTTACCAAAGGCAAAGTCCTGGGATTCTTGGTGACTGAGCAGGGCATCAAGATCGAGCCGGCCAAAGTCAAAGCCATTATAGAAATGTCGCGGCCAAAGTCAAAGCCATTATAGAAATGCTGCGGCCAAAGTCAAAGCCATTATAGTCAAAGTCAAAGCCGATTGTAGTATATCAGCCGTTTCATCAGACAGCTGACATCTATATGTGAGCCCTTCTTCAAACTCCTAAAGAAAAATACTAACCAAGTCTGGGACGAAAAATGCCAGCTAGCCTTCAAAAAAATAAAAGCCTACCTTACCAATCCCCCTGTGCTAGCTCCGCCCCATACACATAAACCGCTCATCATATATTTAAACGTCACAGACACGTTAGCAGGGGCTATGCTCGCCCAAGAGAAAGAAAATTCCTACATTGAAAATGATATCTACTTCATAAGTAGGAAGCTGCAAGGAAGCGAGCTAAACTATTCAGCACTAGAGAAAAGTTGCACCGGCCTGAGTGCGCAGGCACTCAAGGCTCAAAACCTATCTGCAGGACGATCCATCAAGCTCATCTCTAGGATGGACCCTATAAAATACATTTTTCGACAAGCCATCACTTTCAGTAGGCGGCTAAGTGGTCATTTCTTCTCAACGAGTTTGACATAACTTATGTCACACTAAAATCTATCAAAGGCAGTGTAATTGCAGACCACTTAGCCGATCTGCCCTTAAAAGCCGAAGATGCGACTGAGCCTAGCTTCCCAGACGAAGATGTCCTGGAAAACACTGACCACGACACCAGCTGGCAGATGTTCTTTGACGGAGGCGTAAACAAAATAGGCTTTGGCATAGGAATCTTGCTAATTGACCCAGCAGATTCCCACACTCCGTTGGCTATAAGGTTGGAGTTCGAGTGCTCGAACAATACGGTGAATCTGCGGCTGTATTCTTTGGCCTAGAAGCTCTCCAAAGGATCCAAAGACTTTGAAGTCTATGGGGACTCCGCTCTGATTATAAATCAAGTCGAAGGGAAATGGAGAACCCAAGATCCCCGGCAGCAACTCTATCATGCCAAGTTGACGGTACTTGCCACCAAATTTGATTCCATCTCGTTTCACTACTTGCGACGGGATAGAAATCAATTTGCCGATGCCCTGGCCACTCTAGCATCATTGGTCCAAATTCCGGCAGGAACTAATGTTCACCATTTGTGAGTCGGGAAAAGGTCACCTGGCATCTTTGCTTCAAGATCAATCACGGCCCACAAAAGCGGATCACGAGCTTTTGTACTCGATATCCTAAAGGCGCTTGAGAGAAAGGAATACATCCTCCCGGCTTAGACAAAAGAGGGAAAGTCTCCCTACGGAGATTGGCATCGCAATTCGTCTTTAGCGGTGGCAACCTATATAAAAGGCATTATCAAGGCCTTAATCTATTATGTGTCGGGGTCCGCCATAGAAAAGGCCGAAAGCAAATCATGGATCACCGCATGGTAGTACCT
>CM028377.1:97069574-97104423 GCA_013146195.2 Codonopsis lanceolata
TAAAGAGTTTGAAAACCAACATCTCTTTGTAAACAATGTATGATACATCTCTTGTACTGATAATAACATAAAAATTCTTTTATTTATAAATTCTATAACCAATATTTGTTTCTAAATAATGTGGATCTCTTTGTAAACAATGTGTGATACATTATCTAAAAACATTTTAAACCAATATCACTTTCCTAACCGATGTGTGAATGTATATATATATATATATATATATATATATATATATATTATTGGTATTAAGTCTTTTATAAAAAGACTTTTAATACATACATCACTCTGTAACCAATGTGAAATACATCACATTATTTGGTAATAGTAGTAGAAGTTTGTTATCTTAAAAATTTTATAGCCAACATCTCTTCCTAAATAGTGTGGGATGCATCTATTCTATTATATTAATGATAAAAGTAAAAGTTTTTTTTTATCTACAGACTTTTAAAACCAAAATCATTTTTTAACCAAAGTAAGATATCTCAATCAAAACTCAGAATATTGAACAAATTGATGTAGTTGATTAATCAATCAATTAATGAGTAATAATAGATATTCATTTTTATTCATTACCCGGTTAAAGTCAATCATCAAATTTCAATCACAATACGATATCTTATTTCTAGTTGAACATTATCAAACATCCTATGGTAATCCACTAGGTTGTTAAATCATCATTCAAATATTTCCTGCAGTGAAGTTTTCAATTCCTCCTACTGAACCAATACCCTGCATTCTATAAGATGGTTTAAACATAGATGCTATCTTTGATAACAACTCAATACATGTTCGGTGATAAAGAGCATCCAACAGAAATATATCTGAATATGTAGACCTAACAAGGAAATCCTCTATTTTGGTGTATCATTACTACAACCTAAATAAATCCCAGACAATCAACAATACTCAGCTAAAATACTATACTAGTTCTTTTAAGCGAAATAACATACGTGCACTCATTATTTGTTACTCATGAATTCTACTTTAGTATACTCGACGCATAGAAAATAACCATCTTTTTACGGTAATTAATATGCACATACAAAACTCATACATGCCAAATTTGACATTTAAAACCACACATAGGCTACACTGCCAAGTCAACATACATCGTGCGATTACCTACTAGAAAATCATGTGTTCTATACACAAAATCAAATCAAGTCAAGTTTCATGTGGAATTCACATATAATCATAACAACTAAAACATGCAGTGTGCGATTACCTATTGGTATGTCACTTGCCCAAATACATCGATGGCCCATCAATAGCCAACACGTACACCCTCTACTGGGGTAATCATCTCAAATACACAAGCCAAAACGGGGATGATCCATAAGTTTCTCCCACATCGTTGCAATGCAATATATGAATGCAATAATCCTAGGTCAAAAAGAACATACGCTCTCGTACTCAAATGAGAGTTCTTCCTACTGATCAAGAGCGAACACTCGACCCTACACTAAAAACTTACCACTTCTAACCTTCTTTGTACTGGTACTCTACAACACTGAACTACCCAATAGATTATTCTGAACTCTCGGGCAATCTCTCCTAAGGTGATCTATACCACCAAATTCATAACATAACTTCTGTCGAGTAATATTCATTCTCCAAGTGACCCGTCTTCGAATACTAGCTACAAATCAAACTCGAACTCCGAGCAGTAGCTTCTTGGTTTCCATGTCCACATGTATTCAGTTTCACTTGCCCTTCTTCATAATAATTACTTCCTTGGTGACTCGAACATTGGCCTTGACACTACAACTATTTCCCCATATATGTATTATTCTTCAATCTATGCTCCTCATCTGGACCAAAGTAGGTACACTATTTAGCCAATTCTATGAACTTGGTCAAATATTGCACTACTATCATGTTGTCCTACTCCAATGCAACAAGCTGAGATTCATGTTTACCTCGAACTGACTTCAATGTGTATTGTACTTTGAGCTCATACAAAAGATCCACCCAAGTCTGTAGTACTCTATTTAGTTCCTTGTTAAAAAAACAATATCTGTCTCATGTGCTCAGTTGCTCTTCTTACTCAAACACAATAAATCTTTTACAGACTTTGTCTTCATTGGTACATCCCAAAGCTTTAGCTGTGGTACTAGAACTTCTAATTGTTTTCATGAACCTCTAGTATCCGAACATTCCCTGCATTACCCTGTTGGCCCATCTCTGTAGACAATTGAAATATTCTAATCAAATCAGCTAGCAAATAATTCTTTACTGTTTACAACATCGATTATGCCTTTGGTCATAACTCTCGTCTCCCTCAATACCACCAGATGCACTTCGAATATCCATTCTTATACATACACACAAACACTCGGCGTAATAACTCGAGAATCATACCAAACCCAACTAGGTCAAGGAACCTATCATAGCCGATAGCTAACACAAAGCTCTGATACCAACTGACACGACCCGACTCCAAATCTCTATACGAAATCTAGGTCAAGCATGTAACAACAAAACAAAACACACCAGTCTGAAATAAAACACGTGCAATGCCCCTGCTAAAAGTGGGCTAAACAAAAACCTGATTAACAAATTATTAATCAATAATAGAATAATTAAAAATACCACGACACCAAAGGTCGAGAAACAAAAGAATAAAGTCAACGAGTCATTGCCTAGACTACACCAGCTCCAAAGCCAACCAACACTACAGTATCATATACAAGCACGACGTTACACGTCGGCAACAAATGAATAATACCATACTAGACACAAACCCAAGGAAGAGTTTACATAACTCTCCTATAAGCCCATCTCTTACAAAATACAAATATAGCCTCTTGAAGTGCTGCATACCAAAGACTGTCGACGTCTAATAAATCTCGCCGACCTCATCGCATACTTCCTGCCTGGCTTGGACTAACAAAAGTTACTTCCGTTACGTTTCAAGGTAACCGGGACTTAACGGAGAAATGAAAATTAAAGAATCAGAGGGGTGAAAGTGCAAAAGCAAAAATCATAAAAAAGAAGAAGGGAACCGTACCCCCATGCCGTGGGAGCCGCACCCATGGTCAATGGGAGTCGCTCCATCTCCTTTCTTCTTCATCTTCGGTAAACACAATGCAGACATCGGGCTTCGATCTTCAACGTCCACTTCTACTGCCAGTACCCCGTCCTTTCGGTTGCATGTCCCCGACTTTTTTTATAAAGAGAGAGCCCAACCCCTCAGTTTCAACACAGCAAGAACATCATCCTCTTGTCTCTTCTCGAAGAGCTACCAGCTTCCTCCCTTACTAGAAGCAAGCAAGCCTCCTGCCCAGCTTCCTCCCTTGCTCGAGCAAGCCAACTTCCTCTCCTCGCCCTAGCGAGCCCTCCTTGCTCACTGCAAGCCTTCAACCACCGTCCTTACCCGAGCAAACCGATCAAAAAGCCAAAAACTATCATTACCCTACCCAAATTCTGCTAAAAAAAAGATGACGACAACAACAACAAAAAGAAGAAAAAAAGAGTTTCTCTCTCGAGAAGAAAGGGGAAACACTCGTTAATCGCCTAAGCCTGGGCGTACCAGGATCATATACTCAAGATTCACAAGTTAGGTACCGATCTATTATTTTGTTCCCGCAGCTATTTTAATTAGATAAAATGTAGATATAAATATTATGCATGCTTGTAAATATTATCTGTAAATAATGTTCTAATTAGTTTATTTTACTATTCATATTATAAACGTAGCAAAATCGTAATATTTTCCTTAAATAATAAATAAAACTATGTTTATATAATATTGTTAAATTATAAAATAGTTGTTATAATCATATATAATCAAATATATATATATATATATATATATATATATATATATATATATATATATAACATTTTTCTAGACTAAATACACATAAAATAGGCATATATTAGCAAATCCATTATTTGACCGAAAGGGCGAGTTGTGTGTCTAACCCCCTTCCCTAACTTGTAATTTAGCCCCCGAACCTACATTTTATGGTATTCTGGGTTTTTCTCTATTTAACCTTAAAGTAGAGGTGGCGACTCTGTACATACCGTTTTAGAGTCCACAACGAGGCTGAGCGCATTTCCACGCGCTTTTATGTTTTGAAACCACTCGTTTTCACGTAGCGAGGTTCAGGGTTCGAAACAGAGTTCTTATAGTCAGACCTAATTGTTTAGAAATTGAAGTTGGTTAAAAAATCTTTAGATAAAAGACTTTTATTATTACTAATAGAAAGTATGAATACCACATGGTTAGAAAATGATGTTTGTTTTAAAAGTCTTTAGATAAAAGACTTAAACTTTCATTACCAATAGAAATAGAAAATAAGTATCTCACATTGTTTAAAAATGAATAATTATTTTAAAAGTTTTTAACAAAAAGACTTCTACTATTATTATCAAGTTAGATGTTAGTTTTTTAAGTTTTTAGATCCAAAACTTTTACTATTATTACCAATACAGAATATGTATCTCACGTTAGTTAGAAACTTATGTAATTTTAGATTTAGAAAAAATGTTTAATATTATTAATAATAGTAAAAAATATTATTATAACAAGAAGAGTAAATTATTCAAAAATTATATTATTATTATAAAAAAAGATGTATCTCACATTGTACCCGTTCATATCCTTGCTAATAGTATTTTAGTTTTTGATATCACCAATTATGCTCCATTCTTACGACTATTAACTGCCACGGCCGCCGCTGCCACCATCTTTAAATATCTTTCTCTCTTATTGCTTCAAAACAAAGTGTCGTGTACGCATTTTAACTTTTACAAGTGCGAAGAAAGTGACCCAAAGATAAATAAAACGATAAAAAAAAGTACTTTGACATTCACTGCATGAATTCTAATCAATAGATTTGTGCCTCTATTGACAATGCAGCTCAATCCAACCTCCAAATAAAACAAAAAACATGAAGTCAAATAAAAATACTCATTTTTTTTTCAAATTTGAAAGGAGTTGAGCCAAACATACAATTGTATTCTCAATTCAACCATACAAAAGTAAAAACCAAAAGAGACAAAAAATCAAATTTTATTAGATAATCCATAAAATTTCAAGAAACAAAGCCCATAAGAACAGTTTCATTCTCAATTAAACCACCAACAAATGAACAAAAATCATTATTGAAATAAAAAAAATTATTCCATTGAAACTCAAGAAACCAAACCCATAAATACAACTTCAGTCTCAATTCAACCATACATAAATAAACAAGACGCAAAGAACATTATTAAAGAAAAAAAATATTAATCCTTTGAATTACAAGAAATAGATCATTGCGAAGAAATGTACCTTGAAGGTGCTCTCTCTCTCTCTCTCTTTACTATTGTGGGGTTTTTTGTTTTGTATAGTTCACGATGGAGAGAAGGGAGAGACTAGGGTGACCTTTCTATTTAAATGCCGAGCCTATGACGATTGGCATGTATGCAAGTTTTGAAAATTTTATGCGATTGAAGTATGTACACCTCTTCGGATATGCACTCACTTGTCAAATCCCGTGAGAATTAGGGTTCTTATCTCAACATGCACTACAACCATAGGGGATTAAGGGTTCTTATCCCAACACTCGCTCTTGAAGATTTTAGGGTTTGAAGAATGAATAATATAAACCAGTAATATGTTAGTAATGGCATTTGGGTGGTAGGATTTTTCAATATGACCCCTCAACTATTAACATTTGAGAGTAAAAACCCTTACAATTATTAAGGGTATTTTGGGCTTGTTGAAGATTTCTGTCAAACATAACAGACATAAATTACTTGAGTGGCCTTCTTGACTTTCCAAACCAAGCATATATAATGATTAAAGGGTGAAAAATAATAATAGTAGAATTAGCTTAATGAAACCTTAGTGAAAGTGAAGTGACCACATTGAAATTTGGGCCGAGCTCATCAGTGGCCCCCTGCTCCTTGTTCGTCGAGTATTTATGCTCGGTGCAAGGAGCATGTTTGAAATTTGTTGTGGCTTGAATTGGGGAGCAGAGCACTTGCTTAATTTTGTTGTGGCAGAAGTGGGGTAGTTGCTTTGTTGGTGACAGCTGGTGTACTCGAAACGTCGGTTGCAGGAAGCTAGAAGGCTCTCCTAGGATGACGTCGGCTAGGTACAACCATGATGGATTGCGTGTATTCGAGGCGTGCATTGATGACGGGCTTGATCGGGTGTAACGCAGCCGCCGTAGTTTGAATTTGGGATGGCCTTGGGTGCGTGATTTGGGCATCTTTTTCCCCAAATTTCACCTATAAAAGGGGAAACCCTAAACCCTTGGTCTTTTTTATTGTCTCCTTACCTTCAAGCTCCCTATACTTCTCTCTATTTCCTTTGATTTCTCCAGTGGTGATTTTTCGGCTAATCAAGAACTTCTTCTCCTTCTACAATTCTGGATCAAGTTCACATTTCCGCCTCTGGCAAATTGATCCCTGTTCAACGCGCAAGTAAGTTTCTATTGGTTCTAATTTTTTTTCTGCACCTGTATTGAATTCTTTTCAAATTTCTTGGATTTTTCTATATGCTCTTCATGTTCATCGTTTCTAGGTAGATTTTTAGGGTTCTATCTCCAGATCTGGGTAGTTTATAGGGAGATCGAGGAGAAATCTTCAAGGAACCATAAGTTTGGTGGGGCTTTAATCAAGATTTTTTTTAAAAATAGGGGCGTCACCCTACGAAGGTTTTATTAATAAAATAAAGGATATACAAACATGAGGGAGACAACCAGCATTGCCCAAGAAAGGGAGGACAAAGGAGCCTTACCTCTACAAAGAACAAGAAAATTTTCTACGTAAAGTATAAAGACCCAAACTATCATGTCTAAAAGCCTGTCGCACCGAGAAAAAGGGAAGATCGCATATCCGCCTAAAAAATCTATTCCCATTATGATTATGACCTTCAGCCACCAATCTATCCGCCATATTGTTTCCCTGCCGATAAACATGTGACAAAGAAGAACCATCAAGCAAATCCTGACAAGCCCTTAAAACATACACATATTTCCAAGGAGTTTGGTGAATACCACGAATCCCCAAAGCCGCAACTTTTGAATCAGTTTCAACAACAATTGGGCCTAAATGAAGATCACGACAAAGACGAAGACCATCACGGAGATCCAAAAGCTCAGCCCACATATTTGTACCATGCCCATAATTGTTAGAGAAAGCGCTAACCATATTACCCTCACTATTACAAATCACACCACCACCCGTACACCTTCCATTAATAGCAGACCCATCAGTATTCAGTTTGAACTATCCCAGCCCAAGGGGATCCCATCGCAATCAAGAAATGGAGCGCAGAGGCACGCTAATAACGGGCAGCCCAAAATATTGAATAATATGGCCACTTCGATTATTTAAACCTGATTTTGGAATGAAAGTTAGAAAAGTATTATGTAACCCATGTATCACTCTTGTCAAAACCAAACCAAATTGAATCGGGTTTCCTTCAAACAAAGCCGAACATCGAGCTTTCCATATCTCCCAGCAAACAAAACAGATGATTCCAACTTGAAGAACACCAATTTGAGATCTGGTAGAAATCCCATCAACCCATATATCAAATAAATGTTGAATTGAAACATACTTACTGATTTTATTAAACGGAGAAGCAACTCTCTCCCAGATATAACAAGCCACTTTAGAATGCAGAAATAAATGTTGAAGAGATTCTCGATCATGCTGCGAAACACAACACACACATCTAGATGCTAGACTAATGTGTTTGTGATGCAAAGCTATATCAACTGGAAGAGCACCGTGAAACAAACGCCACATGAAACCACTCACCTTCAAGGGAAGCCATGGATGCCATATCTTCCGGGCCCAAGCATATTTAGGATGAGCATGGAGAATTTTATGCCAAAAAGCCGAAGTAGAAAACTACCCAAAATCAGTAAGAGTGCAGACCAATGTATTCTTAGAGTCCAACTTTAACACAATATTACGAATAAGCTCATGCAAATCGAGTGAGTGGGAATTAACGGGAGGAAATCTTCAAGACTTGCAAGAGCATCACAAACACGTAAATTAGCATCCACTGGATTGGGGATGGGTAGAATTTCACCACACCAGTTTTCATTCCAAAAACCTACTGTCCCTTTGCCAAGAATCCAATTGGAGCATTGGTCTATCGTTGGCATTTGCTCCAGAATTGCTTTCCATACATGGGAAGCTACTGCTGAATGGAAACCACCTCCAACAGCCCCGTACTTTGCTGTCAAAAATCTAGCTAAAAGACTGTCCCTTGTTTAATTGACCACGCCAACTTTGCATGAAGTGAAGTCATCACATGAGATAACGATCTCAATCCTAAACCACCCTCCTCTGTTGGATGACTAATGATATCCCAAGGGATCCAATGAGCCCTACGCTCTCCAGAAGAATCCCACAAAAAATTAGACATTGTACGTTCTAGTCTGATGATAGATGCTTTGGGCATCTTAAGAACAACCATAGAGTAAATTGGAAAGCTACTCAGAACAGACTTTAACAATACTAATTTTTCCCCAAGAGAAAGAAGCTTTGCCTTCCTGCCTGCAATACGCCTAAAGATCTTGTTCTCAATATCCTCGAAGAAAACCTGCTTAATCCTTCCTTTAACCAAAGGGATACCAAGATATTTAACCGGGAAGTAATGTTGAGTGCATCCCGACCATTGAGCTACCAAACGACCCTTTCTTCGAGAACACTTTTTGGACATGAAAAAACCACTTTTTTGCAAATTAATAAGTTGTCTCGAAGCTGATTCATAATCGGCAATAACCTTTTTAAGGGCCAGAATTGAACGTTTGCTGGCATTAGAAAAATGTAGCATATCGTCAGTATATAAGAGATGAGACACTATAATCCCTCCATGCCCATGCACATACGGTAAAACCCTACCATCCTCAATAGCTCTATGAAGATTAATGGATAAAACCTTTTGAGCAAGCACAAATAATAAAGGAGGTAAAGGATCCCCCTGCCGAACTCCCCTGGAAGAATTAAAATGCCCAAAACTTTCCCCATTAACCTTAAAGGAATACCAAATGTTACTCAACAGACGATAAATTAAGTCACAACTCTGATTATCAAAGCCAAAAGCCTGCAAAGCCCGGAGAAGAAAAGGCCACTCCAATCTGTCGTAAGCTTTCGACATATCATATTTAAAAATGACATTACCCTCACGAGTCTTGCAGTCAATTTTATGAATCAATTCATGAGCAAGCACGATATTTTCCTGAATCACATGACCTTTCACAAAACAAGACTGCTCCAGAGAAATAATACGAGGGAGGAAATTTGCTATTCTAGTGGCCATGATACGGGAGATAATTTTGCAAGAAAAATTACATAGACTAATGGGACGAAGATCACCCAAATCGGTAGGTCAAGAAATTTTTGGAATCAAGATCACAAAAGTAGAAGAGATACCGCGATGAATATGACACCCTCGAAAATAATCCTGGACCGCCGCAACTACCTCACCTTTGATAATAGACTAGCATCCTTGATAGAACCAACCCGTAAAACCATCCGACCCAGGGGCACTGTCTGGATTAAGGCCTCTCACAGCTTCCCAAATTTCATCTTCCAAAGGGATACCTTGAATACTACCATTATCCGCATTATCAATAGTCTTCAGAAAATCCCGAAATAAATCATCCCCCAACACAGGTCTAGTAGAAGTGAATAGATTTTCGAAAAACTGAACTGCCATGTCTCCAATTTGTTTATTATCAGCTGCCCAACAACCATCTGGAAGACGAAGTTTAACATTATTACGAATAGCTCTCTCTTTGATACTCGCATGGAAGTAGGTAGTGTTCTGCTCACCATCACTAACCCATTGATGTCGCGATTTTTGTTGAGCTAGCTCCGCATCCCATTTCAGCAGTTGACACAATTCTTTCTTAGCAGCAACATATTTGTTATACAAATCTGTGTTCTAGCCTTGCTGCAACTCAACCTCCAATCTCAAGACCTCATCTTGATGTTTTGCCAAATTACGTTGAACATGACCAAAAATCTCCCAATTCCATTTCCTCAGCCCTTGCCTTGAAATATTAAGCTTGCGATGAAGGTCTGCCATAGCCGAATCTGTGATAGCAACCTCCCATGTCGTCCAAACAAAATCCATCAACCCCGGGTGGTCCAGCCACATGCGTTGGAAACAGAAAGAAGCTTTAGATTTGGGGACACACCTAAAACTAATCAGCAAAGGAGAGTGATCCGACAGGACTCTGCAAAGATGCTCAACTTTGATACTCGGATGTAAAGATTTATAAACCCCATTGACCAACACTCTATCAAGCCTTTTCCATATACGATCAACCCCATCTTGGTTGTTACACCAAGTGAACATACTTCTTTCAAAACCAACATCATCAAGACCATTTTGCTGGATAAAATCAATGAAATCCTTTATACTTAAAAAATCACATGGAGCTCCCCCCAACTTTTCTGATGAGTGAGCAATAGTATTAAAATCCCCACCGATTAACCAGGGATCTGTAGAAGAAATCATAAGTTGCGACAAGTCAAACCATAACTCCAGTCGCTCCACCCGGGTACATTTTGCATAGACAACGGAAAAGAGCACATTAAAATCGTCATCTGACTTGATACAAACTGTAATGAATTGTGACGTTACATGAACCATAGTCACCACTAAAACATCTTCCCAAAACATCCAAATATGTGAATTAACAGGATTGCATTGCAGATATTGTTTATAACGAAGTCGTTTAGCCATTTTTTTAATGCGACCACCATCAATTTTGGGCTCTAAAATCATTCATAAGGCTAGTCTATGTTGTTTCTTTAGCTATTTAATGTAATCTACCGTATCTTTATTACCCACTCCACGCACATTCCATAAAAGGATCGTCATTATGAAAAATAGATCAAGGAGCAAGAACTAATGGGTCTTTGAGGCAGCCCTAGTCGAAACCTTATTTTTCACCGTAAAAACCTATGCCTTCGCCTTCTTGAGGAATTTCTAAAAGATGATTGTGCTCTCCTTGGATGGTGGAAATGAAACAAGATCATCCAAGGAAGAAGATCTATTCAGTTTATACCTCTCACGGGGAATAATATCATCTCGTGCCTGAAGGCTAAAATCCTGAATAGGATCAATCACAAAACCAACCACCTCTAAAACACCTAATTTAGCATTCATGATCTCCTGCCCATCAACTACCTCAACATCACCCAATCCAGCTAAATAATCAAAGGCATTTTGTGTATTAGGTTGCGCCTGCTGGTTAGTATTAACAAGAAAAGAGGGACTGTTGTCACTCCCCTTACCTTTTCTTGACAAATCCCCATTTGAAGGCGGGGCAGCCTCTACCGGTCCATTCTACTTGCCACTTTTAGGTTTGTCTACATACAATTTCTGGTGCTCTAAAACCTCAACCTCCAAGGTTCCAGCATCTTTTGGTTCATCACTTGCCACTGCTGGCAGCGAACCCGATTCTTTCCCATGAGAAACTGTGTGAGCTGGAGCCCACCCATGCTTAATAGAGATAGATGCATCTTTTTGACCCGAAACCACCTCCTTAGAGACATCTGTGTAGGTTGCCTCCTGAACCCTATTTAGCCCCGAAAAACCTCCTTTCTTCTTCCTACAGTCAGCCGTGACATGTCCCAACAAACCACAGTTTCCGCAGTAAGAAATGTTACCTTCAAAATCCAAAGATTGCCAAAAACATTCTCTTTAGAACTGCCTATCCATACCCGTGAAGGCAAAGGCTTTGAGACATCAATCTCCAAACAAATCCGAGCATACATCGGATGCGTCAATGCTAGTGTACGATCATTAGCACGTAAAAATCTCCCAATAGCTTTCCCAATCTTCCATAAAGAAGCCAGGTTAAAATAGGTCAAAGGGAATTGGTGTAATCGAACCCAAACTACCCCATAAGGGCTATCCTTTTTGAAGGCAAAATCGGGTGACCAACGGAAGAGTCGATACATACACATATTGATCATTTTGGACTCCTTGGACAACACCCTAACCATATCCTCCTCCGAGGTAAGATGAATCATAACATGTCTTAGATCCTAGTAGCCCCACAATCACTGAACCAGTTAACCGTCAATTCTTAGCAATATGATCCTGAATAATGTGTATCTATGGCCTACCCATCGAAAACTTCATAATCAAAGTAAAATCAAACTGCTTGTCAAGGAGCTCAATCTCCATTAGAGAAAACAAACACCCTGGTTCATCTTGAATGAAGATCGATGGTCTGGGAGCAAGCAGAATCTCATGCAGAACTGGAGGGTTATTATGTTTCACACCCACATGCAAGGATGGTTGCACACCCACCGTTGCGTAAGAAACACCAGGGCAAGCCACATGTGGTATTGTAGAGGAAGGAGGCATTGTTGGCGAGGAGATCATCGGTGAAGAGGACATCTGCCCCCCCCAGTATCAGGTGGCATAGCCACGGTGATAAAACCCTATCACAGAGAAACCCTAAGGACGTGAATCACACCTTTAATCAAGATTTTCCTTGATCTCTTGTAGGATGTCTTCCCCTTCGACTGTTTGATGATGGCTTTGACCATGAGAAAGAAGCATACAACTACGATCATGGTTCTCAAGAAAACAATGCACCAATAGATTCTGAACAAACTGGATCTGATGTACACATTCTTGGGGGAATGAATACCCAGGAAGCGAGCAACTGAGTTCTTATTGGAAGGGTTATGAATGATGTAACCACTGATCAGGATGAGGTGGATGAGGCAAGCTCGAGTGGGATCCCTAGCGATGAGGAGTTGGCCGGTCGACCTCGAGCAGGACGCAGACACCGCAACGAAGATTACTATAATTTGAGCTCGCTTGTAGAGGTTGGGAATTGGTTCAACTCAATTGGAATTTCAGAGGAGGATTATCGAGGAGTTCCTTATGAGTCCGAGATGACTCCTGCTCAAATGAGAAGTAAGACGAAGAGAATAGTCTTTTTCTATGACTTCTTCTGCATCGAGATGCATTTCCCATTGAGTTTCTGAGGGAGACCAATGCCATTCCGTATGATCTCCAACTCACTACCATGTTAATTTTGACCGCCTTCAGTGTGACCTGTAGGCTGGTCGGCTTTGAACCAGAAATGATCATACTCCGTAAGCTCTTCCAGTTCACCAAGGATAATAGATCGGGTAGGATTACTAGTCGTTCAAAAGCTTGAGCATTGAAGTTGTTTACTGAGTTTCCCCACAAGGTTGACAAGTGGGACAAGATGATTATCGTTGTAGAGTCTCGGGTTGGGTGACGTTTTGCCCCGACCCCTTATGAAATGAAACCTCCAACCTATGACCGACATGCTACCTTCACCAGAGTGGATAGGTGCATGGCGATATTGAAAGACGCGTTGAGGGTGACCGAGCAGGGTCAACAATGGTTGATTGATTGAAAATCAATCGTGCAGGATTCAAAGGTCTTGCGTCTGGCCGGGATGTATCCTGCTTCTCTGGAGGGTGTTGAGCCCGTGATTGCCATTGCACCCGAACCTGCCCATCCTTTTTGGGGGACTTGTCATGACAACAAGTTTCCTAGTGAGTGCGAGTTGTGCGGTCTGGCGGGAGATTGTACCCCCCATCTTGATTTTGATGATGCTGGTATATATTCTTGTTATTTTGAACATTGGAAAAAATATATCTTGACGTTTTCTAATTTGTTTTCTTTTTTCTGACAGTGGTGAATGATATACTGAGGCAGTGGAAGACTGGCTTCAAGCCGAGATCTGTTCCTCGCCATGGTGAGCAGATAGGTCGTGATCAGCCTTCGTCTGCTTGCTTGCCCAATGCTCCTTTTGCTGAAAGGAGCAGGAAATCATCTCGGGCTTCTGGCTCGCCGTCGAGCCGAAATCTCCTCTCGTAACGATGCCAATCACAAAGCACTCATCTAAGAAAAGACCAGCTGTGATCGACGCCCGAGCGGGAGGTCGAAGCACCTGATCCCAGACAGGGGAGGATGCATCACAAGAAATAATTCACGGGGTGTCTGGTCCTTTGCCTTCCCCATCATTTCGACTCCCCCAGTCACGAGGCTACCATCTCCCCCTCCTCACCGTGAAGAGCCACTACAAAGTGGTACGCCCAATTGGTTGAGGGCCAACTTTGTGATGCCTGTATCTCGAGAAATGGTATGGGCATTGGTTAACGAGGTCGCTACCATTCCTCCTTTTGAAGGAATCAATCTTTAAGATCGAGGGACGATGAGTGCTGTGTGCGGGCAGGGGATTCTGAAAATGATTGTCCAGCCTAATGTTCTCTGTGATGTCGATATCTCGAAAGCAAAGATTCTCGCTTGGTGAAATTGGCTTGCTGGTCAGCGAGGTAAGTTATGCTCGTTGTTTCATGAGTATAGTGGATATTGATGTGTATGACTTATGCTCATTTGTGTTTGTTGTTTTGCAGTTCACCTCCAAGGCTACTCTCCTGTACAAACGTGTAGACAAATATAAAGATAAGGCTGGGGCCTTGTTCGAGCAGAAGAGGAAATCCGATGAGGCTGCCCATTCATACAAGGAGGACTTGCTATCTTAGGGCAACAAGGTCCTTGCCAAGGTTGCCGAGCAGACCAAGCTCGAGGAGGAGATTATCCGCCTGAAGGCCCAGGTGGAGTTTGCTTAGAATGGGGAGGTTGCCGCTCAGAAGACCTTGAGCGAGGATAGGAAGAAGGCTGAGGATGCTCAGGTTGCGATTGAACAGAAGGAGAGAGCCTGGCAGGTAAGGCTTGTGATGGAAGTCGCCGCTGCCAAGACTGCTGCTGTGGAAGACTTTAAGTAGTCAGCCGAGCTCGAGCAGCTCGTAGATGCGAAGTTGGTCCCCTACTATTCCCAAGGGTGTAACCATGTTCTTCGTATGCTGGCGAGCAACGGGCTTCCGGACATAACGCCTGAAATGATGGCGTAGAGGGGAGCGACTTCTCCTTAGTGTGCTGGGGCCCAGAAGAGCCATGCTTTGATCCCCTACAATGACGATGAATTGGGGATCATAGCGAACAATGACCGGGAAAGCGATGAGCCTGAATGGATCCTTCCAACTCCGCTGGCCAATAACGTGGTTGACCAGATGAACGCTATCTTTGAGCGTGAGGCCAACGATGATGAGGATGAGGATCCTGCTCCCCAGCATGCCGGCCCTGTGGTTATAGATGTTAAAGACAATCAGTCTGCTCTCCTTACTGGCCTTGAAATAACCCTGCCTCCTATTCCTGGACAAGACACGATTCATCTGCCTCATCCTCCTCCTCTTCCCCCAAAGTTGCAATCCGAAATGGATAGGATCTTTGCCGAGCTTGAAACGCTGGGAAGAACAACCGAGCAAGGAGGGAATTAAATAGCTTGTAATAGGTTTTGTACTTTTGTAGTAGCTTGCCTTTAATGTAATTTTGAATGACAATGAGATGAAGACTTTTTGTTAATGCTCGTTTTTTTTAAACAATGCCTTTTTTTAAAAATAAAAATGTAATCGGGCAGGGCCCCTTATGCTAATTTGGCAGACATCCAAATAATTGCTTGCTGCTCGATTATCGGGCAGAATTGTTTGGTCGCGTTAACTGGGCAAGGCCCTTGATTTATTAAACCATTAACTTATTATTCAGGCTGGATATTTATTTGAACTAGACTTTTCTCCCTTTGTTTCCATAGCGAATAAAGCCGTCAAACAATACTGGTTAGTGGGTTGTCCCTCTTCTCACGTCGAGACATTCAAACTTAAAATACAAACCGGGCAGGGCCGCACTTTACTCGATTTATCGGACAAAGCTGTGTTTATATCTGTTCAAGAATATTTTCCTTTTGACGAGCGGGGCCCAAAACTTTTCAAACAACAAAGTAATAATTTCCAAACAACTTTGATCAAGAACTTTCAAAAGAATTTTATTAAAAAATTCTTCAATGTAAGTACAGAAAGAAAAAGTAACTGTCAAATTAATACCACATTAATGATAATATTTCTTCAGATGATCAGCGTGCCAGGGATGCTTCAAATTTTTGCACTCTTGATTTTGTAAGGTATAAGTGCCCCCCTAATGATTCCCGTAACTTTAAATTGGCCTTCCCAATTAGGTGACAATTTTCCTCGCTCTGGTCGTTGTCTTGTAACTTCGATTTTCCTGAGGACCCAATCCCCGATTTGAAATGCTTTTCCGCGAGCCTTCCTGTCGTGATGAGCCTTAGATTTCTGCTTGTAATTAACCATTCTGATGCAAGCTTCGAGTCTACGCTCTTCGAGCAGGTCAAGGTTGATTGCTCGGGTAATTTGATTTTCCTGGTCGTTATAGTGAGCCACTCAGAATCGGAAAAGTTGTTTGCCGGATTACACCTCGTAACCATATGTGAGTGCAAAAGGTGTTTCACCTATTGAGCCCCTTACTGTTGTCCTAATCGACCATAAAACGGCTGGCAGCTCATCTGGCTATTTCCATGCTCGATCGTCCAAATTTTGGTTTAGAGCGTGCAAGATTTGTTTGTTCACAGCTTCCACTTGTCCATTTCCTTGTGGATATACAACTGAAGATTGCCAATGCTTAACATATATCCTGTTACATTATGCTGTAAATTTATCCGAGAACTGTGTGCCATGATCAGAAACAATAGCTCTGGGTAACCCAAAACTACACCAAATGTGATCATGCACAAAATTAATGATGTTGTTCTTAGTGATGGTGGCTAATGGTTTTGCTTCAATCCATTTGGTGAAATAATCGATTGCCAAATGCCACCATTGCATACTTGAACTAAGATCGTGCCAGAGGAAAAGGTCCAATCAGGTCGATCCCCCACATGTCGAATGGCCATGCTGCAACTACTGACGTTTGTTCGGTTGTCGATAATCTGGGTATATCTGCAAATCTCAGACACTTGTCGCATTTTTGTACATATAAGGCTGCGTCTCTCCGCAGTGTGATCCAGTAGTATCCTACAAACAAAATCTTCTGTGCCAAAGTTTGAGCACCTGGATGACCCCCACATTCTCCCTGGTGAACCTCATATAAAAGCTCTTAGGTCATTTCTGGTCGAACTCAACGAAGCATCGGCCTTACATTTCATCGTGTATGATGAACTAACTTTTCCACCCTAGGTATTGGAGGTAAATTTGTATCAACTTTTATGTGTTAATATAACTTTCATTCTATCCAATTACTGTTTATCATATTAGATTATAATTGGTTTACATTGAAATTATCGCATAATGATTGCATTAATGAATGTCTATGCTCTTGGTATGATGAATTGCATGACCATATGCATAAGTCATACACTAGCCAACCTAATTGGTAAATAGGTCTCTCTGATTCCCGACCGTAGGCTAAGGAGTTGATCTAGGTTCATATTGTGTGGTGGAATGCAAAAGAGTTCGTTCCTCCATGCTTTAATTCCTAAGGAACTTAATGGACTATTAATTACTATGTGGACGGACCAAGAAAGCACAGTCAAAGCGGAGTACTAAGGGTTGTAATCTTCGACCAGTAGGTCTGAATCCTTTACGATAGGACCCATAATTGATAGATACCTTTAAATCAATACACATAAAAGGAGATACATGTGAATTCCAATACCTAGACCAGTCTCATCCATAAAACTTTCATTTAATTCAGACTTCTGCAAGTAGTTAATTTAGAGTTATTTTATTAATTTAGAATTTAAATTCATTCCAAAGCAAAAACCCCTCTTTTATTTAATTGCAATTGTTTTAATTAATTTAGATTAAATCCTTTTTAATTCATTCTCCCTGAGGTTCGACTCTTGCTTCCATATATCTATTCTACAATAGTCTTGTGCACTTGCAAGGTAATTTTTAAACACATGAAGTTTTTGGCACCATTGCTGGAGAGAATTTTAATTAAAAAGTTTTTAAATCTTTTAGATTTTTCAATAAATACAAAAAAAATTATTAAAAAAAAAACAACAAAAATATTTTTATTACTTGCTTTTAAATTATTTATGGGTTGTAGTGGAATGTGCATTTTATGCACGGTCGACGGTCGTTGAATCCCACACTGGCGGATTTTAACGACAATATCAATAATTTAGGAAGGAATGTTCAGTAGAATAATCCAATGGCTGATAATCAAAGAGCATATCCAGTTGCTCCCGCTGAAGCAATTATGGCTGCCAGGTACGAGATGCAAGCCCCTAGGACGATGCGAGACTACAATCGCCCTAATATAGATTTTTCGCCTTCATGCTTAATTTTGCCTGATAGAGTTCAAATTTTTGAACTTAAGGGACATTTTTATAATATGTTCCCAACTTTCCATGGATTAGCTACAGAAGATGCAATATCTTTTATACAAGACTTTGGACATTTGGTTGAAACTTTCCCTAAGGGAGGATTGATTGACGATGAATTGAAGTTGCGTTTTCTGCAATGTACTTTAAAAGATAATGCTAAAAAATGGTTCATGACTCTAGCACCTAGGAGCATATCTACATGGAGAGAATTATATGATGCATTTATTGCTAAATTCTATCATCATGCTTTACTTTCTAGTCATAGAAGACAAATCATGTGTTTTGTAATGGAGCAAGGTGAAACTTTTCATGAAGCATGGGACCATTTTAAATCTTTATTGATAGAATGTCCCCATCATAACTTTTCACAAGATATTTTAATAACTCAATTCTATGACTAGAGACTCTTAACGCACTAGCAGACTATGGTAGATAGTGCTGCAGGAGGGTCAATTCACGGATTGACCCCTGATCAGGCTTATGAATTATTTGAAATGATAGGATCGAATTCAAGACAAAAGAGTGTGAGAGGAAAAACTAAGACAGTTTATGAGTTAAAATCAAATGTTGATGAATCCAATGCATTAGCAATAGCTAATGCTAAAATTGAAGCTTATGAAGCCACGATGGCCGCGTGTAGACACCCCAATTTCGTACCCCTAATATGTGACTGACATAAAATATCAAGAACTGTTAAAACTTAACAAATGTCAAGTTACAAGAGTTAAAAATGCGAAAGGAAAAGCATGATGCGCGAAACAGTGAACTGCAGGGGGTGAAAGTGCAAAAATCAAATTGGAATAGTGCTCATGGTGCCGCACCAAGGGATCCCTTGGCCGCACCATGCCATTCACTGTAGCCTCTCTTAGTGGTCGAAATGTACAAGGCTTGATGCTCATGGTACAACTCATTGATGCAGGATGAAGAAACTCATAAATGACCGATGGATCCTGCCTCTCAACTACAAATAGAGACCCCGGCCTCCTCATTTCAGCTGCTCATTTTCCGCGATCAAGAATCGCAACGAAACTCTCTTAGTTACTCTGTCGATAATATTAGTACGAGAGGTGCAAGATAGGTGAGTGGAAGCCCCTAAAATCTCCAAACCCCGTCCAAACTCCGCCAAAATAAATATCCATAGGTTATAAGTGATCCCTAGCCTAGTTGTTAGGTATCCACCTCACTTCCCCGGTCCAAAAATCCCAAAGTAAGTCGTTACTCTGCCCGAGTAACGAGCGGAAAAGTCAGAAAACTAAGCCGTTATTCCGCCAAACCAAAAAGGCCAAAACCTACCAAAATAAGCTGTCACTCTGCCCGAGTTGACAAGGCCAAAGTCTCATAAATAAGCAGTCACTCTGCCCAAATCGAAACAACAACCACACAACAAACAACAAAAAAGACTCCCTCTCCCTTAAGGACAGAGCGAGCACACCACCGCTTTAAAAGGTAAAGCCTTTAAGGGCGTTGTTTATTTTATTTATTTACTTTTCTGTCTTTTTATTATTTTTAAAGTTGTTATTTAAATCCGGCACAATGTAGCCAATATAACCCGTTGTGCTGCCCGGATTAGAATAGGAAATATTATGTAAAAGAGCCGTTATAATGGCAAAATATTCTTAAATATGTCTGTAATTATTGTAAGGAAATGGCTGCAAGTCCGTAAATAATGTAGCCACGGATGTATTTGTTTTCATTTCCTGTCTTTTAATACTTTATTTATTTGCTAAATAAATATAACAATAAGCATACTTCAGCCAAAAACCATTTTTGAGACCGAAAGGGCGAGTTGGGTGCCTAGCACCTTCCCAACTCGTAACTTAGCCTCCGAACCCGTTTTCATTTTTCTCTGGTTTATTTTTCTTTTCTTTGGTTTTGCTTTATTTGCCTTAAAATAAAGATGGCGACTCTAAAAACTTTCGGATTCAGGTGGGGCCTCGCAACATTCCTTCTTTGCACTTTCCGTTCTCCCTAAAAAGGGAGAAATGGGAATGGAAGGGTGATGTATTCCCATATCCCGG
The DNA here is from genome assembly GCA_013146195.2 of Codonopsis lanceolata. Classification (NCBI taxonomy): domain Eukaryota; kingdom Viridiplantae; phylum Streptophyta; class Magnoliopsida; order Asterales; family Campanulaceae; genus Codonopsis; species Codonopsis lanceolata. Next base: position 97,089,805 of record CM028377.1, read on the forward strand.
TATCCCCTAAAAAGGGATAACTTGATGCGGAAACCCAAAGCTCCCATAGTGATCCGAATGGGCCATAAGGCTATTTTTAATAAAATCCATAGTGGGGGCGTCGCAATATCCTTTTTTGCACTTTTCCGTTTTCCCCTAAAAAAAGGAAAATAGGAATGAAAGGGTAATGCATTCCCATATCTTGATATCCCCTAAAAAAGGGATAACTTGATGCGGGAAACCATAAGTTCCCATATTGGATACAAAATCCACTAAAGGCAACTGAGGCACATTCAAACGTGCTAACATAGACATCACTCCTCTCGCACTTTTGATTTCGTCTTCCCCTAAACAAGGGAGGGTGGAACGAGAGCAGTGGTGTCCCGCATCCGCACGCACCCATCCAAGGGCGGGGCGCTGGTCGCACCCTGAACCTCACAAGGTGGCGACTCTGGGGGGAGTTGTTTTATTTTAAATAAAATGGAGGGCTAGACTCATAAAATAAAACTTTTTGTTTTTATTTGTTTCTGCGATGCTTGTTATATTAATTTACGCATTTGAATAGTGTTCCTATACATCCGTGTCTGTATTTGTGGATATGATCCTCCATCTTGCAGCAGTTTCGTTCCGATAACTGTTACAGATGTGTTTAAGAATATAAAAATATATATATATATATATATATATATATATATATATATATATATATATAATTCGAAAAGTCAAAAAATATATATATGTTATATATTTTACAAATAAATTCCGGGCAGCACAACAAAAGAGTCGGGGCTTTATTTTACTTCCGGCTCTATTTTATTATTTCTTTCAGTTTATTTTCCTTTTTATTTTATTTTGTACATTTATACATATCTGCATTCATTCTGTCATTTTATTTTGGGGACATAGGACCAAAATTTGTAATTAATAGGGATAGATAGTTTCCCCACTTTTCTTTCTATTTCTTAAAATGGTGTGCTTGCTTGCTTGCGCTCAAAAATAAAAAGCCGAGAAAATCCACACATAAAAGCAAGACATGCCATATATGCTTTATTTTTCTGTTCATATATTTTTAAATAAATAAAGACTTTACTGCTTTCTAGATACCGCACACACGTGCACGCATATAGATATATTCCTAACTGTTACCCTACACCATGGCCAGCCTACCCCCTGCATAAGCCAACGTTAGAATACATATAGTTTTTCAGGTCACTTCACAGACCGACCGGTTTTTGCATCTCTGGGTTATGAGCCAGCCCCTGTCAAAAAAAATCAAAAAAAAATGTATATGTCAAAAAAAAATGCGCAAGTTCAAAAAAAAATATATATATATAATAAGTGCGCACAAAAAAAATATAATAAAAAAAATATAAATATAAATAATAAACATGAGCTGAGTTATAATTCTCAGATGCTCGACCTAGACCATTTCGGATGGTGGATCCTAGAAAGAGTATAGGCCCTTCGCCTGGGACTAGTCCAGTTCTGGGGAGTCGAAAGGCAGGTGGAATACGTTGGTCCTATACTCTGGAGAAAGAATCCACTTCGAGAAAAGTCCCGAGATCACAAAATAAAGCGGGTGCTTATCCCAATTATCCGTAATTGTAGGGAACAAATAAATAATAATAAAATATACTAATAAAAGGCACGCCTCCAAGCCTGCATGCCTCCCCACCCTTCGATACCTCCAAAACCCCATTTTCCTCGAAAACCGGCCGAATTTGGAAATGTAGAGATAATCGGCCGGTTGATAAAAGTAGTGCGTAAATCGATCGAGGGTATCGCGATCGAGGCGTAATCGGTTCGAGGGCACATATCCGAGCAAGGTATGGCGGCAAGGAACAAACAAGCTATAACGAGAGATAGCGACAACCGGAACCGGGAACTAGAAGGGGAAACTCTGCGTATGCACCTCCTCCCGGCTTGAGGCTTGGTTAAGAAAGGAACTGGACGCCCATGCAAAAAGAATAATAGATCAGGTGGTAAGTGACCTTTTGGCCAGTTTTTCAGAAACTCTTACCATTTTCTCACAAAAGGCCAAAATTCCAGAATATGCTCCTAATACTTCCCATTCTCCTGAAATAAACTCCCCTGATACCACAGAAAATATCCTTTTCCAAGCCTCCAAACAACCATCAAATGCCAGCTACCAACCCGGTGATGACCTCCTTGCTCAAGGAAATATGATTTCCGATACCCATAACTCTAACCCATATTCTCCAGAAATCAGCCTTGATCCTCCCCACCCGAATGCCTATTACCACGGCCAAGAAAATCATTCCCCTTTTGATCCTTCAGATACCTATTTCCACATGATTCCGGGGAATTTAAAAAGAATCATTTCCATACCAGAAAAAGAATCCCTACTGGGCCCAGGTCCAGGCAAGCCAATTTCGCTCCAACTATATCCAAAAAAGAAAACCCCGCTCAGCTGCCTGACCAAAACCCGATCTAGCCATATATCAAAGCCAAGGAGTCGAAAAGAAAGACATTACGATGACTTGCCTGCCCCACGATCCGAAATACTCCAAACACTGTGTGCCCATGGGATACTGAAACCCATGGATAATTACCGTCCACCCAAACCCTTGCCCATCACCTGGAACCATGCCCAGTTTTGTGAGTATCATCAATGCAGCGGTCATCTTATTGATGCTACATGCTCGAGACGCCATTCAGGATCTCATCGACAACAAGGAAATTACGGTGGCAGGTACGAGAATCTTTGAAACAAGTCAAGCCAAGGAGGTCTAAGAAAAGCAAGTTAGTCTAAATTAAGTATGAATAAAGGTGCTGTAAAATACGTTGATCAATAAAGGAGTTTCCCAATAAGTGTTCGGAGGAGACAGCTTTCTGGGTATGATAGACAGAGGCACTGATTATGAAAAGCTCCCTGCTGAGTTCGAGTCTATTTCTAATAAGCCTCTACAGAATTGGTACACCACGACCGGTCCGCTCCTGACACCCGCAGACTTGGTAGACCGCTTCGGATATACTATCCCCGATCCTTTCCCTAGCTTTACGGATTGGTCATCTACCAATCCGCTACCTATAGTTGAGGATCTTAAACCCCAGGTCCTCAACAATGTAATAACCCCTGTACAGTATGCTTTTAATAATAATATAAATGTCTTTGCTTATTCCTTAGTTGCACCTACTTTAAAAGACGCATTAAATAATAATAATTATGATAATGAGTCATTTAATAAAATGGACCCAAAAGATAAAAATTATCTGCTTGAGCTTGCAAAGTCAGTCGAGTACCGAGAGCCCATTCATCGATATCTTGAAGACTCCCACTATCAACCCCGGACAATGAAGTCAAAGAAATCAGAATCGGCAGCTACCTCCAAGGTCCAGAAAGAAAGGCACTCATTGATCTCCTCAAAGAATTCGTAGACATCTTTGCCTGGTCCTACGAAGATATGCCCGGCCTAGATCCAGCTATAGTCGAGCACCGGATTCCCACATACCCGGATGCTCGCCCAAAACAAAGCTCCGCCGCATCAAGCCGAATGGTCACTACAAGTCAAAGAAGAAATCATGAAACAAATGTGCCAACTTCATTCGGTAGTTGAATACCCGACTGGCTTTCCAATATAGTGACCGCTCCCAAGCCCAACGGAAAGTCGAACTGTGTAGACTTCCGCGACCTCAACAAAGCGCCGCCCAAAGATGACTTCCCCCGCCCAACATTGATATTGTGGTAGATGCCGCCGCATGCCGCCGCACAACAAAGTCCGATCCTTCGTCGACGCATGCCGGGCTACAACCAAATCAAAATGGCAAAGAAGACCGTGAGAAGACCTCATTCACTACTCCTTGGGGGACTTATTGTTACACTGTCATGCCATTCGGACTAAAGAATGCCGGAGCCACTTACCAGAGGGCTGCCACCACCCTCTTCCACGACATGATCCATAAAGAGATGGAGGTCTATGTTGATGATATGATCGTGCATTCCAGCGACGCCAATGGTGCTCACATTAAAGATCTTCAGAAGTTCTTCGAAAGACTCAGAAAGCACCAGATGAAGCTTAACCCCACCAAATGTACATTCGGGGTTACTAGAGGCAAAGTCCTGGGATTCTTAGTAACTGAGCAAGGTATTGACATCGAGCCAGCAAAGATCAAAGCCATCCTAGAAATGCCACGGCCAAAAAATCCCACCGAAGTCAAAGGCTTCCTAGGTCGGTTGCAGTACATCAACCGTTTTATCAGATAGCTGACCACCACCTGTGAGCCCCTCTTTAAACTCCTAAAAAAGAATACCGACCAAGTCTGGGACGCAAAGTGCCATCTAGCCTTCGATAAAATAAAAGCCTACCTTACCAATCCCCCTGTGCTAGCTCCACCTCATACACATAAAACCTTTCCTCATATACCTAACCGTCACAGACACATCAGTAGGGGCTATGCTCGCCCAAGAAAAAGAAAATTCCTAAATTGAAAATGCCATATATTTCATAAGTAGGAAGCTACAAGGAAGCGAGCTAAATTATTCGACGTTGGAAAAAAGCTGCACCGGCCTAGTCTGGGCCACTCAGAGGCTCAAGACCTATCTCCAAGGAAGACCCATCAAACTCATTTCCAGGATGGACCCTATCAAATACATCTTCGGTAAGCCATCACTGTCCAGCCGATTAGCCAAGTGGTCCTTTCTTCTTAACGAGTTTGACATAACTTATATCACTCTCAAGTCTATCAAAGGGAGCGTCATTGCAGACCACTTAGCCGATTTACCTATGAAGGCCGAAGATGCAACTGAGCCCGGTTTCCCAGATGAAGGTGTCCTGGAAATCACTGACCAGACACTGGCTGATGTTCTTTGACTGAGCCGCAAACAAAAGAGGCTTTGGCATAGGAATCCTGTTAATTGATCCGGCTGACTCTCATACTCCGCTGGCTATAAGGTTGGAGTTCGAATGTTCAAATAATACGGCAGAATATGAAGCATGTATTGCTGGCCTAGAAGAAGCTCTCCAAAGGGGAGCTAAAGATCTCGAAGTCTACGGAGACTCGGCCCTGATCATAAATCAAGTCGAAGGAAAATGGAGGACCCAGGATCCTCGTCTGCAGCTCTATCATGCCAAGTTAATAACAGTCGCCACCCGATTTGGTTCTTTCTCGTTCCATTACCAACCACGAGATAGGAATCAATTCGCTGATGCCCTGGTGTGGGTTCTCGGGAAATTTCTCCCGCGCCCCGCGCGCCCTTGGATAGGGGTGCGCGTACGTGCGGATGCGGTGACATCCACTGGAGGACGAAATCAAAAGTGCGGGAGGAGTGCTGTCGGAATAGCGCATTGGAATGCGCCTCGGTTGCCTTTAGTTGATTTTGATCCAATATGGGAGCTTTGGGTTTCCCGCATCAAGTTATCCCTTTTTTAGGGGATACCAGGATATGAGAATGCATCACCCTTCTATTCCCATTCTCCCTTTTTTAGGGGAAAACGTGAAAGTGCAAGGAAGGAATGTTGTAGCACCCCCACTATAGATTTTATGAAAATAGCCTTATGGCCTATCTCAGATCATTATGGGTGCTTTGGGTTTTCTACGTCAAGTTATCCCTTGTTTAGGGGAGACCAGGACATAGGAATACATCACATTTCCATTCCAATTCTCCATTTTTTAGGGGAGAACGTGAAAGTGCAAAGAAAGATGTTGCGAGGCCCCACTGGATCCAAAATGTTTTAGAGTCGCCATCTTTATTTTAAGGCAAAAATAAAGCAAAACCAGAAAAAGAACCAGAGATAAAGAAAATGGGTTCGGAGGCTAAGTTACGAGTTGGGAAGGTGCTAGGCACCCAACTCGCCCTTTCGGTCTCAAAACGGTTTTTGGCTAAAGTATGCTTTTTGTTATATTTATTTAACAGATAAATAAAACATTAACTGCCTACAAATACATCCATTACATCTATATTATTTACGGACTTGCAACAGTCTCTTTTACAAACAATCACAAATATACTTGAAAATATTTGACCATAATAACGGCTACATTTAGTATTATTTCCTAACTAAATCTGGGCAGCATAACTGCTTATATATTTACATTGGACCGGATTGGAAATAATACTTTTACAAATAAAGACTTTAATGAATAAATAAAGCAAATAATTACAAATACATCTGAAAAGATTTGGCCATAATAACGGCTATATTTAGTACTATTTCCTAACTAAATCTGGGCAGCACAACTGCTTGTATATCTACATTGGGCCGGATTGGAAATAATACTTTTACAAAATAAAAGACTTTAAAATAAACTTACAGACAGCCTAGGGTGTGCTCGCTCTGTCCCTCGGGGAGAGAGAGTCTTTTTTGTTGTTGTTGTTGTTGTTGTGTGTTGTGTGTTGTGTGTATTTGGGCAGCGTGACTGCTTCTGAAAGTTACTTTTGGCCTAGGGTTTTGGGCAGAGTAACTGTTTGTGTTTGGTTGTTTGTTAGCTTAAGGTAGGCTGAAATCGGGCAGAATAACGGCTTATTTCTGGCTGATTTGGCCTTTTAAATCGGACAGAACAACTGCTCTTTCCACGATTTTTGTACAGGGGAAAAAGGGTGGATACCTAGCTGGGGGCTAAGGTACACTCCTATCGGTTAGTTTTGTGTTTGGAGGAAGTTTGGCAGAGTTTCGAGGCTTTTGAGGTGATCTCTCACTATCTCACACCGCTCTCTAATTCTCCAGCGTAACGTTAACGCGGAGAAGCTTTACGCAAATTTTCTGTGTTGAAATGAGGAGCCGGATGCCTCTATTTATAGGCTGAATCATGGACATCGACGGAAATAAATTTTCTTCTCTGCGCATCAACCGGGTGTACAGCGCGCTGGATTTGTTGCATTTTACGGCAAAAATGTGATGAACAGTGCACTGCAGAAAAGATTTGGGCGCCACTCCCTCTTGATTTGGGCGCCATGCCCAAACTTAGTGGTAGCCACGCCCACTATTCAAAGTTTGGCTTTTTTGAACACTTTAGTCCCTGCAATTCGTCCTTTTGCGCATCCTGCTTTGTCCTTTTGCACTTTTGACCCTGTAACTTGACATTTGTTAATGTTTTAACAGGTCTTGATATTTTATGTCATGTCACATATCAGGGGTATGAAATTGGGGTGTCTACAGAGCCCCTCAACGATGGAGTCTACGGGTAACCCGCAGCTTATTGAGTAGACGAACATCGTTGATAAGAATAGACTCTCCAATTTCGTTTAATTTCAAAACGAGGGAGAAATATGCAGCAGGTAGCAGTTATAATGCAACAATTATCAAACCTCCATATCCTAGACATTTTTAGTCAGTTATAGCAGGTTATCGCAGTTTTTAAGCAGATATGCAAATTGAATGCTCTGATGGTCGGACCTACATAATGTAGGCTGCCTACGTATCCCTTAATAAAAGGAATCAGACCAAACGTAGTTCGGCCTAAGCCGAAACAAACAACCAATGAGGATGTTGTGCTCTTTTTTGGGTCAAACCCATCCGAGAACACAAACGAAGAAAATATTTTCATGTTTTTCGAAAAGCCGTATTCTTTCGGTCCGAAACCGTTGTCAAATACGGTATGAAGATTTTTGTGTATTTCGAAAACCATATTTCAACCGATAAATACCTGTCGTTGAAATATGTTAAGAGGCATTTTCAAAATCATGTCTGGCTGGCCTCGTACCTTGTTTCCAAACATGATAAGAAAACTTTCAAATTTTCGAAAACTGTACTCGACCGATAAACTGTCGTCGAATACGACAAAGAGAATTTTATTCAAATTTTTCGAAAACTTCACCCAACTGATCGAAATCGGTTGGATACGACAAAGATTTTTCTTTTCCTTTTCCTTCTCTTTTTTTTTTTTTTTGAATATTCCTCTTTTTTTTTGAACAAAACCTTTTGAAAAAAAAGATTTTTCTTTTATTTTTGAAAGCAGAATAAGAAAATCTTACCTTTCTTACCTTTCTTACCTGTTCATGCTTTCGACTGCTGCTGTTGGTTCAGCTGATTTGGCTATTTCCGCCGTTCTAACTTTTCCATGCTGGTATTTCCTTCTTTCTTTTCTTTGATTTTTTTTTCTTTTCTTTGATTTTCCTTTTGACTCTTTTTTTTTTCTTTTCTTTCTTTGATTGATTTTTCTTTTTCTTTTCATTTTTTTTTACAAAAAGAAAGGGGGCTTACCTTTGCCGCTGAATTTTCTGACTTTTCTGTTTGTCTGGCGGCTGACTTGTTGGGGATATGAGCTTTTCTTGTTTTTTGGGTGAAAGGCCGTCGAATGTGGTTAACAAAATTGCTTTTGTTAACTTTCTGTTAAGTCTTAGGGGCCACTTTGCAACTCTGAAATTTTGAGGACTTAAGTGTTGATTTTGAGTTGCTTGGAGGGGGAAAAGTGAAAAGTCCCACTTTCCCTCCTTTCTTCATCTACGAGAATGAAGGTAGAAGCCTTCATTCTTTCTCTTTTCTGCTTTCTTTTCCTTCCATTGCCGACGGAGTGAATTTTCTCTATTTCCTTAATTTCTTCTTCTTTCTCTTTTTTTGTTTTTGTTTTGTTTTTTTTCTCTTTTTTTTTTTTGAATTTGTATCTAAAATCTGTACAAACATGGGTTATGTAATGCAGTATAATTTTACATGATATGAGAAAACAAAATGCACACTCAAAATACATGCAGAAAATAAAGCTATACCGATTCCTTAGGGTAATGGCACGCTGTATCTCAGAAATGAAATTCAAAGGAGTGTACCTTCAGGCTTGAGCGGGCTTTTCTCTTTCCCTTTTTTTTGTTTGTTTGTTTGTTTGTTTTTGTTTTTTTGATATGCGGGGAGAGGAAAAGGCAGTCACCTCCTTGTGTTCTCGGCCATATAGTTGTTGCAGGGCTATACTTGGCATAAGGCTATTCTCATAGCCCCTGCATTTTTCTTCCCAATCACCCATTGCAGCAGCGAATAGTTGGAATCCCAATCGTTTGGCTATTTCAGGACGGCAGTGCGGATAATGACTAGGACAGGGACACTTCTGGTGCTTCTTGTTCTGATGAGACTGAGCCTTTTCTGTGCCTTACATAAGAAGTATATGGGCCCGGCCGGGCAGACATCGCAGGTACTGATGGACCACTTCGGGGCTGAAGCTGCAAACGAAGGGAGATTTTGGGGAAACAAGGGGGATATAGGCAATAGATATGTGCAGGCGTAATGCATAATGTAAATGTCTTAATAAAAATCCCTAAGTTGCACCTTAGGACCTGTAATATTATATTTTAGTGTTTTAATGTGAGCTTATGTCATGGTTTTTCTCTTTCTTTTGTCAGTCGAGCCTGTTGCATACTGAAGATTGGAGATAGAATGCTGAGGATCCAAAGAGTGCTTTCTTTCCCCTTTTTCTCCTGATTTCCCATTTTTTCTCCTTTTTTTTTGCTCTAACTTTTGCCTAGGCTGCCCTTTCGGGTTTTCAACCTAGCAAGCCCTTATTTCTTCTTTTTGTTTTGTTTTTTTTTATTTCGCTCTAACTTTTGCCTAGGCCGCCCTTTCGGGTTTTCAACCTAGCGAGCTGGAGAGGGAAGTACTTGCCAGATTGGGTGGTTCAAGCATAATACCTTTTGAGCTCATTAAGATTGGAAGGCTGAACAAGGTCTTTTCTTTCCTGGCTTGTGAGGAGTACGACATCTCCTGATCGGATCTCTTGGACAATATACGACACATCGTGGAAGAGAGTGGTAGCAGCCTTTTGATAAATAGCCCCAGCATTTTTTTTAGCCCAGACAACATGACATGATAGCAGTAGGTCCTCCAAGGAGTGGTGAATGAAGTTTTCTCTTGGTCTTCCGCTGCCATTTTAATTTGATTGTAGCCGAGCATGCCGTCGACGAAGTATCTGATTTTGTGAGCAGCAACGGCATCTACCACAATATCAATATTGGGTAGCAGGAAGTCATCTTTGGGCGACGCTTTGTTGAGGTCGCGGAAGTCTGCGCAGATCCGAACCTTCTTGTTAGGCTTGGGAACGGTCACTTATATTAGACAGCCAGATCGGGTATATTTTTTTTTAACTTTTTTTCTTCTTTTTTTTTACTACTACTTTTTCCTTTCTTTTTTTTCCCTTTTTTTTTTACCCGAATGAAGTTGACGTGCGACTGTTTCATAATAATTTTTTTTTATTGTAGTGACCATTCCGACTTGATGCGGTAGGGCTTTTGCTTGACTGGGCGAGCATTCGGACATGTGGGATCCGATGTTTGACTATGGCTGGATCTAGCCCCAGCATCTTTTCATAGGACCCGACAAATATATCCATGATCTTTTTGAGAATATCCATGAGTGTTATCTTTCCAGAACGTTGCAGGTAGTTGCCGATTTTGGATTTCATTGACTTGGCTATTCAGCCCCCAAATTGATGATGGACAAGTTTCCAGCTGCTGTTGATGAGTGATGTTGTTCCTCTGACTCAATTGACTTTACAAGCTCAAGCAAACATTTTTTATCTTTTGGGTCCATTTTATTAAATGACTCATTATTATGATTATTTAATGTGTCTTTTAATGTAGGTTCAACTAAGGAATAATGTGACGACCCGACCCGGATCCCAAGACGAAATCCCAAGGTCGTGCCGCCAAGAATACAAATAACAATACACAAGTAGCAAATAATGGGTAGGGCCATAACGGCGATACACCGACAACTTAAAACACATGCGGAAGCAAATGAAATAAAACAGTGGCGCCCGAGCTAACAAGCTCAAACTAAAACAACCAAAGAGATGATTAATCTCTCGGTCCCAAAAATTCGACTCGTGCGTGCATGAACATTGGGCACGTAGAACAAACTCCTGTTATGCAATTCAAATATATAGCATAAAATGAAAACCAAGTCATCGGCGAAACTACGGCTAGAACCCAACATTAAACTAAGTCTAAGACTCTAGTCTAACAACTCAACGGCTAAACACATGCCGGAGAACAAACATATTCATAACTAGCAATATAGCATGCTAAACATTTTCACCAATAAACCAAGCGACTAAAACTTGTCGGCTTCCAACAACTTAAGTACTAACAATTAAAAGTACTAACACAAGTAAGCATATGGAGATAAAGCCATAAATATACATCAAGCACAACCACCACCGGTTGGCTACCAAAAGAATAAGCTAACATCATAAATACAACATTACAATCATATTAAGGTTTGCTACCCAAATCATGAAGTTTACATAACTTCATCTTCCCAACGACCTCACCAAAAACAAAATGAACAACTATGTAGCAACCTTGCCAAAAGAATCTCTTGCCAACGTAACCTCCTCGGATTTACTTGGATCCGCTCGGCGACTTCGGATCTAGGGAAACACAACCAACAAATAAAAGTAAGTCACAATGACTTAGTAAGTTACTAACCATAACTTCCTATCATGGCATAATGCTCAATCATAAAATATGTCATGCTATCGTCATGAAATAACCGTATATAAATTCATGTCATGGCATCCATGCTCGACATTAAATAAATATGTTATCGTTAAAGTATAACATCTCATCATAAAACCATGTCAAGGCATTTTAGTCCTAAACAACAATAATTATACCTTTGGCATAAAACAACATTCCCATAATATTCATGTGGTAGCATATATGCTTAACAACTTAAATCAATATGTTATCTATTAAGTATAACATGTAAGAAACCAACACAAACATCATATCATATCCAAATTCACCAAGCACGTTATTTACTTAAGCACTTGTGAAACAATTCATATATATAAGGGATATGATACCATTACCGAAATTCCTCCGCGCGTGTCGCTCCTGCAAAAACACGTGCAAAACCCTTATGTGCCCTCGATATCCCTCTCGTAGATATCGGCGTCCCCGAGCCTCCGCTCGAGTTCCATAGTTATCAAAGTCATGTGTATTACTACAACTAAGATAAACTACTTCCCCACCGTGGCCATCGATGGAGGGTGTGTGCAAACCCGACACGGCGATACATCGCGATCACGAATCCATAATCGTGAAGGCGATGTATCGTCCCCACTCAACAAGGCGACGCCAGTGGACTTAAAACCCAAGCACAAGTAATATATACTCATATGCTCAAAACAAGTAGGTAAACACTCTACTATCAAACTAGTCATGCAATTCATTCCACAACTAGCATAAACATCATAACCGAGAATCATATAAGCTCTCATAGTCAAGTGTGCTTCACACACTTCAAAACTTCTTGGAGCTCGACCTCCATGAATTCTACCCAAAATTCCGTAGGACTTAAAATTATAGTTCCTAGGATTCATACTAACCCAAAGGTTAACTCCGTTGAGTTCAATCTAAGTTTTCCGAAAATTCAAGGATTAGAAGCTTAGGCTTCATCAACCCCTATGTTCATAACTATCGCCCAAAACCACAATCCCAATGTTCAATATACTCATATAAACCCAACAAACTAATTAACAATGCAACTTAGAATAATTTAGCCATCTTGTGCATAATTTCATCCAAGTCATCATACCAACCATAACCTTCAAATCATGATTTAAAATTTACAACATGGTTGAATAAACTCATTGAGCATATAAACATATCAATCAAGCTAACATCAATAGATTGCAAGCTAGAACAAAATTAGGGCAAGGCACCCTCCAAGCATCTCAACCAAACTAACATCAATCTACATGAATACACAACATAATCAAGTTCAATAGGCAATTTAGAACATGAATTTCACATAATCATGGTCTCATAGCCAATCAAGTTCTAACATGAATTTGAAATCTTGTGGTTCATACATTTTCTATAAACCCTAACAATGGCTTCCATTGACCCAAATAGCATAAATGGTTGTTTCCTCAGGGTCAATGGAGCCTAAAAAAGAAGAAGAAGAAAGGTAGAAACTTACCAAAACTCAGCCCTAAAACCAGAATTTTCGGATTAGAAGATGGTGTCTTCTCTTCAACTCTTCTTCAAATTGTAGGTAGAATGTGGAAGATGAAGACCCAAATATGGCCTCCAAGCTTGGTCCCTTGAAACCCTGAATCAACACCCTCAAGCCCTCTCTCAAGCTCCCTGTTGAGTGCTCGCAGAAGAGAGAAGAAGAAGAAATCGCAGTCACCGCTTTGGCCAATGAAAGAAGAATGCGCTTTTGGGGTTTATATGGGGATTAGATCACTAATTACCTCACTAATTAACCCCAAATCTCTAATATGTTTAGGATTAGTATTAGGATAAATAAGTAGGTTTAGAATAGGTTTAAAATGGTTTAATTGGTCAAAACTTTCTTCGGACAAGAGAAAAGGGCAACCGTAATCTGATTTAGAGACCCTGCGTCGCTTAGGGTCTTAGTGATGCGACCGCATCAAAGGATTTTCAGCATTTAGGTTTTCGCTTCCTTGCTCGGTCCCTGACTCTCCCGCATGCAATCTCGAGTCCTTCCAAACCAAAAATGGTCTACAATTCAACCTTAATAACCTCCAAACATAACCAAAGGAATCAAGTCTCAAACCTCATCAAAACATGGCCAAGAACTCAGCACTCGTCCGAACGACGATCGAAAAGTGAAACCGAAGGGTTTCGCTAGAATCCAACTAGCAACAAACCGCGATGCAACTAGCATCTAACAAACATCCAAGGCATGTAAATGATGTTTAAATGCCTTCTAACAAATAACCATGAAGTTACAACATAAATCTTAAACCCGAGATTCAAAGCATCTCGCGAAAGAAAAGCATACATGCATCTCAAACGACGCCAACGATCATGCTATTGACTCTAAACATATACGGGAGCTAAATGAACATGTTTATGATGATTATCAATGTATGAATCCATGCATAACACAATCAAGCAACATTTTAGGGTTTTACATTCTCCCTACTTTAAGGAATTTAGCCCCTAAATTCTTACCGTAGTCATCAAACAAATGAGGATATTTCTCTCGCATCTCCAACTCGGGTCTCCCAAGTTGCTTCCCTCGATCTCGTGATTCTTCCAAAGAACTTTCACCAATGGAATTCTCTTTCCTCAAAACTTGCTCTTTCGTGTCAAGTATCTTCACCGCCGCTCCACATAAGACAAATCCACCGAAAAGTAATCTCCTCATACTCAAGAACATGGGAATCATCCTTAAGATATTTCCGGCATAGACACATGAAATACATTATGGATCTCCGACAAAGACGGCGGTAAAGCCACCCCGATGCCAAACTCCCAACTCGCCTCCTAATCTCAAAAGGTCCAACAAACTCGGATAATTTCCCTTTCTTCCCCGAATCTCTGTACCCCTTCTAGCGATACCTTAAGAAACACAAAGTCTCCACCCCTGAACTCCAAATCTCCTTCTATTATCCGCATAGCTTTTCTGGCCGACTTTGAGCGGTGAGCAATCTATCTCGAATTATCTTCACACTCTCAACAGACGCGCCGAACAATTTCAACCCTATAATTTTGCTTCTCCAACCTCGTCCCCAAGAAATAGAGATCTACACTTCCTCCCATAAAGAGCCTCATACGGTGCCATCTCGATGCTCGACTGTAACTATTGTCAGTATGCAACTCGCCAAAGGAAGATGTGTATCCCAACTCCCCTTAAAATCAATCGCATAAGCCCGCAACATATCCTCAAGTATCCGAATCGTTTTCTGACTCCGTCTGGCTCTGATCGAGGGTGAAAA